>JAPQNM010000008.1:2411159-2426159 GCA_029783475.1 Metacarcinus magister
TTAGTCTTCCTCCTCAGTGACAGACTATGAATAGAAAAAAGTAAACAAGATCCGATGCACAGCTTTGGTTTCCAGTATTAAATAATATGTCATTGAGGATTCTATATTTCTAGTTGCCTTGTTTTACTTGTAAATCTGTGATATTGTTGTCTAACCCGCACAAAAATCCTACGTCCCCACACTTTCATCAGATTGTGTGGGGGCAGAGGGAAGAGGACATTTCACTCCCACTCTGTATATATGTTTTAAGATATTCTAAAGAGTACTGTGAAGGATTATAAGAATAAAGACCAATAATAAGGGAGGGATTAGACTAGTTAATTAGCGATGCAGGAAGCCTCATTAAAGGAAGCACCTGGCTACTTGTGTGCTGATGGCCACCACTGTTACAGGTGCTGAGGTGAAGAGTCCCAGTCAGCGGCCACGCCAGGACTCCTCGCTGCCTCCACGTTTCCTTCGTCTTCAGGGACGCCGGGTGCATCCTTTCGGTGGCCTGGTTACTGTGTCCTCCCTGAGGGTTCCTGCATCATCAACTCACACCTCCCACCACAGGTGTGCTGCCAGAAGTAGTGTTGCAATGGCGGCTGCTAGGCGAGGAAGGAGTAGGAACGGCCGGGACCAGCAGCAGCAGGCGACCCTGGGCGTGAGGACCCGCCCTGGTGACCACTGCGGGAAAGTGTGCTCCAGTAAGGCTGCCCTTGCCAGACACATCCTCTCCCATGCTGGCAAGACAAGGTTGAGGTGTGACCACTGTGGGACAGTGTGGACTTGTAAGGCTGATCTCAGGAACCACATGCTCACCCAACACCCTAATGTGGGAAACTTTGAGTGCAACGAGTGTGCAAAAATATATAACTTAAAAGGCAATCTTATAAAGCATGTCCTCACCTGTACTGGTGAGAGAAACTATGAGTGTCAGGAATGTAGGAAGAGGTTTAAACGTAATAGTGACTTAACACACATTTCACCCACACGGTGTTAAAAACTTTGAGTCTGAGTGGGTAAAAAGTACCCAAAAGTATCTACACACATGTCACCCACTGGTGTTAAAAACTTTGAGTGTCTAGAGTGTGGTAAAAAGTTTACCCAGAAAGGTATCTAACACACACATGTCACCCACACTGGTGTTAAAAACTTTGAGTGTCTGAGTGTGTAAAAAGTTTCCCAAAAGTATCTTAACACACACATGCTCACCCACACTGGTGTTAAAAACTTTGAGTGTCTAGAGTGTGGTAAAAAGTTTACCCAGAAAGGTAGTCTTAACACACACATGCTCACCCACACTGGTGTTAAAAACTTTGAGTGTCTAGAGTGTGGTAAAAAGTTTACCCAGAAAGGTATCTTAACACACACATGCTCACCCACACTGGTGTTAAAAACTTTGAGTGTCTAGAGTGTGGTAAAAAGTTTACCCGTAAAGGTAATCTTAACACACACATGCTCACCCACACTGGTGTTAAAAACTTTGAGTGTCTAGAGTGTGGTAAAAAGTTTACCCGATAAAGGTATCTTAACACACACATGCTCACCCACACTGGTGTTAAAAACTTTGAGTGTCTAGAGTGTGGTAAAAAGTTTACCCATAAAGGTAGTCTTAACACACACATGCTCACCCACACTGGTGTGAGAAACTTTGAGTGTCTAGAGTGTGGTAAAAAGTTTACCCAGAAAGGTATCTTAACACACACATGCTCACCCACACTGGTGTGAGAAACTTTGAGTGTCTTGAGTGTGGTAAAAAGTTTACCCATAAAGGTAATCTTAACACACACATGCTCACCCACACTGGTGTGAGAAACTTTGAGTGTCCGGAATGTAGTAAAAAGTTTACCCATAAAGGTCATCTTAACACACACATTCTCTTCCACTTAGGTAAAAGGAAGTTTAAGTGTGATATGTGTGGCAAGTGTTTCCTTACCAAGAGTTGTGTTGCCAGACACATCCAAACCCACCTGTGAGGTGGTGAGGTGGTGCCTGTGAGGAGGGAGTAGCTGTGTGTGTTATGGAGGTGTTGGTGGTGAGTGAGGGAAGTTAAATAACTAGTACTTGTTAACTGTTACTTTGTAGTGCATGGAATATTTTTTGTGTTTATCTATCTATAGTCTCTGAAGACTCGTTCACTCTAGGAACGTTCCTCAAAGGGAGAGGAGCCTTCACCTCTCCTTATCCACACACTCTTTCCTTGCTTTTTCAGTCTCTCTCCCTCTATCAGCAACTCTTTCATGCATGTACTCCTTTCACTTATCCTTCCATCTTACAACTGGCCTTCCTCTCCTCCTAGGACCCTCAATATCCTCCATCTACAACTGCCTTCCTCTCCTAGGACCCTCAATCTATCCTTCCATCTTACAACTGGCCTTCCTCTCCTCCTAGGACCCTCAATTATCCTTCCATCTACAACTGGCCTCCTCCTCTAGGACCCTCAATATCTCCCCTACAACTGGCCTTCCTCTCCTCCTAGGACCCTCAATCTATCCTTCCATCTTACAACTGGCCTTCCTCTCCTCCTAGGACCTTCAATCTTACAACTGGCCTTCCTCTCCTAGGACCCTCAATATATCCTTCCATCCTACAACTGGCCTTCCTCTCCTCCTAGGACCCTCAATCTATCCTTCCATCCTACAACTGGCCTTCCTCTCCTCCTAGGACCCTCAATATATCCTTCCATCCTACAACTGGCCTTCCTCTCCTCCTAGGACCCTCAATTATCCTTCCATCCTACAACTGGCCTTCCTCTCCTCCTAGGACCCTCAATCTATCCTTCCATCCTACAACTGGCCTTCCTCTCCTCCTAGGACCCTCAATATATCCTTCCATCCTACAACTGGCCTTCCTCTCCTCCTAGGACTTTCAGTTTCACTCACATACACTTTCATCACAAACTCTTCACTCTTCTTTCTGTCAATATGACCAAACAACCTCAAAGTATTTTCTTTTCACTCATTCCACTGCATCACACTTCACTCCCTTTGTACAAGGTCCCATGCCACCACACCTTTCATTGCTCTCACCCTCCCATCTTGTGACGCCACATGCTCCTCTCAGATCACTCATTTCCACACCACGCACACTCTTGACTGGTGTGCCCTATTCCATGTCCAAGTGTGTGATCCCAAGGTCAGTGTTGGCAGGAGAATACTGTTCCTTAAACCTCTATTTACCTCCATGGACACATTCCTTCCTCTCTGTCCACGCAACAGTAGATGTTTTCTATTTAATTCTTGCAGTTGGTTCAACAGTTTATGTATTGTAATGGAGTGTTTTCAAATCTCTTTTAAACGTTGTCATTTCCATTTGTTTTAATGTTTCTTTATAAGCTACATCTTCCAACTCTGGCACCATCTTAGTTGTTATTGTTTGTATTGTTTTTAATGTGTATAGGTGTGTTTAGCTAGTGTTGGCATACAGGATAGGAGGTAAGCTGGTATTGTTTTGTGTGTTGTAATCCCACAGTAAATATAGTGTAAAATAACAATGCCGTACATCTCTTTACACCATGACCCTCCCAGTGTTGTGTACAGATTAATGGTTGTCATGAAGTTATGTATACAGTCGGCCCCCCAGGGGTGCGGACAGTACCGGTTTGGCACTTATGTTCAAAGGGTGCGAAAAAATTCAAAGCGTGCGCAAAATCACTAGCTGGCAGCAGCGGGATGAGGCAACACACACCCTGCCATTCTCCACCAGTCCTTGACGCGTTGTCAGTTAGCAGTCTCTCTCTCTCTCTCTCTCTCTCTCTCTCTCTCTCTCTCTCTCTCTCTCTCTCTCTCTCTCTCTCTCTCTCTCTCTCTCTCTCTCTCTCTCTCCACCATTCGTCTTTCTCTCCCTCCTTCCATCTCCTTTAAAAAACTCAACATCCTAAAGCTTCATATGTGGAATTCTTCTTCCTCCTCTCTCTCTCTCTCTCTCAGATGTGGTATTCCTCCTCCATCTTAGATACTGTAATGGCTTCTGCCAGTACAGTATCTATCTATTATCAATCATATTTAATCCCATGTGTATATGTACTGTATATTCCTTCATTATATCATGTATTTCGAGGGTTATTGAGCGGGGTTCAAATCCACACCTTGCCAGGTGGAAGGCGGGGATGTTAACCATTGAACCACAGGAGTGATGTGTGTGTGTGTGTGTGTGTGTGTGTGTGTGTGTGTGTGTGTGTGTGTGTGTGTGTGTGTGTGTGTGTGTGTGTGTGTGTGTGTGTGTGTGTGTGTGTGTGTGTGCGCGTGTGTGTATGTGTACAAAACATCAGAGAAGAAACTTACATGTCAAAATAAAAACACCAAATCATTACATGTCATTTATTGACCAAATTGTAGTCACACTGTCGTGGTGGCACTGGACATAGCAGGTGCCTTGGTCAAGGTGTGGCACGGAGGCCTGAAAAACTACCTGCAAGGAAGAACTCTCCAGGTAGTCGTCAATGGGCAAGCATCTGAGTCCCTGCCAGTTGTAGCATCAGTCCTACAGAGCTCCGTGCTGGAGCCTGTCCTGTAGAACATCTACGTACAAAGTACAAAGGAGTACAAAGGAAGAACAGATATCAGCAGTCCTACTGGACCTAACGAGGTTCTCTGTGTAGCTACATTACTACTTAATATCTACTTGATAGAGACAAAAGGACAGTAAAGTGGAAGGCTCCTCTCTACCCACCCCTCCCTCCACCCGAAGCTGGCCGGACAAACCATCATGGAACTTCTATAGGAAAGTGAGAAAACAGGAGTAATCTATGCTACTACTACAACTGAAGAAAAAAATTTACGCAAAAATGAAAAGCTCAATTAGGTGAATAGATGCTAAGTGCTTATCAAGCTTTTTCTTAAACGATTATGTTGGGTTACTGTTAACTAATTGTGCTGGAAGAGAATTCCAAATATTCACGATTCTATTAAAGAAAATTGCTTCGCTCCGTTCGATTTAAAACGCTTACCAATGAACTTGAAGCCATTGCTGAGTGGTGCTTGTGAGATCGGTAGTTACATAGTCGTTTATGGGGAGGGCCTGGGATTCAGTAATGGGTTTTCATGAAAATTTCACGAAATTAGGTTTTGGCACCTTGAGTCAGCTGCATTCCTTAGCTCTGCCAGACATACGTCCATTTAAACTTTGACACGTATATAAATGCCCTATGCGGCGTTTAAAGAGATCATATGTAGGATAGTGTTGCCATATCATCTGGTGAAAATGTTCTTTTCATTTATTTCTCTAGTATTTTTGTTATTTTATCTGAAAACAAAATAGTTTTAAATGCTGTACGATATGTTGGGAGGATGACTGTGGCGGGAGGGAAGGAAGCGGAAGCACAGTAAGTTGCCAGTATCAATTGAAGTAGTATATGATGGCACATGGATGACTAGAGGGCATACATCATTGGTAGGAGTAGGTGTGGTAATTGAAGTTCACACAGGCTATATTGTGGATGATTATGTCTGTTCTAAGTATTGTCAGGCCTGTACATTCTGGGAAAATAAGGTAAAACAAGACTGCACACTAAAACTAAGGTACTTGCAGTGGAAAAGCAAACATGAATGTCACAAAAATTTCAGTGAGACATCAGGCAAGATGGAAACTTTTTCAGCAGTTGCATTATGGGGAAGATCATTAGACAAGAAGCTACGATATGTAGTATTTGTAGGTGATGGAGAGTCTGCAGCCTATACAGCAGTGTGCAAGATGGGGACCATATGTAACACAATACCCTGTGATAAAAGAAGAATGTGTCAACCATGTGTCAAAAAGACTTGGTACAAGACTGCGAGCTCTGTAAAAAAGGGCTGCTGAGCTTGTGGAAACAAAGTCTGGAAAGGTAATAATGAAAAGTAAGATTGGTGGAATAGGAAAGCTTACTGACAGGCTTGCAGGGTATTATGGCCGGTTTGTGCAAAATGGAGAAGATGAGACAAGAACCAGAGAACTGGAATCAGAGATCATGGCAACGTATCTTCACATCACAAGTTCAGATAAGGATCCAAGGCATATTTGGTGTCCACAAGGAAAGAACTCCTGGTGCTTTTATAATAAATTAAGATTTCGAATCAGACCTCCCCATCACATGATACAATGAAGGTCAGGATAATTATCAATAGTGTGGAAGATAGAAAACTAATTGCAAACATATACAAAGACCTCACAAATCATAAATAATTGTCAAGGTGTATAAAAGGCCGTACACAAAATGTAAATGAATCATTTCATTCCAAATTGTGGAAAAAAAGCGTGAAACAAAAATTTCATGGCCAAATGAAAGTGCGGTACGCATTTTATATGGTAGCCATGGAACACAACACTGGGTATTTGGCTGGGACTCTCTTTGACAAGATCCTAGAAGGAGTACAAAGCTCCCGAGGATTGGAGATCCAAGAGAAAGGACGACTTGAGGCCTCAGCAAAGACAACTCAAAAGAGGAGAAAAAGGAGAAAGGTGGATGGAGAAGCTAGTGGCTATGATCCAGGTGCTTACTAGCTCTCAACGGGAGCTCGCATTATCCAGACTGGAGTCGCCGTGTTCCTCCTGGGGTGATAGGGGAGACGAATGGGAATGGGAATGAGGATCGTTTTCCCATAATTAAATTTGTGTGTAATTTGCAATATTTCTACTGTACCTACTTCCATAATTTTTAACCAATTTTCAATCTTTTAATTTTTTTTTTTTTATCAACAAGATGTATAGAAGGATTTGTCTTTCTAAAATATTAATATTCATATAAAAATGTCATATCCAAGGAAAATTTCTTTTTGTTGTCGTTTTTTTGTTGTTTTTCATTTATTGTATATATCTTCAAAATTTATGAAGATTTTGAAATTCCTAAAAGATTTTTGAAAAACATTAATGTGTTCTTTAAAATGAGCTTTTAAAATGTACATTAATAGCAAAACTGAAGGGGGAGTTAATGCTTAGAGTTTGTTTCTTTTATGTATAAACATATTAATAAAAAATAGTAATTATCAGAATCATTTGAAATTTGGCGTGAAGCATTTATATATTACTTCCATTATGTTAAATTTTCATAAAATTCCAACCATTCCTTTCATGTGATGACCTGAATCCCAGGCCCTCCCCTTATGTTAATATTATCAAAACAGTGGAAAATTTTGGATACTTCAATTAGTTCCCTTCGTAGCCTACGTTTGGATAAACTGAATAAGTTCAGTTCCTTTAGACATTCATCGTAAGGCTTGTTTGGCAATCTTGGGATCATTTTAGTAACTTTTCTTTGTATTCTCTCCAGCTTATCAACCCCGCAGTGGGGAGTCACCTTGATGTGGTGGCGGGGCTTGAAGCGTGGTCGGCGGCGCCCCCTCCTGCGGGGCCCTGTCCGTCTCTGTAGGGTTGGTGTCCGTCGGCCTCGTGGACCAAGCACTCCCCCTTCATCACTGGTAGAGGGGGCCTACCGGTGATGTTGCTCGTCCTTACCCGTCTACATCTAGGGCAGGACTAAGCCTCCCAGCGTGTTTGCCGTGCGTGGCGTCCTGTATACTCCCCGCGCTCCCTCATCTGGGAGTTGAGTCCACCGCGGGGCAGGAGGTAGCTCCCTGCGGTGGACAACACACTTCTTTGGTGGGGGAGCTGGGGTAAGACAGGTGGTCCAGTGTGGCCCCGCTGGATCAATCGGCTGGTCATGCGTTGGCTAGGGTCAAGCGGCTGCTGTCTGGTGGGCACCGCAACGGTCCCGCGGCTGCCACCTCACTCCAGGCAGTGGCTGCGTATACTTCCCCCACTACCCCTAGGGCTGTTGGGAGCCGTCATGCCTCAACATACATCCCTCCCTTGTTGGGCTCCTTGGTGGGTGGGGGGGTAGGGGGGTAGGGAAGCGAATGTTTTCTTAATATTTTATGGCATCTTCACCACCACTCTCGCGACCAAGCTCTCTCCCCGACGTCCGCTCGTCCCCGGCTTCTTCTTCTCGATCTTCCCTTATCGCCACCCTTGAGCCTTTCCGGGCCACGGGTGGTGCAACTGGGACCACTGTCCCCTCCGCTTCGAATTCTACAGATTCGAACCGAGAAATAATTAATTATAAGCCTAGAAAACAAAGACGCGTTAACGCACAGAAGGGCTTTTCAGGCCCTCTACCAGGTACTTTCGAGCCGGCATATTACGAACAGTTCCTTGTTATCAAGTCTCTTGATGGTGTGTCGGTTATGGATCTTGACATATTTGACGTACATCGAACACTCATTAAAGTTTGTGGACGTGAGTCTAAAGTTTCCTCACAAAGGGACGGTAGTCTCCTAGTGGAGGTGTCGTCCCCGGAAGAGAGTGCTCGACTCAGAGCGATCTCCTCTGTCCCTGGAACGCAGGTGGCGTGTACTCAACACGCTACCCTCAACCAGTGTAAGGGGGTCATCTTTTCTCGTGACGTCATGCGCTACTCAAACGAAAAGCTTCTACACGAACTGAGTGATCAGGGTGTTGTAGGAGTTGATCGTCTACAAAGAAAAGTTGATGGAGTTCTTGTTGCCACCCCTACCCTCTTTCTCACTTTCGACCGACTCAAACTGCCTGAAGTTGTCAAGCTGGCGTGGCTCCGCCTCCCAGTAAAAGCATATATACCGTCCCCTAGGCGATGCTATCACTGTCAGGCATTCGGACATGTCAGTCGTTCCTGCCGTAGGTTGCAAGATGGCCTACCAGTGGTGTACCCGTCCTGTGGTACGACGGATCACGATGGCACGACCTGCCCTGGTCCTGTCTCATGTTGACCTCACCCAGCTTACTCAAAAGACTGCGACCGCTACAGATTTGAGAGGGAAGTACTCTCCATCAGAGCCACGGAGAAAATTGATTTTGCCGAGGCAAAGCGTAGAGTTCTTACTACGCATATACGTCCAGGAGTGAGTTATGCAACTATGCTTTCCTCTCTTCCAAATAGACGTCAACTCCGCAATACGACTGCTACAGTGCACCAAGTGGCTAAGCCACAAAATGATTCCCATACAAATGCTGTTGCTCCTGCTGCTCTGCCCTCTACCTCTATGGAGGTGTCAGAGGAACTCACTCAGCCCCCTACTGCTACGCCATCACACCATAAGCGTAGGAGAAGTGAGGACTCCCTCGAGGAGGTGCCCCTTCCTAAGGCACGATCCTCTATACCCTCTGGTGGGCCTCGAAGGCCCCCACCAGTGTCGGCTCCGGCCGTCACTTCTACCCCAGTGTCGGCTTCGGCCGTCACTCCTATCCCAGTGTCGGCTCTGGCCGTCACTACCTCCCCGGTGTCGGCTCTGGCCGTCACTCTCACCCCGGTGTCGACCCCGGTCGTCACTCCTCCCCTGGTGTCGGCTCCAACCGTCACTCCCACCTCCGTGTTGACTTCGACCAACACTCTTGCTCCGGTGACGGCTCTGGCCGTTACTCCCCCCCCCCTGTGTCGGCTACGGCCGTTACTCCCGCCTTGGTGTCGGCTCCGGCCGTCACTCCTACCCCGGTGTCGGCTCACGCCGTCATCACTGCTCCTGCTGCTGTGGCCACCTCACTGGCCACTGGGCTAGGAAAGACTGCAAGGCGATTGTCCACTGCCTCCACTGCTCTAGCCACTGCCATAAGGCAGGGCAAGAGCAAGAAGGATACTGGTGTTGGGAGGGCCTCCTCTAGGGGCCTCCCCACGCACCTTTAATTTTAATATTTTTAATATTTTACAGTGGAACCTTCGTGGGTTGAGAGGGAATTGGGAGGAGCTCAGTCTACTCCTGCGGGGACACCAACCAGTCTGTGTCTGTCTGCAGGAGACTATGATTGGTTCGTCCTCCCATCCTCCACCCAGGGGTTACTCTGGCTTTTACTCTCCTCATGATCGCGCGCAAGGCCATCATGGTGGCACAGCAATTTTCTTAGATAATTCACGAGGCATTGCTTTTACCCCTCTTAATATTGTCTCCCCCCTGCAGCTGGTGGCTGTCCAGCTCCACCTCAGGAGAACTTACACTGTCTGCTCTTTATACCTCCCTCCCAATTCTCCAGTAGACAGAGAGGACTTCGTTTCCCTAGTCTAGCAATTGCCTTCTCCGTTTATTGTTTTAGGAGATTTTAATGGTCGGCACACCCTGTGGGGAGATACACTTATCAACCCCAGGGGAGCAATGATTGCCACTGTGGTTGAAGCCTTAGATCTAGGTATTTTTAACAACGGTGACCATACACACTACCACATCCAGACAGACACCACCTCGGCCCTAGATTTATCATTGTGTTCTCCCGACACCCTACTTGACTTCACACGGAGCGTCACAGGAGATCTTTGTGGGAGTGACCACTACCCTATACTCCTGTCTTCTCCCGACGTCCTCCCCTTACCCCGTGTCCCCCGCTGGTGGCTGGACCGCGCTGACTGGTGACTTTTTAAACAACTTGCCATAGTTGACTGCGAGGTTGATGAGTTACTAGACATAGACAGCGCTGTCGAGTATTTTACATCTATACTCCAGCGAGCTGGTGAGCTTTCCATCCCTCAGACCACACGGTTTACCAAGCACCGACCGGTCCCCTGGTGGTCTGATGAGTGTAGACAGGCAGTGACAGAGTGTCGTCGAGCTTTTGGTATAGGTACCGTCGACACAAAACAGAATTTTTCCGGGGACAATACAGACTGGCTAGAGCTAAGGCTCGTCGAGTCCTCAAGGATGCTCGTCGTAAGTCCCTTGCATCTTTTGTCGCCACATTGAACGTGCAGACACCTATGTCACAGGTATTCAAGCGCGTGCGGAAGATAGCAGGAAAGTTCTCTCCAGGCCCGCCTCCGGTCCTCCATGTCAACGGGGATAAGGCATCTGACAGCCAGGCGGTAGCCAATACACTCGCTGAGACCTTTTCTTTGGTGTCCAGCCGGGCCTCGAGATCTCCAGCAGTGCGTCGCCAGTTTGAGGCAGACGAGGCTCGCCAACTAGACTTTTCATCCGGTGGGGGTGAAAACTACAATGTCCCTTACTCTGTACCGGAACTGCGTTCAGCTTTATCTTCATGTAAGGACTCTTCCCCAGGGGCAGATAACATTACATACTCGATGATCCGTCACCTAAATTCTGGATCACTGTCCTTCCTCCTAGGATTATTTAATAGGATGTGGAGTGACGGATACGTACCCCCCTCCTGGAAGTCTGCTATAGTCATCCCAATCCCCAAGCCTGGAAAGGACGCCTCCCTCCCCCTTAACTATCGACCCATTGCCCTTACCGTTTGCATGATTAAAGTATTTGAGAAGATGGTTAACACTCGTCTAGTCTGGTTCCTTGAGAAGGGTGGCCATCTTTCGGCAGTACAGTGTGGTTTTCGTCGATCTCGCTCTACTTTAGACGCTCTTCTGCGATTAGAAAACACTATCTGCCAAGCTTTTGCTTGCAGGCAGCGGGTTGTGAGCGTCTTTTTCGACCTTGAAAAGGCATACGACACCACCTGGAGGTATGGCATTCTACGAGCTCTCAATACGGTTGGACTCAGGGGTCACCCCCCTTTACATCAATTTTTACCGCAGAGCTGTGGGCCATTTTAGTAGCGATAAAATCTCTTTTTACCTTGAATGTTGGGGGTTTAGTTATTTTTTCAGACTCCAGAGCAGCTTTGTCAGCCCTTGAGGATTTTAATAATGCACACCCAATAGTCTCAGAAATTTTCAACTGGCTCGTACTAGCAGCCCGTCGTGGGCACAGAATTTCTTTTTGTTGGGTACCAGCCTATGTCTCTGTGAAAGGGAACGAGAAGGCAGATGAGCTAGCTAAGACTGGCGCCTCTCATCAAGTCACTACCTGCCCCGTCCCTCACAGAGACCTGTTTCCCACAATTAGAGCTGCTATTCTTGTAGTTTGGCAAGAGAGATGGAATGCCAATAGAGCCACCTCCAAGATGGGTGCAATTAGTTTTTTCTGTTGTTCTGAAGTCCCTATATCCTGGTCAAGGAATCTGTATTAAAAATCAAGGCATTACAAGGTTTTATTAAACAGTAAAAGAATAATGTGTTGGTGGTTGCCTGCCTGTCTCACACAGTTGTCATCCTGTGCTGCACTAGACATGCAAAACATCTGAAGCTTTGTGTGTGTGTAGCAGTACATGTTATAACAATAAAACTATCTCTTTCAGTTTGTGAAAAAAAACGTGTAGAAAAAGTTTTTAGACGAGTAAAACAGAGGAACTTTTGTCAACGTTATAACGCGAGCTTATAACAAACAATTAACACTGAAGACTGAAAAAAAGACACTCAAGCAACACTCAATAACAGAACTTGATTCCCTTATCGGACTGGAATATGCATCTAACAACCATGATGCTAAAACAAGTACACATTTATATACTAACATCACTTCTTTTACCGATACTGTTTTATGCACACTATCTGCAATACTACCCTAGATTAATGCAGATCATTCAGGACACGAAAAACAATGTGCAGTTCCATGAACACATAAGAAATGACGTCATAGATAATCGTCGTGAACTTCACCAAGACGATTCATCTGTACCTCTGTTACCCCTTAAACCCTCGTCCCTGAAGCATCCTCAGCCTGGTAAAGTTCCAGTCTTCACTGATCAAGAATATTGTCTACCCATCGACAAGGATCTTTCACCTCTCAACGTTATCCCTCAAAACGGTAAGTAAAGTTAAGTTAAGCACGTAACGAAGGGTCAAGGATTATTTTTATTATTATTGTTATTGTTACTATTATTATTGTTATTGATATTATTATTAATGTAATTATTATTATTTTCAAAGATTCGGTTCTTTAGCTACTCGAATTCCCTTTACGTTTACAATGCACTGCACATTCAACCTCAGAAACTTGTTTAGATAACCTCAAGCAGTCATGCGGCTCAATTACAAAAAAAATACGAATATCCAATATTTTGTACAAATATTGAAAAAAAAAAGTTCTAATGATAATAGCACGCCTTTGGTATAGCCAAAACCAAACCTAACCAAACCAAACCTAACCTAACCAAATCTAACTTAACCAAACCTAATTAAACCTAACCAAACCTAAACTGTTATAAGCAGATTAGAGCTTCAAAAATTGAGCCAAACTTTCCTTATGCATAATTTACGTGTGGGTAGAGTTCACCAGCACTCTTAAGGAAGTGATGAACTCTTTCATCCTTAGGGTGCGCTCTGCTAAATAAGTATCTTGCCAACTATTATCACAATTATTATTATTGTTATTACTTTACTTTACCCTTTTGAACTGAAGCTACAATGTGTTGAATGAGACTTAGATAAGGCTGTTACTATGTTATGTTACAGATTGTGGAAAGCCTTACGTCACTATGAATGCAAACGGTCGTTTAAGTAATAAGATGTGTCAATAGGCTTCTCTTTACCTGCTACGACACCTCCATGGAGTAAGGGTATGTAGTAGTATCTCTCTCTCTCTCTCTCTCTCTCTCTCTCTCTCTCTCTCTCTCCTCTCTCTCTCTCTCTCTCTCTCTCTCTCTCTCTCTCTCTCTCTCTCTCTCTCTCTCTCTCTCTCTCTCTCTCTCTCTCTCTCTCTCTCTCTCTCTCTCTCTCTCTCTCTCTCTCTCTCTCTCCTCTCTCTCTCTCTCTCTCTCTCTCTCTCTCTCTCTCTCTCCTCTCTCTCTCTCTCTCTCTCTCTCTCTCTCTCTCTCTCTCTCTCCTCTCTCTCTCTCTCTCTCTCCTCTCTCTCTCTCTCTCTCTCTCTCTCTCTCTCTCTCTCTCTCTCTCTCTCTCTCTCTCTCTCTCTCTCTCTCTCTCTCTCTCTCTCTCTCTCTCTCTCTCTCTCTCTCTCTCTCTCTCTCTCTCTCTCTCTCTCTCTCTCTCTCTCTCTCTCTCTCTCTCTCTCTCTCTCTCTCTCTCTCTCTCTCTCTCTCTCTCTCTCTCTCTCTCTCTCTCTCTCTCGCTCTCACTTTTTTTTTATTTAAACTCAATAGAAATTACAAGTTGTCTAAAGGTGAACTGTTGTGTTCTGTATGTCATTAGGGCAAGCAACAATACCTTATATAATATGAATTATAAAATTGTATAGAAATATATACAAACTCATACAAATTTATACAAAATACAATTGAAATTGAAGTATAACTACATTAATTGTCAACATGTCTGCGTTCCTCAAGTGTCATCACTGCACCTCACTAGACAAACACCATTGCAGTGCATTTTTTTAGCACTGTAATAGCTGTTCACTTGGTCACAAAATTATTAGCGTCATCAGAGTGTGTTGTGACCATCTCCAGTTATTGGCCGCCAGTTTGACACTATGAGTGTTCATCTCTTGGGTGTGAGGAACGGCGACCATGAAAATGTTCCACATCCTGGAGACGCGGCAGCATATTCTAAGTAAGGCCGTATCTGGGCCTAATAGAGCAAGGGCTTACCAAGGACCTTTCTCGAGGAAGCCGACCACCCTTTGTTGGGCAGTGGTCCTTTGGGAAGTCTTTTGGGTAATGTGTTTGATGTGGCCGTCAAACCGTAGCTCTCGGTCCACCTCCACTACCAGAATCTTGACGGTTTCCTAGAGTGGCAGAGAAACGCCATCAAAGCACAGTTTTCCCTCAACTACAGGCTTGGCGGCAGGGGACTAAGAGATCACCATTGCCTGTGTCTTCTCCAGTGCAAAGGTCACCTTCCAGCGTGTACCCCACTCCTGTATAACGCATAGCTGCTGATTTATCTCATTAGCAGCACACCTACTATCCTGTAGTTGGTAGGTGCAGGAGAGAGCACAGTCACCAGCGTAAGCCGAGACTGCTTGCAGCTGCCGGAGAAAATCATCGATGACTCTATTGTTCGAGACCAGCTTCAGGAATTCTGCGGGAGGAATCGATCTATCAGGAGACGGATGTTCATGCCTGGTGGTCGTTTGGATGACATCGTAGCAGCCTGTGACGAGGCAACCAGTAAGGCAGACAATAAAACTCTTTTAATTATTCATGCAGGTACGAATGACGTCATGAACACTAGATCGGAGGAGCTGCTGGAGAAATACAGGAAGATGATTAGACGGTATAAGTGTAAAACTAACAAAATCATTCTTTCAAGAATCCTTCCCCGAAGTAGTGCAC
>JAPQNM010000008.1:2431159-2438659 GCA_029783475.1 Metacarcinus magister
TTAATTAAACTTTTTGAAAAGATCATCAGGGATAAGATAGTTGAGTTCCTCGAGAAAAATAAATTAATAACAGAAAACCAGCACGGATTTCGTAGTAATAAATCATGTCTGACTAATCTGTTAGATTTCTTTAATGATGTGGGATGTCCCGGAGCCATATGATGTGATTTACTTAGATTTTCAAAAAGCATTTGATAAAGTTCCTCATAAACGGCTGATATCGAAATCGAGGGCACATGGAATAGGAGAGCATCTATGTGCGTGGATAGAAGACTGGCTCTCAGACCGACAACAACGAGTTGTTCTAAATGGCGAAGTGTCTGATTGGCAAAACGTAATTAGTGGTGTACCTCAAGAGTTGGTCCTGGGACCCACGCTCTTCATCATATATGTAAATGATTTAGAAGGCAATCTTTTGTCAAAAGTAGCAAAATTCGCAGACGATACAAAACTTGGCGGTAAAGTAATATTCACTGAAGACTGTGATAGAATTCAGGATGATTTAAACAAACTAATCGATTGGAGTGAGAAATGGTTAATGTCCTTTAATACAGACAAATGTAAGGTTATGCATATTGGCGATAAAAATCCAAATTTTAAATACAAATGTGTGATCAGCAGCTCGATAAAGTCAAACAAGAAAAGGATCTTGGTGTAATCATTAACTGTAATCTAAAAGTGAGTGATCAGTGCATAGCTGCCAGTAAGAAAGCAAATATGATGTTAGGTCTAATTTCAAGAAATTTTGATCACAAAGCACCAAAAGTAATGAAAAAACTCTATACGGCATTTGTAAGGCCACAACTTGAATATGCGATACAATTCTGGTCACTAAACTACATTAAAGACCAAAACTTGCTGGAAAGAGTACAGAGACAAGCGACAAAACTTATTCCAACATTGCGTAATTTATCATATGAGGAACGATTAAAACAGCATGTTCACTCTCCATAAGCCGCAATGTTGCATCTTTATCTATCTTCTACCACTATTTTCATGCTGATTGCTCTTCTGAACTTGCTAACTGCATGCCTCGCTGCACAAGACTTTCTACTTCTTCTCATCCTTATTCTGTCCATCTTCCTAATGCAAGGTTAACCAGTATCTTCACTCTTTCATCCCTTACACTGGTAAACTCTAGAACTCTCTTCCTTTGTCTGTTTTTCCACCTGCTTATGACTTAAACTCTTTCAAAAGAGGAGTGTCAAGACACCGCTCACACTAAATTGGACTCCCCCCCCCCATGTCTATATTTCTCCTACTATTCTCTCTACAGGGTCTGGCGACAAGCGGGATTTTTTTTTTACTTATTTTTGTTTTCCCCTAGCCAGTACCTTTTTAATGTTTAAAATTCTCTCTCTCTATCTTCACTGGTTCCCATTTGAGATGAGCATATAATCTAGAGTAAACAATGCAAGCATTTGTGAAACTGTGTCTATGAAATTTACTTTACCAATAATTAGGGGATTCATGGTGTAGTGACTTAGACTGGTCGTGGGGGGGTGCTGGGGGGGCTGCGGCTGTTGGATGTCAGGGTACTGAGAGATCCCCTGATCCAAGTAATTGAGAATCGCATCTCTACCTGAACAACAGTTCCAGTACGTGTCCTTATGTCTGTGTCTACTTCACTAGTTCCCATTTGATATGAGCATACGATTTAGAAAAAAATTTATGAACTCCTATCAAAATAATGTCCATGAAATTAACCTTATGTCACTATATTTCAGGTGAGAGCTGTAGTGGCAGTAATTGATACAATATTTATGTTATTCCCCAACCAGGATGTACCATCAGTAGTGGTAGTGTAGTCTAGTCTAGTAGTCTAGTATAGTATAGTATACTCCTCTATTTTCAGTCTACTATGAAATGTCCATGGCCATGTTTTCTACAAGGTCATGGTGTTCCCTTCTATCTGTTTTTCCTGCCGGCATGTTGTCGGAGGGAGAGGAGGGTGGGGAGAAAGCCTTGTTCTGTGTGTATCCTATTCTCAAACTCTGTGTACTTGTAGTAGTATGTAGTTCAGCAGATACCAGAGTTATAGACCAGTAGGTCTTCTGGTGTCTGTTTTTCTCATGTATTCTCTCTCTCTCTCTCTTTTCCTCCCCCCGCCTAGCTAAACATTGGGCCTGCTCAGAAAATAACTTGAGAAACAAAAATTTCCAAAAATGTTGCAAAAAATTTTGCAATAAAAATGTCATTTGACGAGTGACATTTTGTTAGTGTGTGTGTGTGTGTGTGTGTGTGTGTGTGTGTGTGTGTGTGTGTGTGTGTGTGTGTGTGTGTGTGTGTGTGTGTGCTTTTTTCTGTCATTTTTTTTTTTCCTTTCTATGTTTGTTGTGTTTTTATATTGTTTAATATTTTTCTATCTATATTTTTTTCTTTCTTTATTTCTTTCTCTCTTTGTCTTTCTTTTTCTCTCTTCCTTTCCATATTGCATGTGTTCCTGCCTTTGCTCTCTCTCTCTCTCTCTCTCTCTCTCTCTCTCTCTCTCTCTCTCTCTCTCTCTCTCTCTCTCTCTCTCTTAATCTCAAAAAAGGAGCGAGGAAAAAAGAAAAGAATGACACATGTACATAATCACACCATTCATTTTCACTTTTTTTTCTTATGTTCAGGGGGAAAAAAGTGTCTTAGTTGTTATGCTTTTCTTTTCTTTTCATTTTCTTTTTATAGTCTTTTCTTTCTATCTTAAAAAGAAAAATTGCATTTTGAAGATTTTCTACATCTCTATATATGTATTTTTTTTCTTTATCTATTTATTTTGCAGTTACAATATACGAGAGAGAGAGAGAGAGAGAGAGAGAGAGAGAGAGAGAGAGAGAGAGAGAGAGAGAGAGAGAGAGAGAGAGAGAGAGAGAGAGAGAGAGAGAGAGAGAGAGAGAGACTGTAAGTCGTGAGCAAATGGTTCCTTTTTTTTTCCCCCTATCCTTTTAACCCTTGGTGCCGGTAAGCTTACTGGAGGCCTTAGATGTTCAGCCTTCGCCTGTTAGTAGCGCGGGTTTCTGATTTTTTATAGTGATGCCTTATTTTACTTTGTTCTCTCTGATGTTGAGAGAGAGAGGCTACACTGTCACTGTCTCAATGCATATAACATTGCAAATCCCGTTGAGGACAGTGATATGGCAGCATTTGGGTAATCTTTGGCCACTCAGCGGTAATACCAAAGAAAAGTGGCCAGCGGATATCGGGATTTGAACCCAGGACACTAGGTTCGCATGCCTGAACTCTAACCACTGGACTACCCTCTTGCCTTACTGCTACATCTGGATAAATCAATGTCAAGTATACAAAACAGGTTACTATTTAAAATTGGAGACTATACAGATTTAAATTACAGAAACAACTCTGCTGACCAAACTGTATCCCTTGTTTTCTGTACACAGTGTTTGGTTCCCAAAAATCAAAGTTGTGGTTGTGGTTGAGGCATGCGGTGTAGGTAGTGTCCGCAGCACACCTTAACTCCAGCGGTAATGGGCATATGCCCTGTTGGCTTCACATTGGCGATGGAGATCCTGCTTCTTCTTCACTACACGACCCTGAGGATGGAAATGAAGGATGAGTGGGAGGAAGAGGACAGTTATGAATTGTTTTTGGTTAGGTATTTGTGTGATGCATCTTTGAATGATAATTAATAATTGTGGGCATATGACAAGGGGCAGGTCTTGCCCACCCTTCGACGCCAGCCACGGCAAGTCTCCCTGCAGTCACTTTCCTATACCAAGTAACTCCCAATAGGAAGCATCGACTTGTCCCAGCCACAAACTTTGTGGGCGCCCCCTTGGCCTCCTCCACCCCGGGTTATCCCTTTCAGAAACAACTTGACAAGCAGGATCAGCTTCTGGGTAACGTGCCACATGCCTGTACAGCAGGAGTTGCTTATGTGTGAGGACAAATATTACTGTAATGCTAGGTGGTGTTATAATTATGAATAGTCCAATATGTGTGTTTCCCTTCTGTTCAATAGCCAGTAAGGGTGTTGCAGCTTTCTCCTCACAGGCAGCAACAAGCAGAAGCCACCCTCCTACTAAGCCATTTACACCGATCCTGTGGTAAGTGTATTGTTACCAGCTCTTCCCTAAGACTTCAAAGACTCT
Source organism: Metacarcinus magister (assembly GCA_029783475.1). NCBI lineage: Eukaryota > Metazoa > Arthropoda > Malacostraca > Decapoda > Cancridae > Metacarcinus > Metacarcinus magister. The sequence goes on from JAPQNM010000008.1 coordinate 2,435,251, forward strand.
CTGCGTCCTGGGCAAGGACCTCCCCATATTATGAACATAGAATTTATGATCACAACATGTACGTAACACTGTACCAAGCACAAATGTGGTGTGGGAAAGACTGGCCGGCTGTTGTGAAGTTTTCTACCGAGGTATCAGGTAGCAGGGATTGTAAACAAATGCCTGTAGAAATGTGATTGTCAACGTAGGTAGAACATGATGATTGTAAATAGAAAAAGGGAAACTAAAACTGATTGAACGTATACTACAAATATCGTAGACTGATGCATCGTATAATGCAGTAGAGTATAGTGTTTTACCTTCCCTATACTTCTTACTGAGTAGTCTTCCAACGTGTTCATCTGCTCTCCTTTTACTCTTGTCTATCAAATGTTTGGCTCTCCTTTTACAATCCGTATATTTCCTTTTCCTTGTTTTTCTCATTCACTTGGGTACATTTTTAAGTGTCCTTGCATGCACATCTCTTTTCTTTCAACACTTTCTCTCAACCTCTTCCGTCCATCATGCATTTGTTTTTTTCTTCTCCCTTTCACCCTTTTCATCAGCACCAACTCCTGTTACATGCAACAATACATTACTGAAGGTTTCTAAAATGTCAACTATTGCATTTCTCGCCACTTGAGTAACTCTTTGGTTATATTCCTTTCCTATTCTTTCATCCTTGAACCTTTTGACTCTTTCTTTCACCCTCCATTAACTTCATATGATTCCACCTTTCACTCATTTTCAAGTGTTTCTTTGTCAAAATATGTGAAGAGTACAAACAGTAAGAACAGATGAAATATGCAGCAAGGTGTAGACATTGTGTAAAAATACAGAATCTACCTGCACTTCAGAGGTATTAATTTTTTTTTATATAATGGAAATTTGCAGTTTTTGAATCTGCATAACCAGATCTGTACATGAAAAAAGTCACTCTACTTCTAACTACTAATAATAATATTGCTGCAGAATCATCTTTATAATATTACAACTACAACAACTAATACTAATACCACCATCTGCAGTAATTGCCTCCTATTTCTCCTCATCATCCTCCTCCTTGCGTTCTTACCTCATTCCGTGCCGCTGACAACAGTTCTCGTGCAAGTTTTTCTGGGAAGTGCATGGTCCTTTCCTTCTCCTTTCCTGCTTCCTTGAGCCATCGCATCGACACAAAGTATGAGCGATGTTCTGTTATTGGTACCGGCACCTGTAGGGAAAAGAGAAACGGTAAGATGTTGTGTTATGTAGTATGTTCTCATCTTTGGACCCCTACTAACACTGCTGATACCTTGAGAAATTTAACTTGTTCAAAGTTATATACAACATCTTGGGGTAAGTGAGTGTAATGTATGTGTGCATGGGTGTGTGTATGCATGGGTGTATGTGTGCATGGGTGTGTGTGCATGCCTTGTCTTGGCTACCTCCCCCTTTAGGGCATATCAGTCATTAGTTAGACGCCACTGATGGCAAAGTTCCTAAGAGTTGATATTTAATATTAGTGGTGTGTGAAATTTTTTTTTTATCTTTCGGAGCGGAGGTGACTGCCAGGGACGCATATCCTATTGCCAGACGTCCACTATAGTGTTTAACTTTGTGTATTGTACATTATCACACACCACAGATGCATATAGGGTAGGATGTGCATTTCAAAGTTGGTAATTTTACTCACTCAAGTTTGAATGTCGTATCACTGGATTTTTGATCTCTTAAATTGAAAATATACCTTAATTTACTCAGCTCATATCATCAGTTTCTTGTATCACAAGTACCCACGAAACAGGATCTCCCAGTATGCATTTACATGCATAGGTATTCACACATCATATTGATATTATAAGATAAATAGTGTCTTACAGTAACGAAACTACTTGCAACAGGTACTACCAAATAAGATTAAGATTCAAGTACACAAATCAGACACAATATTCATGAAAATATTGCAGCTTTTTCATTTCCTCCAATTTTCTAGAACCATTTACGAATAGTAAGGTAATATGTAAAATGGTAGACCCAGCCCCCTTGTGGTGATAAAGTGTTATGTATGCATGCATCAATAAGCTGCAGCTGCATTACTCTCACCCTCACTACTCTCCTTTCTTACCAGATATTCATGTTTGGAATATCTCTTATCTACACACAACAAAATGCTGAAAAAGCTTTTCTAGACGAGAGAAAGTTATAATAATAATGGCAGCCACAACAGAGAAAAAAAGGCAAAAAAAATAGACAAGATAGGTGAGACGGCACATCAAGTATTCAAAAGAAAGACCCAGTAGATGCAAATAAATAAATAATAGATACAAAACACAAAGGAGAATATATATAAAGAGAATAGGAAGAGAATGGGGGAGAGAGATGACATCCCAGCTCATCTCTGAAAATCTGCTCAGCTGCATCCCTTGTGTTCTCTCCTCTCCACCCTCTATAGCTTAAGTTCACACTGAGCCTCTCTTAACAAAAACACAAGAATACCTAACAACTTCCTTTTTTTTCAATGAGAGAAAACAACTGCAGCAACGGCACTAAAAAGAGGATGTACATGCATGCTAGAGGGGGGGAGGGCACGAACAAACAGGGAGGGAGTGTGTGGATAGGGAGAGGTGGAGGCTCTTCTACAGTGGCCATCCTCTTAGGGAACGAGGCATCACAAACTAAAGATATAGACAGAAGAGGAAGAAAAAGGTGGTGTCAAAATGAGAATGAAAGTATACAAGATAAAAGATGACATAACAAGTATTTAAGAAAGATTAAATTAAGACATAGGATATGAATAAAGAAAAGATGAAGAGATAAGAGATAGCCAAGAGGTATGAGGTGGATTAACCTTGTACACCATTCCCTCAATTTAAGATTGGGTGACGTTTGTGAAAACCCAATCATATACCGAATTTGTATTATATTGGAACAAATAGGGAAGCATTCCAGTCCCGTTCATCATACCCAATACCACCCCAATACTACGCTAAATATACAGTTATACACATGTACACTTGAACTTCACACCTTCATTTCCAACATACAGTCAGTAGAAGGCGTGCTCCATCCCTTCATTTGCTTCACCACTAATGGTTAGTTAGTTGAACAGAAAAAATAAATCCCTGTGTAGTGCCAGTGTAGCTATGAATTACGAGAGTACTGTATTTTGCGGCATATGAGACAAACTATTAAAAATACCCTGAAAAATAACCATGTGTCTTGCAAGAGGAATGTTGTATGAGGTTAGGTTAGGTTAGGTTAGGTATACCCTGTACAAAAATTGAAGGCGGAGGTGCCCCTCCTACTGGGGTAAGAGGCTGGCCATCACCACACCATAATAGATGATTGGTTGACAGTGACAGGCTGTGTCGTGAAAAATTAGACACTTGATATCACTTCATTGTTTCCTTAATATTTCCTTGTATGAAGTCTTATACTTCAAAAAGGA
>JAPQNM010000008.1:2441159-2481159 GCA_029783475.1 Metacarcinus magister
GATCCCTGTGGGACACCACTGGTTACCTTGAGCCAAGACGAACACTGGTCACGTATTACTGTTCTCATTTCTCTATCATGAAGATAATCCTCCATCCACTCCAGTAGTTTTCCTCCAATTCCTCCGTACTTTTCAATTTTCCATATTAATCTTCGATGCGGTACTTTATCAAAAGCCTTCTTTAAATCCAGGTATACACCGTCCACCCATCCATCCCTTTCTTGAATAACATCAATCACTTTTGAGTAAAAAGATAACAAATTTGTGGAGCATGATCTCCCCTTTCTAAATCCAAACTGGCAATTTGTTAATACTTTATGCCTCTCCAAGTGCTCCATCCATCTCTCCTTAATCACTCTCTCACACATCTTCCCCACAACGCTGGTCAAGGACACTGATCTATAGTTTAGCGGGTTTTCCTTATTTCCCCCTTTAAATATCGGTGTGATATTTGCCCTTTTCCAGTCCTTAGGCACTCTTCCCTGCGTCAATGATGTTACCACCACACTATGAATTTTCCCAGCCAATTGCTCACAGCATTCCTTCAAAATCCAGTTTGATACTCCATCTGGTCCCATTGATTTATTGACATCCAGCTCCTTCATCATCTTAAATATTTCCTCATTTGTAACAGAGACATTTTTCATCGAGGTCCCTTTGAAGACTTCCTCTACAGGCTCGAACTCTCTCTCCACAGTGAACACTGATCTAAAACGTTCATTCATCACCTCCACCATATCCTGAGCCTCTTCGTAGACTGTTTCTTCCACTTTCAGCTTTGTTATCCCTTCCTTCTGTTTCATCTTCCCATTGATGTGTTTGTAAAACAGCTTGGGTTCATCTATACACTTGTCTATTACATCTCTTTCATATTTTCTTCTCTCCATTCTTATTATCTCGACATATTCGTTCCTAGCTTTAATGTACTCGTCCCATCTGTTTTCAGTTTTCCTCTTCTTCCATCTATTCCAAGCATTTTTCTTGTCATTTCTTGCACTTTTATATTTTGCATTGAACCATTCTTTCCCTTTTCTACCTCCTGGTTTTCCTCTAGGTACAAATTTCTCCACTGCAATATTGTAAATCTTCAAAAATTCATTCCATTTCTCTTGAACATTCTCAGCCTGCTCAAAGTCCTTCCATTCCACCTCAACAAAGAAGTCTTTTAATTTCTTAAAATCAGCTCTCCCATATTTAAATCTCTTCTCCTTATACTCCTCATTTATGATCTCATTTTCATTTCTCATCTCAAAATTTATCAGCACATGGTCACTTTTTCCCAGGGGGCTTTCACATTGCAAGTCCTCAATACTCTCCCTATCCTTGGTGAACACCAAATCAAGCCTAGATGGTATATCACCTCCACTAAATCTGGTATCACAGTCCACCCATTGTGTCAACAAGTTTTCCACCGTCCAATTTAGAGTTTTCTCCTCCACTGGCAGTCATCACCTCCCAGTTCACATCCTTACAATTAAAATCCCCAGCGATAACCACTTCATTGCTATCCTCCACAATTTTTTTGAGTCCCCTTAACACGTCCACCAACGTGTGTGTGTGTGTGTGTGTGTGTGTGTGTGTGTGTGTGTGTGTGTGTGTGTGTGTGTGTGTGTCTGTACGTGCACATGTTTGGCAAATTTTTTATTCTCATGTCACCCTCTCCCGAATGTATATTTTTAGTCGCAAGACTGCCTTTATAATAAACCGTTTATTAACAAATACACGATTAGGCTAAATCATTGTTATTATTGACATTGTCATTGTTCAATATGACATTCCCATCAGGTGGTTTTTCTGCCGGGGCAACCCAGTTTTCCACCAAAGTATTAACATACCACAATGTATAAACATACCTGTCCTCCTATTATTTGTTTTTTATCAACCTAGTATTCCTGTCCTCCCATCCTCTGTAATTTCCTCACAAATTTCTGTATATAAACTTTAAACTGTATTTATTAAAGTTTTCATTTATAACCAGAGAGAGAAAGAGAGCGAGAGAACAAAATGAGAGTAGCTATTCAATTCATCCTCTTATATGATGTAACCTCAGTACTTACCTGTTACAAGTATTTTGAACACCATAACACATTCAAATCAACTAATAGTGTTAACATGTGAGAAAAAAAATGTGTATATGAGAATATTAGTCTTTCAGTGAATTTTAATACAAATAATTGCTAATGATCAGTGCTGAATGAAGATAATGAATAGTGAGTGTGTTCTTGTGTGAAAATGACTATGTATTGGACAACCTTTTTGATGGTGTCTTAGAAATTTCTTTCCAAGATCAGTGTGCATCTTCCAAGGTGGAGCATCTTATAAGCCGTTGAATACAGTAGTTTACCGTCCCTCAGCCCAACTTTTCCATGCATTATAATGGGTATTCATGGGTAATAAATGGGTTAATGTTATTATTAGGTTCCTGAAAACATCACCTTTAAGCGTAACTAAAACCTCAAAGGCCTAGTCTGGAGTATCTCTTGCTGCCTCCTTAGGATTACATCATGGTGATAGCAGATGACAGAGACAGTGCAGGGGATTGTACCTTGATGCATGACATTATAATAAAAGATTCAACTAAATAATGCCTTGGTTTAATTTCATTATTACTTTTTTTAACAAAACCATAATACCCCCTTCACATACATGGATTTTTCTTACGAGTCCTTACGGATCACACAAATTCACGGATCCTTACGATTTGGCCACTTTTACGACCAATTTAAGAGTTGTTATGAGTTATTACGAGCTATTTACGGTTTATCACGGATTATTACGATGTATTTATGGTAAAATTCCACGATTTGTTACAAGTTGTCACAAATAACTACGAGCAACTTACAGGCATTTTACAAGTTTTTTATGGATTGTTACGAGTATATTACTGAATGATACTATTCATTGAAGTTTTAATGTGTTAGTTACGACCTGTTTACGTGTTGTTGCGAACAGTTACAAGTTAGTTACGAGTATTTACGACTCCTTACAATTTTTTGCCAAAAGAATATATAAATCCTGCAAATTTCCATGTATCAGCATTCAACAACTGACATCCAGAGACAACATGGCATATGAGAGAAACAGATTGCAGTTATATCAACAATTTCTACAATTGCTCCTTCAACTAGCCCAGAGGGAAGAGGACGAGGCCCAGCAGCTACCAGATATTCCTCAACCGAGGTGGAGGAAGCGTCCAGCTCGCAGAAGGGTTTGGTGCAGGACCTGGCTGGCCCGCAGGACCATAATCATAAACAATACATAAGAATACGTTAAGTATATGTATCTATTCGTAAAGTACTCGTAACTACACGTAAAGTGCTAGTAATAACTCGCAATTATCCGTAAAGCCATCGTAACATGACCTGAATGAAATCATAAGCACTCGTAATAATCCATTAACAAATCGTAAACTAACTGTAACATATCGTAAAAATAATTGTTACGAGTCATTTACGGATTCTTGTGAGCAGTTTACGGATGAATACGTGTTGTTACGAGCAGTTTACGATTGCTTACAAATTGTTACGAGCTATTTACAGAAAAATAAATTTGCCTCTCCTTTTACGGATCCTTACGAGTTGTTGTGAGTTGACAAATTATTTACGGATGCTTGTGATTGAGTAGAGTTGGTGATCCGTAAGGACTCATAAAAAAAATCTGTGTATGTGAAGGGGGTATAAAGTTTTAATGAGAAATATGACCAAAGGTTACATTCCGAAGGTACTAGAAAACATGGTGTTTGGTCACATTTCTCATCTAAACTTTATGGTTTTGTAAAAAAAAACAATGAAATGAAACAAAGGCATGATTTACTTGTAAGCTTTGTTTATAATGTTCAACACCAAGGTGCAATCACCAGCTGTTAGCATGACATAACCCTGAGTTGGGAGCAGGAGAGACACCACAATTGGGCAACAAAGCAGATATGCAATGCCGTAGATGCCAGTTTTATTGGGTATTATAAAATGATAGAGGAAGCTGTTTCCCCTGGGCAGAGAGAACAACACCACACCATGAGACAGACAGGACATGTTGGCAGAGATGATGCCGTGTGATGGTAGAAAGACAGTGCCATGACAAGTTACTGTAATGATAGGTGGTGTTATGATCACAGACACTCCATTCTGTGTGTGTTTCCCTTCAGTCCTGTAGCCTGTAAGGGCACTGCAGCTTCTCCTCACAGGCAGCAGCAAGCAGAGGCCACACTCCTACTAAGCCACGTACACCAACTCTGTGATAAGTGAATTGTTACTAGCTATTCCTAGTGGCCTCAAGGGGCTCTCTGCACCCTGGGCAAGGACCTACCCACGTGTAAGGGTAAAGTTAGGACATGTGCTGTAGCTGCGCGTAACTGTGGCACTCATCCCCCACCACATTGGCCTTTGAGCCAGTGGTGGAATTTAATCCGTTACCCCGGGACACAAGGGCCATTGTGACATCAGAGTTTCCACATTTTGCCTTCCCCAGGTTTCCCTCAGTACCAACCCATTTGGGAGGATGAACAGCAGGGTGAGCTGTGTGCCGACTGTCCTCTTCCGGGATCGAACTCGGGATTTGTAGTGAGACGTGCTAACCACTGCACCACTGAGGCATTATATCCAAGTGGGGGCAGGGGGGTAAATTTTACAATCACAACATTCCTGTAACACTGTACCAAGCTCAAGTGTGGCATAGGAAAGATTGGGCAGCCAAGTTGTGCCAGTTTGCTACAGAGGCAACAGGACTACGATCATAAACAAATGCCTGTGAAAAATGTGATGCACTCCAGCTGGTCGGGCTGTTGATTGTATACATGAGTGCATGGTGATTGTTAATAAAAAAAAAAAAAGGATAGTAAATATTTATCATATACCCAAAATGTTGCACACCAATGGAGTAGTGTATGTGTATAATTATTGACTATGAATTTTCATATACATTTTCACGGAAACTCTGGTCCCAGTCACAATTATAGGGCAGTGATCCCTTTGAACATTTTCTTTTACAGTACAATGACTCGTTTTCTCCAATGTGATGCTTAATACCATATCTTGTCAGTGGCTGGGGTTAGTGGTTTTAAGTTGGTAGACATTTAAATGATATTTTCTCAAAACATGCTTTTTGGCATTTGAGAAACTATTTTCTATAGTAATATACATCCTATTGCTATGATTTTTTTCAGTTATAAGAGAGTTTTAAGAATTTAGATCTTTCAAAATCTTATATTACAATTCTATAATGACACAAATTCATGAAAAGTAAAAAAAAAAATGGTATAATTCACTTGAGTCTAAATATTGCTATTATGTTATTATGTTTGATGTGGAAACTCCTGTACAAAATTCAGATAAAAATGTATGAGATTAAAAAAAGTTTTGTAAATAGGGTCTGCAATTGAGAAGTGCAAATTTGTAACAACTGAATTATGTAATACATTTCACTAAGAAAATTTCACAAATTAGTGATGTATTCAAGATTATTAAGCAAGGAAAGTATCGATTTTCATAAGGTATGATTTTTTTCAAAGATTTATGAAGCTTGCATTTGTCAGAAACTTAACATTGCATGCCACCGATTTAACTTGTTAACCCCACAACCCAATCACCTTTCTTGATCTTGCAAATTGCATGATGATTTCTTGAAATATTTTGGTGGAAAAAAGTGCATCTTGTAAGATGTCAAACAGACAAGTTTTAATATGACCTGAGAACCATTTACCCTTTTCCCATGGGATCAAGGCCAACATTTTAGTGGAATCAAATTACTACATGCAATTTAGCAGAACCAACAGAGTGCAAAACTTAGTGCACCACTGTATGAATGTACTTACCTACTCAATAATAACTCAATGTTAACACAACTAATAAAATGCAAGTATAATTATTCACCATCGTGCACAAGAGAAAGCAGCACCAGAAAAATCATCCTGAATTTTCAACACTTCCTTTTCCTTCACATCAATTAACTCAAGGTCTCAGTTTGACAAGTGTTTCATACAAATGGAAAAAAAAAAGAACGCTAATTTCAGCTTCAGTATATATATATATATATATATATATATATATATATATATATATATATATATATATATATATATATATATATATATATATATATATATATATGTATATATATATATATATATATATATATATATATAATATATATATATAATGTATATATATATATATATATATATATATATATATATATATATATATATATATATATATCTACTCAAGCAAATCTCTCTCTCTTTCTCTCACTCTCCCATTCTCACCTGGTATGTCACACCTCCTCTCTTGATTGGGGTGAGCTGCAGCACAGGTCTTCCATTCTGCACTGCCTGTTGGAACACCTTCAATGGGTCACACTCTATAGCTTGCTTCTCCTCCTCGGTTTCCGCCTCATTCCATCGTTGCAGCTGAATGCGCTTCACCTCCTGGAAAGTCTGTTTGGGATTGCACCAAGTCAATAAGTCATCTTGGACAACTAATGAAGTTTTACAGCTATTTGAGTTGACACATGTAGATTTAAGTTAAAACAATAATTGTGATGATATTTTCTGTTGGTTATTCATGTATAAAAATTGGGTGTTCTCTTTGTAATGAGAAGGGTTGTCATTAAAAAGCCCACCTTAAAAACATGCCCCAACCCCACCAATCCCCCTCAAAACTGCCTTGGCTGTTATCTTTTGACATTGTTAGGTTTGCATATATAAATGTAAATGTAGAATACTTTGGCATAGCTATGCAAAAGGTACCAAAGGTAACTGCAAAGAGAGTATAAAAAATCTTTTTGGACACATTCAGTAATGCTTTTACATATTATATACTCTTAAAGGCGGATGTACACCGGAAGCGAAGCTACGCTACGCACGGGATGCGCGCGATTCGAAGCTATGTGGCTTTCAATCGCCTCTGTGTATTTTCAATGTGTTCACACCGTTTGCGAAGCTACGCCCACTATGCTAGCTATGTCGCGCGCATGGTTTGATCAGTCGCGGACCGGCGATTTTGAAAAAACATAGCTCCATTCACACATGCTTGTGCAAGTACTTTTGGTATACTCCAGGCCTCCACCCCCACCCCTACTCCAATGAGTTCAAAAAAATTAGTTGACAGTTGACACTTGCCAGACGACAGTTTGTCACGGGCTGTGATAGTCACCATATACTGCGAGTCATCTACAATCTGCAATCACCATGGAGCAACTGATAGAAGTATGGAAATATCCGTGCTTATTATGACATGACTACGGAGGGATATACATATATAAATAAATAAATAAATATATATATATATATATATATATATATATATATATATATATATATATATATATATATATATATATATATTCATCTTGTTTCTTGATATCTTGTTCAATAAGTGAGAGCGTTTCATTGAACTGAGCGAGCAATAATGTGAAGTATTGTTTGAGTTTTTCTTCATCGTCTTCCAACTCTTGCATAAGATGATATTTACCAAACTTCGCCCTTGGCAAATTTATTTTATGAACGCATTTCTCTTTTATTATTTAGTGCTAGAGTTAGCAGTAATAGTTCTTCTTCTTCTTCTTCTTCTTCTTCTTCTTCTTCTTCTTCTTCTTCTTCTTCTTCTTCCTCCTCCTCCTCCCCCTCCTCCACCTCAAAAAACTATGGAGTATGGAGTACCATCTCCCATGGCTGCAGCCACTGAATGATGTGACACTTTTTTGAAAACAGCTTAGCGTTATCTCTTCCAGTGTGAATACTCGCATAGCAAGTATCGCCAACGGCATCCCATGCATAGCATAGCTTTGCTCCCGGTGTGCATCCACCTTAATGCTATGTATAAACAAATACATAGAAGGCTATACAACAGCCCCTTGAAAATTTGCAATTGACAGCAGCCTCAAATTTAATAATAATAATAATAATAATAATAATAATAATAATAAATGGTTGATTGACAAGAGCTGAAAATGTACAGTAGGGAGTATACAGATTGATGGGATTGAAAAATGAATAATAACAAATAAATAATAATAGTACTGAAAATAATAATAAGATTAGCAAAGTTTAACACATTTTGATTTATTATTTCATAATGTAGACAAACAATGCTTCCACACAGCTGCTTCTTCATGGGCGACCATAAACACCTCAGTCTTGGTCTTATCAAAATAATCACATAAAACATTGTAAAATAACTACAAATAATTGTTCTGATTCACTCATTAGAAGGAAAACTCACCAACTTATCAAATCAATAATATATAAAACGGCCTCATACAATAAGTGAGGTTTGGTGATTCACAAATTTGTTGATGTACTTAGGATCCAATGTGCCGCTGCCTGGCTACACCACATGTGTGATGAGGGTATACCAGTCACACTAAATGTTGACACACCACTTCCATTGTCCGTCAATCCACTTTAGATATTTGTTACAAATCCTCTTGGCCTTCTGCAATGCAGTTAACAGCGGTTTGTTAGGACCACAATAACTGTTGTGGCCCAAGTCATGATGCAGCAGCACACTCATCATACACACATTGGTCTTTTCATTGAAATCCTTGCATCCCTGCTAACTAACCTGCAGATCAGTGAACTGGACCTCAAAGTTGTCTTATGAGGCCTGCCACTCTTGGGAAGAGTGACGAGCACAATAGTCTAACAGCTGTCCCTTAACCTGTTCACCAGTACTCACTCTAATACCTGTGTGATCCGCAATAAATGGAATATTGTGGTCACCTCAGTATAAAGTTATCGCTTCCTTATGTTTATCCTTGTTTGTGATCCCTGTGGGACACCACTAGTGACTGGTGCCCAAGCGGAGGCAGATTCAATCATAGCGAACCTTGGTTTTGTATTGCTTAGCCAGTTTTCGATCCAATTGTGAACATTATCTACAGTCTCAAGTTGCTTAATTCTAAGCTTTAACTTATTATGAGGAACTTTATCAATGGCATTTAGAACATCAAGACATAATGACTAATGATATGGTGATTGGGGACAGAAAAGAGGTCATTATAAAATGTTAACAGATAAGATAAATATGATATCTTATACCTGAAGCTGCGATGCAAGTCATTCATCAGAGAATATAATCTCAGCTAACTAACAATATTGTTTCCAATTATGTTTTTGAACATTTTGCCAACACGCATGTCAAGCTATTTGGCCTGTAATTCCCAGACATATTTTTGTTGCCTTTCTTAAAGATTGGGGTGACATTTGCTGCCTTCCTCTTGACCTTGTTGTAGGGATGTATTGAATAGAAATGCAAGGGTGTTAACTATTTTGATTAACAATTTGGGGATACATTTGATCTGGCCCAGGGCTATTATTTGTTCCATATTTTCAAATGAAGTTCAGTACTTCTTTTGTATTTATTTCAAGTTTTGGCAGCGTATGATTGAAGCTTATTACATTATCACGGGCAAGGAGTGTTGGTGAAGCATATAATGATTATCATCATTATATTACAAACACATCACAAGGTTAGGTGGTGGCATCCTGTCTCCCTACAGAGTTAATGTCATTACTGTTAACACTGTCACCAACTGATGTGGTATTCACGACTGAAAACTGAACTCGAGTATTTACTCAACATTTTTGCCATGCTCTGAATATTTGTCACAAGGTTATCATCAATGTTTTTCAAAGGCTTATTACCACTTATGATATGCTTCTTATTATCAATGTATCTGTAAAACATTCTGGCATTACATTTGCTTTTTGCTACAAAATTGTCATTGTATTGCCATTTTGCTTGCGAAATAAATCTTTTTAACTCACTGTCTAGATTTGTTATATAATCTGATATTCTCTGATGAATGTTGCACTTTCATGTACGTGTAACCTATTTCTCATCTGAAGTGACTGTTTCATTATCAAACAAGGGATGACTTTGTTAATAGTTAAATCTTAGCTTGCAGTGCAGGATGAAATTATGTTGTGTTATGGAAGGTGAGATGAGAAAAGGAGCTGTACAAGGGAGGAAAAAGGCACCAGTTGTGGTGCAGATCATGCATATATGTGAAGTTGGCTGTTAGGAGGAGGGGAGCCCCGAGTGTGTAGGGAGGGAAGTGAATCAAGTATAATGGTTAGTGTAAGGATGTTGTGGTGACAGGTGTGTGTGTGAATTTGTTTTGTGAATGAGTCTATTGTTTTGGAGTCTGAAATGTGTTGAGGAAGCCTATTCCAGTTGTGTATGGTGCGTGGGAAGTATGAGTGTAAGTATGCGTGTGTGTTAGTGTGATATGTTTGGTGTGTGTGGCTGTGTGTTACGAGTACGTTGATTGTTTGTGTTGTGTAGATATGTATGTGGATCAATGTTAATGTGATTGTTTGTGATTTTGTACATAAATGTAAGTCTGTGTGCTTGTGTGTGGATGTGAAAGGGAATCCATATTTATTTGTTGTTTTAAGCGTGTTGTGATGCCAGGCGTTTGTGTGTAATTGTTTGTTGTATACCTAGCTGCCTTAGTGTTTACTTGTTCTAACCTATCAATGTTTGTGTGTGTGTGTGTGTCCCACATCGTGGAGCAGTATTCAAGTGTTGGTCTGACAAGTGTATTGTATGCTATATGTTCTATGTCTTGTGTATAGCCATGTAGATTATTCCTCAAGAACCCCAGTGAACGGTTGGCTTTTGAACATATGAAGTCTATGTGAGTATTAAATTTTAAGTTTGTGGAGAGGTGGACACCAAGATATTTATATGATTTAACAGATTATAATTGTGAATTGTGAAGAGAACGGGTGAAATGTAGAAGTTTACATTTGTCAGGACGGAAGTGCATTTGCCAGGTATGCTCCCACTGCTGGAGGGCGTCTAGGTCTTGTTGGAGGAGTCTACAGTCTTCACTGGTCTTTGCAGTAAACTGTCGTCAGCAAAAAGTCTAGTGGAAGAGTTAGGTGTTGATAGGGGAAGATCATTTATATAAAATAAGAAAAGAAGAGGGCCTAGAACAGTGCCATGAGGGACACCAGAAGAGACAGGGACAGCGTCAGAGGAAGAACCTTCAAGAACATGTTGAGTTTTGTCTGTCAGAAATGCAGTGATCCAGTGAAGAATTGGTCCTGAGATACTGTAGTATCTCAATTTACAAGTCAGTCTTTTGTGCAGGACTTTATCAAACGCTTTGGCAAAATCTAGTAAGATACCGTCAACTTGTTTGATGTCGCGCCGGTCAAGTTGTGGTGTAATGTCATGATATGTGGTAATGAGTTGTGATTCATATGAGTGTTTTGGTGGAAAGCCGTGTTGTGTGTCAGTAAGGATGTTGTTTGCGTCAAGGTGGTTCATTATGTGTTTATGTAGTATGTGTTCGAAGGTTTTACACGGAATCGATGTTAGTGACATGGGGCAATAGTTGGTTGGGTCAGTCCGGTCAACTGTCTTAAACAAAGGGTTAATATTTACCAAAAGCCAGTCTGAAGGCAATGATATGGATTGGATGTATATAGTCTGAAGGATGGGAGCAAGGATGGGGCCACAGGATTTAAGGATAAAGGTGGGGATATTATCAGGGCTAGTGGACTTGGTAATGTGGAGTCCTTCAAGTAGTTTAAGTACAGGAAATCTTCGTTTTACGATAGCAATGCGTTCCTTGAAACCCCATCGTAAACCGAAATAGCGTATACCGAACCCATTTTTACGTGTATTAGATAGGGATGCGTTCCAGCACATTGCCAAAGTCACTCTTTCAGGTTCAGATACATACATAAAGACATAACTTAGTGTAAAAATAAACAAATTGAATGCAAATAATAAAGAAAATAAAGAAAAGAATATAATTATGCAATCATCTGATCAGCTGATGCGGGCGACGTAGGCGGTGAGGCGGAGGTCGAGGTGAGGCGGGCGATTCAAAACCTGAAGTTGAATGCTCTGTTGAAGTGGATGGTCCAGCTGATCGTTGACTGTTTGGCACAAGGTTTCACTGTGTTTGGCGCTGCATGCGCCACCACGCCGATTTGGCCACGCCCAACTCACCACGCCGATTTTGGCACCCTTTTTTAATATCGTAACTGCGAATCGAGTATCGTAAATCGAAAAAAGGGTACTAATTGGCTAGTATCGTATCTGTGAATTTAACGTAAACCAAACTATCGTATAGCAAAGACTTCCTGTATTCCATTGGTCGTTATGTCAAGGTGGGTATGGTGTGGAAGGGGCTGTTTGGCATGCTAGGTATTTGATTGTTTTCTTGGGTGTGTTAATTATTTGTGTGGCCTCCATTGTAGCAGGAACACACAAATAAACAGTGTATCACCAAGCATTCTCACTATCACATCACATAAACATTGACATGCTTATTTTGCTATCACATCTGAAGGTGGTGTGTGTGTGTGTGTGTGGTGCGTCTCCACCCATCTTTATTTTATTAGGCATCACCAAGTGTGATGGCAGCTGCCCCTACCTTTCCGCAGGCTGCTGTGACGTTCAACCAGTGTGTGTGTGTGTGTGTGTGTGTGTGTGTGTGTGTGTGTGTGTGTGTGTGTGTGTGTGTGTGTGTGTGTGTGTCTCATGAGAGAAACACTTTGGATTCAGCAGCAAACTTGGATAACACGAAACTCAACTATATTTCTGTATGTTAATTCATGTCAATTTTCCTTTTCCTTTCCTTCCACTCTCTAAGCACCTCCCTGTCCCCCCCCTTTCTACTTCTACTCACCTTATCCATAAGTTCCCGCGCCAAAGCCTTGTTCCCGCACTTCATGATGTGGTTGGTGAACTTCCTGTTAAATACAAACTTCATCAGAGACATACACAACACTGGGTTTTTGTTTAGCAATAAAATCCAGGCTTGACTCGGCAGTAAAATGGTGCAAAGTTAGGTCATATTATATTTTGTGTTGCAGAAAGGATGTTTGCTTAGGTTTAAGTATTATATAGTATACAAAGAGGATGGCCACAGCAGAAGAGTCTCCACCTCTCCTTATCCACACACTCCCTCTTTGCTTGTTCAATCTATCCCCTCTATCAGCAAATCTGTTATGCTGTACTCCTTTACCCTATCCTTCTATCTTATAAGTGGCCTCCCTCTCCTTTTAAGACACTCGGTTTCACTTTTTACTCGCACATACTTTATTCACAAACTCTTCACTCTTCTTTCATTCCATGTGACTAAAGTACCTCAAAGTATTTCTTTTCACCCATCCCACTACATCACACCACTCCATTTACACAAGGTCCCACACCACACCTTTCATACACACTTTCATTGCCCACACCCTCCCCATCTTGTCACAAGCTCCTCTCAGATAACTCATTTCCACACCAACCACACACTCTTGACTGCTGTGTCCTATTCCATGTCCAAGTCTGTGATCCATACATCAGTGTTGGCAGGAGAATACTATTCCTTAAACTTTTTTTTATCACCATGGACACATTCCTTCCTCTCATAATCCTTGCAAGTGATCCCATGACACACCTGCCTTTCACAGCCATCTCTTCTTATTTTTCCTTCCATCTCCCCATACTTGCATAGCATTGTTCCCAAATACTTAAACTCTTTCGCTTCCTCCATTTTCTCTCCTACAACTACCTCACACCCTCCTACTACTCACACACTCACCCTATAAGGTGTATTAAAGTCAACCACCTCTACTTCCCTTCTTTAAAAAACCATCACCTTCAACTTTCTTATCGTACATACACTATAAAATTCATCCACCACTCTCTGAAAGTTCCTCTTCACTCTGCAAACAACCCAGTGTCATCTGCAAACAGGCATGTCACCACCACTACCCACACAATTCTATTCACTTCCAGTCTTGCACTTACATTCCACACTTTAGCTTTCATTTCATTCATACACCCACCCATAAGACTATTAAACACCTATGGCAACATCACACATCCTTGTCCCACCCCAATTCCACCCACATATTTAATTCCTCCTAATAACTCCCCTTCAACACCATACATTTTCAGAACGGTCCAAATAGCTTCTCTATCAGCTCTATCGTATTTTTTCCTAGGTCCTTCAGGAATACATAGTTTTCATCTTTCCCTAAGTACTCCTCTACCATCATTTTAATTACTAATATCTGGTCCGTCCACGCATTCTTTTCCCTGCTAACCTTCCCTTCAATTAATTCCATCAGCCTCTCTGTCAGGACTCTCCCATACACTTTTCCTGACACAGGCGGTGATACAGTGGTCTAGCGCTCTGGTATGCGAGCCTAGGGTCCCGGGTTCTAATCCCCGTTATACGCTGACCACTTTTAATTCTTTGATATCACCGCCGAGTGGCCAAAGACTACCCAAATTGCTGCCATACTGTCTTCAGACGGGACTAACAACGTTTATATGCGTCTGAGGCTGTAGCAGTGATTAGCCTCGCACTTTCTCAACATATTCACGAGAGAACCTAAACATTTGAGGCGTCACTATAAAAATCTGAAAACCTACGCCAAATAACAGGCGAGGCCTCAATAAGCCTACTGGTGCCAACGGTTAATGATATATAAAAAATTAAAAAATTTTAAAAATTAAAAATAAGCAAACTTATCCCTCTATAATTATTACATCCATCTTTCATCTTTACTTTCTTTATCTTTATGCAGTGTATAATAATTGCCTTCTTGCACTCATCTGGTACTTTTTTTTTGTCTCCATGCAAGGTCACATACCAAGCATTCCACCTTTGTTTCTCCTCCATATTTCATACTTTAAGTTATTCAATTCGTATCTGCACCTTTATCACACTTAAGTATGTCTATTGTATTCTTTATTTAATTTATATCAATTCCTTTCCACACACACACGCTTTCCTCATTCATTAAACTTTTCAAGTCACTCTTTCATACTTCTTTCACTTCCTCTTTCCCACTAACACACTCCATCCTCTCTCAATTCTCACACTGGCAGCCCCTACTCTACCTCTCTTTTTCTTTACCTCTTTTCAAAACAATTATTTTTTTGGGGGGTTTAACTTCTCACTCAGCTTTATATCAAACTGTTCATCTACTTTCCTTTTACTCTTTCCTTAACTCCTTAACCTTCCCATTTCAAGACTTATAAGCAGTTCTCCTTCTCATTCTTCCCTTCTATAACCTGCTTTATCTCGTCTGTTCACCCTTCACTGCATCTTTGAACTCCCTGAATATCTCACTAACACTTACTCCTTCATCAACTATCAACCAAGCTTCTGTCAGCCTCGCACAACCTCAGCTACGTAAGTAACACCATGTATAGAAGTAACACCGTGTATAGAAACACTAACATAAACAATTGTCTAAAAGTTTGCATGTTTAACGCACGCAGCCTCAGAAATAAGTTCTCAGATTTAGAAGCACTTGCAGCATCTGAAGATTTTCACATTATTGTAGTATCGGAATCTTGGATTAACACAGAAAACAGAGACTTTTTAGCAGAATATAATTTGCCAAGCTATTCAATATTCAGTTGCGAACGACAAAATAAAAAAGGTGGAGGTGTTCTTTTTTACGTGAAAGCCAGTCTTAACCTCACAGTGTTGCAAACTGAAAAAATAGATAACGTAGATGTTATATTTTTACAACTTAAAACACATTCTAAGAAAATTATAATTGGACTCATTTATAGACCACCAGCACACAATAATAATAGCGATAGAAAATTATTCGATCAGATAATCAAAGTAAGTAATTCATTTGAAAGCTTAATTTTTAGAGACTTTAATTTTCCTGTAACTTCATGGGGAAATTCTCTTAAATCTCATATGGGTCATGACTTATATAATAATTTGTTAGAGAGTGGCTTAAGTCAACACTTAAGCAAACTCACGAGGTGATAATATACTAGACCTTGTATTTTTAACCTAAATCTCGAAGTTTACAAAGATAACGTAAGCGAAGAACTTATCTTCATGTATCGCAAAGGTAACTTTGAAAAATTGAGAAAGCTTTTAGCAGATAGTGATTGGAGCATAGTAGAAATTGAAACTGATGTAATTAAATCGTGGGAAAATTTCTATAAAATCCTAAATAGAGCCGTTAAATTATGCATTCCCGTTTGTAAGAGACATCCATGTATAAATAAAAATATTAATAAACCAAAATGGTGGAATAGCCAAATTGAGGCAGGATTATTACTTAAAAAGCACGCACATGGTAAATATTTACGATCACAAAACGAAAACGATAAAATAGAATATGAAAGACTAAGACACGAAACAAAAAAGATGATTAGACGAAGTAAAAAAGATCTCAAAATATATATTGCAAATAAAACAAAATCCAACCCCAAGGAGTTTTACACCTACATACATAATAAAAAAGTTATCACAACAAATATTGGCCGACTCCACCTAGAAGACGGTAAGGAAATTAATACAGAATCAGAAATGGCCGAAGTACTAAATGATTATTTTGCATCCGTTTTTACCATTGAAGAAACCGATGAAATCCAGGAAATAACCCCAGCTAAACCTAACTTAATTCCTTTAAGCGATTGTAACTTTACTGAGGATACTGTAACCAAGGCACTAGATAAAATTAAAGTGAATAAAACTCCTGGTCCTGATTGTATTGCACCGAGAGTCTTAAAAGAGGCAACATATCAAATCAGCAAACCTCTTGCAATACTATTCAATAAATCTTTAAATTCTGGAAAAGTTCCCGACATTTGGAAATTAGCAAATGTTAAACCCTATACAAAAGAAAGGAGATAAATCACTACCGACTAACTACAGACCAATCAGCCTCACATCCGTAGTCGGTAAATTAATAGAAACTATAATAGGCGATAAACTAGTGACTTTCCTAGAAGAAAACAGCATGATTAATAATTCTCAACATGGTTTCCGTAACAAACGCTCTTGCTTAACAAATCTCCTTGACTTTTATAACGATGTATTCAACATTTATGACGAGACAAAAGCGGTTGATATAATTTATCTGGACTTCCAAAAAGCGTTTGACAAAGTTCCCCATAAACGGTTATTAAAAAAATTAGAATCACACGGCATATCTGGGAAAATTCTTAAATGAAGGCAACGTGTTGTCATAAACGGTAAATCATCTAACTGGTGAGACGTTAAAAGCAGTGTGCCACAGGGCTCAGTACTTGGTCCCATTCTTTTTTTAATTTATGTCAATGATATTGATGAAGGCCTCACCTGTAAGATATCAAAATTTGCCGACGATACGAAAATCACGAGTAAAGTAACTACAACCGCTGACAAACTAAAATTTCAATCAAACCTCGACACGTTAGTCAGTTGGTAAAAAAAATGGCAAATTAAATTTAATGTTGATAAATGTAAAGTTTTGCATATCGGTAGCAACAATCAATTCACTAAATATACAATGAATGGCTCTGAACTTTCCAAGGTTAACCACGAAAAAGACTTATTAGTAACGACCTCAAACCAGATAAACATTGTTCAGACGTTGTAAAAAAAGCGAACAAACTGGTCGGCTTCATTGGTAGAACTTTTGAGTATAAATCTGAAAAAGTTATCCTTACACTATATAATGCACTCGTACGCCCTCATCTAGAATATTGCATTCAATTTTGGTCACCATACTATAGAAAAGATATTAATAAGCTGGAGAGAATACAAAGAAGAATTACTAAAATGATCCCAAGATTGCGAAACAAGTCTTACGAAGAACGACTAAAGGAGCTGAACTTATTAACATAAACGACTATGTAACTACCAATCTCACAAGCACCACCTTTAACAATGGCTTAAAGATCATTGGTAAGCATTTTAGATCGAATGAAGGGAAGCACTTTTTCTTCAATAGAATCGTAAATGTTTAGAATTCTCTCCCAGCACAAATAGTTAACAGTATTACAATTTAATCATTTAAGAAGAAACTCGATAAGCACTTAACATCCGTTCACCAAGTCGAATATTTCACTACTGCATATTTTATAGCATAGATTATTCCTTGTTTTTCTCACTTTCCTATACAAATTCCATGATAGTTTTTCCATACTACATGGTATCACTTCCTCTTCCGGCCAGCTTCGACTGGAGGGAGGGGTGGGTGGGGAGGAACCTTCCACTTTGCTGTCCTTTTGTCTCTTATCAAGTAGATATAGTAGTAGTGTAGCTAAACAGACAGCCTCGTTAGGTCCAGTAGGACTGTTGCTGTCTGTTCTTCCTTTGTACTCCTTTGTACATCTTCCTTTCATACTCCTCTTTCCTATCCATCCTTTCACTAGCTAACACCTTACTCACCTTCTTGCCATACTCCCATCTACCTTTCTTTATCTTCACTAATACAACATAGTGGTTTAACCGTTCATGCATCCCTCACCCTGCCTTAGCATTCAACACATCCTTTCTTAATGTCTCGTCCACTGCTATGTAATCTATCACACTCTTCTGTTCTCCCCTCTCATCTCTCCTCCTCCATGTGTATCTGTGGATCATTTTATACTGAAAAAAGGTGTTTGCTATTAACTCCATCCCCACCCCACCAGCTATCTCACTGCCCTCCAATTCATGTCTCCAGTTAATACTATCCTACTCCCTCTTTCAGTCTCCATCAGGCACTAGTTCACATAATTTCAAAGCTTCTTTCTCTCCTCTCTCCCTGTTCGTCTTCTCACAGGACCCCTTCCATCCATGTGCCTCTATGCATTCCCATACTCCAGGAGACATTAGGAGTGCACACCCTTCCTTTCCCCTTCCCTTGCTTTTGTATCATCTACACCACTCCTCCCAAACTTCATTCTTACTCCTCATCTATCACTCCACATCCATTTGTATGGGTTTCCTTCTATCACCATAACGTTCAAGCTTTCTTTCCCAGGGCTTCCAAGGAATTCCCTGCTTGATCACATAGGAGACCAGTTCTAAGTAGTGGTTTGTGAGTGACAACAGTCTCATAATTAGTGGATATGTACATTTTATAGAACAGTGTATTAACTCCAAGTCACTCACTCACCTGACAGTGGGATCATGGAACACAGAGCTGGTGTGAGTGTTGTAAGCTGCCCTTACTGGCTTGTACTCGAGCTCCTTCAGCTCTCCACTCTCTTCTATTTCCTGCAGCTTTGAAGGAAGGTAGATTGGCTTGATGTAGTTCGGTGGGTAGTTGCTGTAACGCTGCTGTCTCCCCGCGCCATGTCCCCTGTGGGCATACAACTCAGTTAGAAGGTGCAGCTATTCACCTAGCTTTGGTTGGAGTGTGTGTGCGTGTGCGTGTGCGTGTGCGTGCGTGCGTGCGTGCGTGCGTGCGTGCGTGCGTGTGTGTGTGTGTGTGTGTGTGTGTCTTTGAATTCACACTTACAGTTTAACAAATGGTAGGCCTAGACTATATATTTTAGAACTTGAGTGCTACTTTTAAACAAAATCAAAGTAATTTCAATTTATATCTTAACTATTTTAACTAAAAATACAACAATCATAGTCAATATATTGCAACTATTGCATAGTTAATAAAATACAAGTTTTATTAATTAAATTCACACTAAACTACTAAACTAAGGCTTAGCCTACGCTAAGCCTAACTTTTCCAAGCACACACTATGTACACCTTCCTTTAATTTTAATCCATATACTCTTCCATCCGTGGTCCATTGGTAGCACTTCTCTGACAATGTAGTCATTTCATTCTTTACCACAAATGACATATCTTTATTTTCTTCCTGTTTGTTTAAAAGTAGCACTCTCGAGTTCTAAAATATATAACCTAGGCCTACCATTTATCAAGCTGTAAGTGTGAATTCAATTAATTAAACTTACATTTTTGTATGGTTGTTTTATTGTTATATTGTTGAGGAAGATGTATGATATTATTTTATTATGTTACAAACAAATTAGATTCAATCTGTGCAAAAAAACAGAACATTAGTGTTAATCATCAAATTTCTTATCAACTTCTCCCATTTCTGTGTATACTATTTCATAATCAAAGCATAAACGGTACATAAACTTTTACTATAGATAAAAGCAATAAAAACACAACCTCTGTAAATTTGAGTCATCTATTGACCTTAAAAGACCCAAGAAAAAGGACTTGGATGGAAAAAGGTTACAGTGTCCGGGAAATAGGTTTTGGGGGGTTTTAATTCCCGGACACTTTTTTGGGCTTAATAACTTGGCTCTGAATCATTGAATTCACATTCTGAAGCCACTAAATGGAAGCTGAAGGCTTCTTCTTTCCATATATGTCCTTATACTTTCAATTTATTGTAATCGGAAAAAGTTACAAGGCAAAATCTAAAAAAAAAGGGTAATTTTTCCCTAGCTGTCCAGAAACTAGTGCCATTTGATACCCTAGTGTATATGTTTGGTATTTTTGGTTGTGTGTGTTATGAGTACATGGATTGTTTGCATTGTGTAAGTATATATGTGAGACAATGTCAATGTTGGTGTTTGTGATTTTGTATACAAGTGTGAGTCTGTGTAAGTTGGTATGGCGGCACCGTGTGAGACGTGTCGGCTCAAACCCCAGCAGGCCATCAACTGATTCTATGAGTATGGAAAAAGCCTCGATAACCTTCCTTAAGGCACACAGTGTTCTGCTGAAGTAGAATACCCTGAAGGTAAAAAAAACCCTTGTGTGCTTGGTGGTACTGTACTCAGTAACTTAAGTTAACAAAAAAGTAAAGTGAGTGACTATAAGGTAACTTTCCTTGAGTCAGCACACCAAAATTAATTGAGAACCTCTCTGCAAGTTTACTGGTAAGGATAGGTTAGGTTAGGAAATTTGATCTTATTCAAAATTTGAAATGAGCAGTGTTCAAAGATTAGGTTGAAAAAGGTTAATTTGATTTTTAAATAAGTCAAAAAAACAGACAGGTCGAAAGGAGGGTTGGTGGCTGACCAATGGGAGGCCAGAACAAAAAGTTTCATCCCACAATAGTTTATGAACTATAATCAATCTTTACCTAGGTTTAGGTTAGGTTACGTGGTATATCTGCATAAGTATTGCTCGGACAATATCGATATGAATATAAAATCCTATATATTATACATAGTGTACTCAACACATCTGTGAAGATTTCAATATTGTCCGAGCAGTAGTTATCAAGTTGATAAATCTGCATAACTAGTGCTCAGATGATATCAATATAAATATGAAGTCGTACATACTATACATAGTGGACTCAACACATCTGTGAAGGTTTCAGGCGGTGCTCGTTATTATAAGCAAATATAGGCCATATATGGCAATCCGGATAAAAACTAGGGAGAAATGCCTAACTTTTGGGTAATAAAATAAAAAAAAGCTTATATAACCGAACCTAACCAAACCTAACATAACCATAACCTAATCTAACCATAACCTAACAAGTGCTGTATCCTCATAGTGCTCCCTTATAGATATGGCATGTGCCTAACTTTTGGGTTAAAAGCTTATACATATAACCGAACCTAACCGAACCAAACCGTACCTAACATAACTTGAAAGATACTTTACCAGGTAAATAATAAGGAACAGGCAGTAGGAATAGCAGATGACAACGCGATACGACTGCCGTATCTCTAAGCACTTTGAATATAAAAAGCTTGTATAACCGAGCCTAACCAAACCAAACCTAGGTAAAGATTCGGAAGACAACCCAGTCTGTTTTTTGGACTAAGCTATTTTTTTTCTGATAAATTTTGATGTGTTTTGAATTAATCTGATGTTTGTTTGTTATGCCATGCAATTTTTTTAATTTTTTTTTTATTTCTATGGTGAAAATTGCCACAAAAAAGTCATATTAATCCAAAACCATCAAAATCAATAGGAGAAAAATTGCTTTAAGTAATCCTAAGCAAACCTAACCGAAGCAAACCTAATTAAACCTAACCTAACCTAAGCAAACCTAATTAAACCTAACCTAACCCAAGCAAACCTAATTAAACCTAACCAAACCTAACATAACCAAACCAAACCTAAACTAGGTAAAGATTTGTGACGACCCAATAGGTTTGCTTGGGTTAGGTTAGGTTTAATTAAGTTTACTTCGGTTAGGTTAGGTTTAATTAGGTTTGCTTAGGTTAGGTTAGGTTTAATTAGGTTTGCTTAGGATTACTTAAAGCAATTTTTCTCTTATTGATGTTGATGGTTTGAATTAATCTGACTTTTTTGTGGCAGTTTTTACCTTAGGAAATTTTTTATTTTTTTTTAAAGTTGCATGGCATAACAAACAAACATCAGATTAATTCAAAACACGTCAAAAACTATCAGAAAAAAATTGCTTTGTCCACAAAACAGACTGGGTCGTCTTCCGAATCATTACCCAAACCTAACATAACCTAATCTAACCATAACCTATAATAACCTAACCATAACCTAACATGACACAACTATAACCTAACATAACATAATCAACATAACATAACTTGAAAGATGCTTTAACAGGTAAATAATAATGGTGAGCATCGCCTGAAACCTTCACAGATGTGTTGAGTACACTATGTATAGTATGTACCACTTCATATTTATATTGATATCGTCCGAGCAGTAGTTATGCAGAAATACCAGACCTAATTTTCACTGCAAATTTTTGCGACTCAAAAACTAGTGCTTTGACTCCAAAATAGAGGTACATATTTATCAAGGAAAGAAGGGCACATGAAACAATGGGAAATAAACACTTACACTTAAGTACACTTAAGTACATTTCGCAGACCAGTCGAGACATCAACTCTATGCTGCGCTCTCAGGTGGTAATACATGATATGATGGCTGTGGTGGTGGCTCGGTTGGGTCGAACTTAAAAGCTGCATTTTTCCAGTGGTCATCTAGGTGCTTTTTAAACAGGTCCATTGTACTGGCCTCAACAACTTTTGAAGGGAGTTTGTTCCACATGGTAACCGTTCGATAGTAGAAGTTATTATGCTGTACACCAAAGACTCCATCAGCAGGTCGATGTTGGAATAAAAGCTTGCTGTGTTGCCGGCTTGGTCGCTCCAGAGGTTTAAAAGATGCTGGTAGTATGTCTCTCCTGTAGATGTGAAAATGCTTCCATATCTCAATCATATCACCTCTGTGTCTTCTGTATTTCAAAGTTGGTAAGTCTAGGTGCTTTAGCCTTTCAGTGTACTCAAGGTTGCCAAGACCGTCCACTAGTTTTGTAGCTCTCATCTGTACTTGTTCAACACTTTTTTCTAATCTCCTATATCTGGGCGACCATATCGCTTGTGCATATTCAAGATGGCTTCGAACAAAAGCTGTGTATAGAGGCCGGAACATGTTAGGGCTGAGAGTTGAGAATACCCGTCGAATAAGGCCCATCATTGAGTTGGCTGATTTAATTTTTTCCAGAATGTGGTTTTCAAATCTTAAGCGTGAATCGACAACTACCCCGAGGTCCTTCTCAGATTCCACATGCTGCAGTTCCTGTCCACTGATGTTGTAGTGGTATTCATATGTGCTGTTTGCAGGTGTTCCCAGGGTCATTACTTTGCACTTAGCTGAATTGAATTTCAAAAGCCAGTTGTCAGACCAGTTTTGCAAGCTGTCAAGATCATACTGCAGTGATTGTGAGTCCCCCTGGTTTGTAATTTGCCTAAGGATCTTCGTGTCATCGGCAAACATGTACACACAAGAGTCTACAACTTCAGGGAGGTCATTGATATATATGATAAATAGGGCAGGTCCCAGAACACTCTCTTGAGGAACACCACTCAGAACTGGGGCTCTGGATGACTTGGCGCCATTAACAATGACTGATTGATGCCTACTGGTTAAAAAACTATTAATCCATGTGTGAACTTTTCCTTGGATACCGTAACTTCCTAGTTTGGACAACAGTTGGTGGTGAGGAACAGAGTCAAAGACCTTAGCATAGTCCAGGTATATTACATCCAGTATCCCACCCCTGGCCATGACTTCGGAACAACAATCAAGGTAATGCAGCAGTTGAAGTACAGTGGAGCGTCCATGTATAAAGCCATATTGCTTCCGAGAAAGACCGTTGTTGATGGACAGATGATTAAGCACCGCCTCACATATGATAGACTCAAGAATCTTACACAGGATTGATGTGAGACTTATAGGGCGGTAGTTGGCAGCTAACTTTTTGGATCCTTTCTTGTAAATTGGAACAACTAGAGCCTCTTTCCAGTCGAGTGGCAACTCGCCATATTCGATGCTTTTGCGGTATAAAACTGTGATGGGATCAGCCAGATGATTAGCCAATTCTTTAATAATTCTGGGGTGAATGTCGTCAGGGCCACAACTTTTGCTTATATTGACTGAAGCTAACTTTTTCTTGACTACTGACTTAGAGATATTAGGTATAGTGATTGAATTGTGCACATGTACAGGAAACTGTGGTACAGGTCCGATGGGTTCTCTTGTGTATACTGAAGCAAACTGGCTCTGCATTATCTCAGCTTTTTCTTTGTCATCCTGACAGATGGTTCCAGGATCCTCAGGATCTGCTAACAAGGATGTCACCCCCGATTTTGTTTTAAGTTTAGTCTTGGTAAACTTCCAAAATGCTTTCGGTTGAGTCCTGTGCTGCAATTCCATTCTCATATATTCTTTTTTCCTTACAGCACATCTGCTGACACCTGTTTCTTAATCTTACAAAGTCTGTGGACTTCTGCATCCTCCCGATACCGATTGTTGCTCCACTTACGGTAGGCTCTGTGCTTTTTCTCAATTAAACTTATAAGTTCTACAAATATAGGGAATTCATATTCCCATTTGTTATTGTTGCTGATTTTAACTGTTGGTATGTGAATATCCCTCAATTCCAGTAATTTCCCCTTGATCAGTTGCCAAGTTGTTTCGGTGGTCATATTACAGCTGATTCCTTCAAAGTTAGTTGACCAGCCAGACTCCTCAAGAGCTACACGCATGGCATTATAGGCACCCTTATTATATAAAAATACTGTCTTATTTTGAGGTTCTAATTCTGTGTAACAGTGAAATTTAAATGTCAGCAGTATGTAGTCACTTGTTCCTAGAGGTGCAAGATGCTGAATATCAGATATCATGTGTTGTTCATTAGTTAGAATTAGGTCGAGCAGTGAGGGGATGTCAGTTCCCCGGTATCTGGTTGGCTGGTTGACATGTTGCTACAGGAAGCAATCCTGGACTGTATGCAGTAACTTTGCCTCAAACGAGTTATACGTTTCACGTGTGGTCTGCAGATCCCAATTAATAGGAGGCGTATTAAAGTCTCCAGTCAGACAAACATGTGAGTAAGAACCATTACATACGGTGTATATAAGGTTATTAATAGCGTCATTGTCATTATCTGTTGCAGTAGGGCTTCTGTATACACATGCAATTAAAAGCTTGTCTCCTCCCCTCAGTTGTATTTCAAGAAGGGTTGCCTCGTTACATGGTGAGGTGTTGACCCGAGATACTGATTTAACAATTGTGTCATGTACATAAATTATTATTCCTCTATCATTGCCAGGTTCCAGATTGCAGATGTAAGGTGTAAAATTATCCAATGTGAAGTCCTGTGTAAGCCTTTCCTTGAAATGTTTGGGTTTCACTTCTGTAATAGCTATGATGTGAGGTTTGATATCTGGAATTCTAGCTTTGAGCTCAGAAAGTTTATTAGATGTAAGAGTATCTGCATTGGTGTAAGCCACTGTTAACGAGGGTAAGTCTGACTTGTGTGTAGACATAGTTTTGGGGTTCAAGCTGGAACATTGCTATTAGCTAAAGTGAGGGGGGGGTTTCCTCTTATTTCTGTAGATTTTATCAGGGAGTCTGTCTCGTTTATATTTGTTAATCAATTCCTCAATCGTGCCTTCAATCAATGGGCTCATTTTTTCTATACCCTCAATGTTGTCCATGTTGGATATTACATTAGATGCAATTCTAGCAGTATCAAATGTCATGAATATGCATGAGATGTGAAAGTAATGTTTTTTAAAATTTTTATACTTAGAATTATATACTTGTTTATACATTCTTATTTCCCCATAAGTTATAGTAATCTTACATTTTCTACATTTGGCTCGTCCTGAGATTACATGTTCAATACCAAAATTCCTCAAAGACACATTACCTTCCCCAAGAGATACTGCATTACTTGTCATGATTGGCTCATTTACTGCTCAATAGGAGATGGCTGGGTCACCTTCTGCAGTTTCATGTTCCACGGGGGTCACCGCACCATCCACCTGGCATGGGTATCCGGTGGACACTGGGCATTCAAGTTTTTTGCTTCCTCCAGAAGGGACTTTTTTTCATTTCTCTGATCCTGAGTCATGTCATGAGCTACATTAATAAAGGGCTTACGGGCAGTAACATCCTCAGGTCCCCTTTGCTCATCCTGGTGTTTTCTCCAGGCACTTAATCTAGTAAACAGCTGCCTCTTTTGCTCATTAGATGACAGCTTGACAAGAACAGGTCGTATTTTGGCCTCCTCATTACTCTTCTTGCCAATCCTAAAGCATTCCACTATGTCCCCTTCGGAGATGTTAACATTACAGATTTTTACAATATCTAGAAAGTACCTGATATCAAGTCTTTTTACTTCTGCTGTGTCTCCTTGCTTCTCTTCTAGATTATATATTACCACATTATTTTTCCTTTCCTCCTCTTGTCTTATATCAGCAACATGCTGCCTAATTTCCTTACGTGTATCCAAGGGACTGATCCGTGTCTGTCCTATGGCTTCATTTACCTTTGTCTGGACCACTGTATTAAAGTCATTAGTGCTACCAATAACTTCTTTGACAGCTGCACTAAAGGTTTTCTTTACATCTTGAGATTTATTAAAGTATTCCACAATCCCCTGATGAATTTTCTCTTCAATTTTCTTATCAAATTCATCCGTAACATTCCATATTTTATGAACTTTCACCTTCCTAGCTAGAAAAAGAAAAAGTCCAAGTGGAAATAGGTTGTATCTGAGTGGTGTGTGAGGCCAGGCAGCCTCGGGACACACTCTGTGGTCGTGATGTCCTTCCACAACCACAATGGACTTGGAAACGGAAACTCATCACACAATGATAACAACGATAACTACACAACGATAGCCTGCACCATACCATTGCCTCTTCCTTGCATAGCAGTTAATACTGCTATGCTGCCGTATGAGTCACGCTACCAGCGCCTCGGACTACAAACACTGGAGGAGAGGAGAGTGAGGGGAGATATGATCCAGACCTTCAAGCTCCTGCATGGGTACGAGGACATCTCCTACACAAAGTTCTTCCAGCTGAACAGGAACCATCTGCTGGGTCACTCATTGAAACTCAGCAAACCCGACCACTGGCGCACCACAATGAAGGGGAACTGGTTTTCCCTCAGAGTCATTGATCCCTGGAATGCACTCCCAGAGAACATAATAACTGCCCCATCAATAGCCGCATTTAAATCTAGGTATGACAGGCACGTAGGACTTGGAAAGGTGGCTGACAGGTCATAGAGGTGGGGATCATTATAAGAAGGCCACTTCTTAATTCCCCACTATCCTTTCATAGGTAAGCATCCATAGGTAAGCATACATGCTGAGGCTGACACTGTATCACCTTTACACACTGTATATCACCGTCACATCACCAATACTCACCAGCTACTGTTCACCACCACCCAAGGACGCCCACCAACGAGGCTAACACCAGATAATACACTGCTAAGTCTTGCAGCCCACATCACACTTATGTTATGTGCTCGTCCGTCTTGTAGTGCCGACAATGATTTTGATCTTGATGCCACAGCTGACTTGAAGTTGATCTTGATCTTGATCTTGATGTCAAAGGAGGTGCACTTTCTTTCAAAAGGCTACTACAAGATAATAGATGAAAGTATGCCAGGAGCAAACATCAGGGACATTAGAAATAAGATTGTGGAAAGCTTGTCTGAGTTTGAACCTGATGATCTGGTGATGATAGAAGGAGGAAGTAATGATCTTTTAGAAATAGGAGAGCAGAAAATACTTCAATTACTGGAAAGTATTGTGAAATTAGTAAAAGTGAAAGTGAAGCAAAATCCACTGGTAATGTGCATACCGGTAAGGAAAAAGGAAGAAGGATCCAGATATGGTGCGGTGAGGAGAGCAGTAAACATGAAGTGCCTGGAGAAGTTAGAGAAGTGGTCATGTGACGGACTGCAGCTACATGAAAGAATGGACTGGAGGCGTGTATGGGCTCGTGATGGTGTACATATGTCAGACATTGGAAAAGTATGGATGGCATGGAATGTCGTGGAATGGGCCCAACACAAGGAGACTGTCCACAATGAGGCATAGCTAAAGGCAAGGAGTGACAACAAAAACATGCGGTTGGCCTTTCTAAATACCAGAGGATGGAATGAAGAAAAGTGGAGAACTCTAGTGGAAGAAGGAAGAAAAGATTATGACATGATAGCAGTAGGAGAAACAGGATGGCATGACCGCATTGAATGGCAAGAAGGCGAGTGGACAGGGATTGGAAGAGGAAGAAAAATTGGAGAAAAGAAGGGAGGTGGAGTAGGTGTAATAATGAAGAGGAAAGAAGGAAGAGATATATATGAAGTGTGCATGGAGGAGGAGTTGGAGAAGTTAAGCTACAACACAGGTGATATATTAACAGTGAAAGTAACAGAGTATAATGAAGTGTGGTGGATTACAGCAGTTTATATGGGAGTGGAAAAGGCAGAAAATTACCCAGAAAATAAAAGACTATATGAAGTGATGGTTAAAATAAGTGAAAAAGTTCGGAAAGATGATTATTGGGTGGTAGTGGGAGATATGAATGGACGCATTGGACTGAACAGTGAAAAAATGAATAGAAATGGCCAAATGCTGTTAGACTTTATGGACTGCACCAAGTTGAAAATAAAAAACTGGGAGCTTGAAAACCCGACAACCTGGCATGATAACAAGGCTGAATCAGCTATTGACTATATCCTAGTGAACAAGAAAGTAGAAGAAAAAGGCTGTATAATTTGGAAAAATTAAGACATTAATATTTCAGACCACTTTTTGATTGGCATAACTTGTGGGAAAGCAAAAATTAAAAAAAAGATGAAAAAGGAAAAATGGATAGAAAAATGGAGAATAGAGAAAGCAAATTGGGAGAAATATGCAACAAAGGTCAATGAAAGAATACAAGAACAAATTAGTGAAAGACTGGCGAGTGTAGACACATGGGAAAGTGAGATCAAAGAAGTTTTGAAGCAAGAAGCAGTCAAT
Source organism: Metacarcinus magister (assembly GCA_029783475.1). Taxonomy (NCBI): domain Eukaryota; kingdom Metazoa; phylum Arthropoda; class Malacostraca; order Decapoda; family Cancridae; genus Metacarcinus; species Metacarcinus magister. Next base: position 2,470,172 of record JAPQNM010000008.1, read on the forward strand.
GAAATTGGAACCAAGAAAATAAAAGTGGGTCCACTCAGACTTAAAGGATGGTGGGACAAAGAGGTGGAGGAAGCGATAGCTAGCAGAAAGAAGGAAAACAGGATACAGAGAAGGCTGAATAAGAAAGTAAAGAAACAAAGAAACGAATACCAGCAAGAATGGCAAAATGCCTGGGAGAAATACAATAAGGCGAAGAAGGAGGCTCAAATTTTGGTAAGGAAGAAAATTACAAAATGGGAAGAAGACCAAGCCAAGAAACTTAACGACATGCCACGTAGGGAACGAGAAAAGGAAGGATGGAGGAGACTGAAAAGGAACCTCGGGAAAGGAGTATCAAGTGATGAGGTGAAACTACGAGTTGACGGAAGAGAAACAAGGAATAGTGAAGAGATAAAGACTGAAATAGAACGTTTTTGGAAAAAAGTGATAGTGAAGAACACAGAAGAGGAGACACAAGAAGACATAATGATCTACAGCAACACAAAGGACATGGAGGCCGTACACATAAAAGAGAGAGACGTGGAAGAGGCCTTAAGAAAAATTAAATTGGGAAAAGCCGGAGGAACTGATGGCATCCTCGGGGAATTTATAAAGTATGGAGGAAATGAACTTAAAAAGGAATTGAGGAAGTTATTTGGAAAAATTTTAGAGGAAGGAGTGGTACCCGGAGACTGGAAAAAAAGTAGAGTGACTTTAATTTACAAAGGAGGAGGGAAACCGAAGAATAACATTGAAAACTATAGGCCCATAGCAGTAATGAATGTGATGGTGAAAGTGTTTGGTGTAGTGATAAATGAAAAGCTAAAACAGTGGGCAGAGGAAAATAAGATATGGGGTGAAGAACAAGCAGGTTTCAGAAAAGGAAGAGGAGGACTGGAGAACTTATTTGTTATAAGAGACGTGATTGAAAAGAGTAAAGTAACTGGAAAAGAACTGTATTTGGTATTTTTGGACATAGAAAAAGCGTACGACACTGTTGACAGAAAAAGATTAAGCAGCCTGCTAAGACATATCGGAATGGACAGGAAAGTCGTGAAAGTGATAGAAAACTTATATGAAAATAATGAAGTGAAATTTAGTCTTGGATCGGTGAGCACGGGATGGCTGGAGAACAATGTGGGAGTAAGACAAAGTTGTGTGATGTCCCCAACGTTATTTAACATATATCTGGAGGAACTGATAACAAGAATTAGAAAGAGCGGCAGAGGTGTAGAAATTGGAGGCAGCAGACTAGGGTGCTTAGCATATGCTGATGACGTGGTACTCATGACGGACAACAAGGAACATATGGAGGAACTATTGCAAATAACAAACCACTATGGAAAAGAATGGAAGCTAAGGTTCAGTTCGCGAAAGTGCAAAGTGATTCAGATAAACGATGAGCGGATCAATCAATGGGTGCTGGGAGACAGTGTATTAGAGGTGGTGGAAAGGTACACTTACTTAGGAATGGAAGTCAGCAGTGAAGGCATAGGCGAGGAAAGACAAAGGAAAATTAGTGAAGGCAAGGCAAGGAGAGCAGCAGGGATGATCCTGAATGGAGGAAGTAGGGTGATAAATAAATATGAAGTCGGCAGGAGTCTGTGGAAGGGTATGGCAGTCCCACATTGTTTATATGGAGCCGAGGTGACAAAATTCACAGAGAAGGACATCCAAGAACTAGATAAAGTGCAGGACATGACAGGTCGGTGGGCTTTGGGAGCCAATAGATGTACAGGTTTGGAGGCAGTAAGAGGTGATATGGGGTGGAGTACCTTCAGGGAAAGAATTGCCAAGGGAAAACTGTCATTTATCAAGAAAATCGAAGGACTCCAAGAAGATAGATGGGCCAAGAAAATCATGAAGGAGAACAGGCCAGGATCCACTTGGAGGAAAGAGGTTAATAGATGGAAGAGAAAGGAAAATCTAGAAGAAGAGTGGAGTAGATTGAAAGTGAGGGATATAAGAAGAAGGATAGAGGACAATGGATGTAGAAAGTGGAGATCAGGAATAGAGAAGAAGTCTACACTAAAGTGGTACAGTAAGAAACAGAAACCTGGGAGGATAGAGTGGCACGTAGGGGATTGGGGAAGTAAATTACTGTTTAAGGCAAGGACAGGCACCTTAGAACTGAATGGTAGAAATAGGGATGAACAGGAACAGAGCTGTGGATTATGTAAGGGAGTGAAGGAAACGGTAGAACATATGGTAGTGGTTTGTGATAGATACGAAGAAGAGAGAAGACAGCTGGTAGAAGGAATTACAGAGATTATTGGGGGGGAAGAATGGAGCAAGAGACTAGATGAAGTGGATGGAGGAATCACCACTGTACTAGGATTGTATGGAGACAACGAAACTGAAAGAGTGGTGAAGTGTACTAAAAAGTTTTTGCTGCAGAGTTGGGAAAGGAGAAAGAGACTGACTGAGCAAAATTGAGCAGCAAAATCTATAGAAAGAGATAGAAGAAAGAAGTAGACGGGAGACGACCTACAAAGCGATATCAAGCGGAATAGGTCAAAAGAAGAAGAAGAAGAAGAAGAAGAGGTCACTTGAAATTTCCTCCAAGTCAGGCCTTTTTATCGGCAGCTCCTGTGAGGGGAATAAGGGAAAAAAAGGAAAGTACACAGAAAAAAAAACTAAATAAATCAAAGATGCATACTCTAAGTACATGCCCTAATCTCTCAATCTCGCATACCACATTTTCTCCAGGAACTCTTTCACCGCGTCAATCATCCCTTCACTCGTCTCCTCACACAGTCCTAGCAACAACGCCATCCATTCCCTTCCAGTTCTTTCAGTCACCTCATTCATTTCACGTCCCATTTCTGTTAGAATCACACGCATCATTTCCATTCTGTCACGGTCATACTTCTCGCATTCTAGTACTACATGCTCTACCGTCTCATCCTCTCCCATGTCACACATCTAGCACACTTTGCTGCGGGACTCTGACCATCTGTAGTTCCTTGCATTCACATCCATACACTGTGCCCTAGCTCGGAAGAGAAGATCACCACCCAGGCTTCCATCATACCACCTTACATACATTGGGGCCTCTTTCTCTCTGCACCATTCCAAAGTCTTCTTTCGTTCCATCTCAGTCTTTCACTTACTTAGTCCCACACCTTTCACTGTTTTGTCTATCTCGCTTTTCCACCTTTTCACATCCCACTCTAACCCTTCTCTACTTCTGTTCATCACCTTCCATTCATACAACCATTCTCTCCCTTCACAAAATTTATGCACCCACCTAACGAGCATGCCACTCCTGTCTACCATGTTCAGACATTTCTTCTCCCATTTACTCCTCCTTACATTCCACAAATACACCTTCCGTGCAATTCTTGTATTCTCCATTCGTTCCAGCCTAACTTTATATCTCAAAGTTGCCTTTATCTGTCTCTCCCTGAACGTACTCCATCCCATGTCACCTCTCAAAGCTTCTACAGCTGCATACCTTGGTGCATTCAGTGCCATTCTTGCTACTCTATTCTGCCCTACTTCCAACTTGTCTATCTCCTTTTCACTCCATGCAATCACTTCCATACCATACATTACACTCGGAACAGCCACACTCTTCCATATCTCTCGCAACACGTCATATTTACTCGCTCTCATTCTTGCTGCACTCCCTAGTCTGCCAACCCACTGATTCACCATACTAATCTTTTCATTCTTAGCCTTCTCACATCCATTTGGGCTCATCCATATCCCTAGATACTTGTACTCACATACTTGCTGCAACTCTTTCACTCCAAGTCTCCATGTAGCATCCCTCTCATCTTCTGATCTATTCACTATCATTACCTTACTTTTTACACAACTAAAATTCACTCCAAAATCTCTTCCATACTCATCTACCACATCTAATAAGCTTTGTAGCTCCTCTGCAGACTCACTCATTAAGACTACATCATCTGCATATAACAACATGCATACCTTGTCCCTCCCGACACTCACTCCTGCATTCATTCTTCTCAACCTGACTGCTAGTTCTTCTGTGTACATACTAAACAAGATTGGTGACAGAATACATCCTTGCCTGACTCCTTTCTCACTCTTCACCCATTCTGTCTCTATATTCCCTAGTTTGTATCTAGCTTTGGTCCCAACATACATACTCCTGACAATTTTGACTATTTTTTCACTCAGCCCAACCTTTTCTAAAACTCTGCAAAGCATTTCTCTATTTACCCTGTCGTAAGCTTTCTCTATATCTAGAAATCCTAAATACAGCTTGCCTCCCTCATTCTTTTTCCTTGCAATCATTTCATTCACGACAAATACATTATCTTCTGCTCTTCTGTCCACTCTGAAACCATTTTGCTCTTCACCCAGTACTCTTACTCTCTCAATCCATTTACACAATCTGTCATTCAACACAGCACAGAAGACTTTGCCTACTGTGTTCACAAGAGCAATTGGCCTATAATTCTTCAACTCATTCTTACTCTTGTATCCTCCCTTATGAATTAGTGTCACTCTACATTCATTCCACTTTCTCGGCACCTTCTCTTCTTCCCACACTTCGTTAAATAGCTCAGTCATTCTATCAATCATAACCTCACCACCATTCTTATAAAATTCATATGGGATATCATCTGGTCCTGCTGCCTTACCATTCCTCTGTCTTTTCACACATTTGTCAACCTCTTCCCTGCTGATCCTTTCATTCAACTTATTCGAATCCTTTCCTTCCAGTGTCAAGCACCCTTCTCTCACTTCCAATACCTCACCTACACCTATGTTTTCCCAAAACTCTTTTATTGACTCCCTGATTTCATTCTTATCTGCAATACATTTGCCATTCACTTCCAAGCTTTCGACATTTTCATTGTCTGACATGCTTTCCCCTCTCATGAATCTGTACCACTCACGCCCTCCTTCCATTCCCTTCTCCCTCAAGGCTTGAATAGCATTCCTTTCACACTGCACTTTCGCATCTCTTATCTTTCGCTTCGTCAATCGTTGCTGTTTCATATACGTCATCCATACACTCTGGTATTCACCCTCAGCCTCTTCACTATCATGTCTCCTTTTCTTTAACACCCTACACTGTTTGTTTAACCTCTTACGTTCCCTTCTCGCATCCCTAATATCATCATTCCACCACGGCTTGTTCATTCTCTTTCTTCCAGTCATTCTTACAAACCCTATCTTACTAGCCCCAGCACTTCTCACATTTTCAGTCAATCTCTCATTCAGTTCATCTACACTCTCTGAGCTCCCCGTGCCCCACATTTTTTCACTCAGGCATACTTGAAAATTCTCCCAGTTAGCGTCCCTCAGCCTCCATTTCTTCTTCTGCACCTTCCTTTTCTTTTCATTCTTACCTCCCACCATACATTCCACCATAAGCATGTTGTGATCTGACACAATATCAATCATCCCGTCTTCATCTATTCACATCCGATTAACACTTTCACGCATCTTTCCATTCACTAACACAAAATCGATCGCAGACTCCTGATTCCTTGCACTCCAAGTCACACGTCCCTCTGCTAACGTCTCATTTAGATTTTCTAGATTCATCTCATCCATGAACTCTGCAAGCATCTCACCATTCCAATTCACTGGCTCACCAAGCATTCCTAAATGTGCATTCATATCCCCCATCACCATCACTCTTTCTCCAACATGTTCTCTTACAATCTTCTTTATAATCTTATACTTCATGCTGTTCTCCCTTCTTGCTCTTTCACCCTCAACTGTCATGCACACCACAATCATTATCATTCTTTCACTTTTACCCTGCTGACCGATGTGTTCTACTCTTACAGCTAACACATCCTCATTCATGGCACTGTTTCCTACATCTATCTCATCAACCTTAAAATCCCTTTCTTTCCTGTGCAGGAAGGCTACGCCTCCTCCCAGTGTTTCCTGATTTTTACGTCCCTTTCCAATCATTACATACTCACTACTGTCCAGTCTTACTTCATCCCCCAAGTGTGTTTCCGTCACTCCAACCACATCCAATTTCCATTCATTCAGCTCCTTGCATGCATCCTCAAACTTTCCGATGCCCCATCCTCTCACATTCACACATCCAACCTTCATACAGTTCATCGCTTGGTGGGTGTCTTCTCTTCTTCCTTTACCATTCATTCTATACTGTTGAGGCTGCCGGTCCATCTCCTGTTCCAATCGCGTCTCAGTCACACCTAACCTAACCTCTGGTTTTCCGGCCTTCCGTTCTCTCATACACACGCATCCATACCATACTGCACTCTCATTCTCATTGCTCTGTCACTCACTCACTGCCTCCCATGTAGCCTGCCTAGTTTCCTGGAGCAGTTTGGATGCCTTCACCCACTCTGCCAGCCTGTCACCTAGCTTCCTGCTTCCTTTCATGTTTAGATGGACCAAGTCCTGGCTAAACATGCTACCATTCAACTCCTTGTCTAGGTCCAGGAAACTCACACCTATGTCGTCCTCCTTCATTAGGTCTACCTTCATCCTCCCCAGCTCTCTGTGTACCTTCCTATTTACCTCTCTCCTCATCCACTCATATCTCAGCAGCTCTTTCGGCCTCCTCATGATCCCCACAACCGCCACTCTTAGATCCTTCCTGCCCTCTTTTATCTCCTTAACTCCTTCAATCAGGAGTTTTGCCGTCTTCTCTGGTCCTAACTCACCTAAGCTATTCCCTCCTTGGATGACCAGCGTGCCTGACTCCATCTCTGCTACACTCTGCTTTGCCTCAGCTAGAATGTCCTGGATGCCCTTCCCCCTGAGGCAGGCAACCTTACAGGATTCCTCCCCAGCAACTACAAGTCCTGCTGCCTGCCTTATCATGCTATCTCCTACCACTGCCACTGGTACTTTCCTTCTCCTCCTCACTCTCCTCACCTCAGTCACCCTCCTCTCTACATCTTCTACAGCAACCACTGGCCTCTCCTTAGCCTTCACTCCTTGCCCTTCCTTAGGCACCCTCAAGTCAGGCCTTTGTATCGGCAGCTTCTGTGAGGGGGATAAGAAAAAAAATGGAAAGCACACAGAAAAAAAATAAAAGATGCATACTCTAATTACACGCCCTAGTTTCTCGATCTCGCATACCACATTTTCTCCAGAAACTCTTTCACCGCGTCAATCATCCGTTCACTTGTCTCCCCACACAGTCCCAGCAACAACACCATCCATTCCCTTCCAGTTCTTGCAATCACTTCATCAAGGACTCTACATCAAGAGGACGGTCCACTCCTATGGGCGAGCTGGTCGCCGCGCGAAGGTAGCACCGCTGTGTCGTCACTTTTGCCCGCCACACCGCCAAGCGGCCAGAGGGATAAAGCACTCAGCTGTCGCACTGAAACGCGTGGAGAGAGGTGGAAATTATTCATGCACGCAGCTTATTAAACGTATATGCTTTGCCAATATGGGAATTCAGACGTGCTCAGCAATGTTTTGTTCAAGCAGTTCAAAGTGGAATAAGGATTTGTCCTTTTTTTCGCTTTCCCAAGGATCATAAGAGGTGAGACAGCTTTATTTTGTAGGCTCAGAAGTTCCTGAACTATAAACTGAGGCCTGTGTCATTTACTGGGATTTTTAGATTGCAGGTCATGTATCAGCCTAATGGTTACATGGCATTATGACCGAGCTACTCGTGGTCATTCCTTGAAAGTAGGTCAAGTTTTCATGTAGTACATACTGAGATGTGTTATGAGTGGTTGCAATGTGCAATTATTTTCCACAGTCTGGTTACCTCGTCTACTCTGCCAACATTCAAGTCCACTCTTCACTAATATTTTTCCATTAATATGTTTGAGTATTATGATAAACGTCTTATAGTAAATGCAGGTTAAGGTATAGCAGCAACAACAGCAACAATTACATATATACACTACACACCCACCTGCACACACACCCACTGCTTGAGCCTATAATTACTTCCCTCGAGACCGCGGCTGAGGTCGAGATTAACTTGACCTCACCTCACCTGTGATCTGACCCCAGGTGTCCACTAGGTCTGCGAGCCCAATATAAGCTGCCACACACACACACACAAACCAGGTCAGTCAGTCAATCAGTCAGTCAACCATCAGCCAACCGTGAGTCTACCTGCAGGCTACCACCACAGCTCACGTCGGGGGAGTCAAGCCTCGTGACTCCCCTCACACGTCATTCACCATCTCCAGGCTCTCTGTCCACTCAACAATCTACTTGTGTGTGCAACCAACGTTTCAGCAATAAACTAACAAAACCAAGTCAGGGTGTTGTTCCAATCCTTACGTAGCCGACAACCTCCGCTACAAAGGTACAAATTCCAGACCATATACATATTAACATGTTTGGTGTGCCTGTGAATGCTGACTCCCTTATGTTCCATTTCTCTAAAGCCTGATGCCATTCGTTATGATGTATAAATGTGTGTGTGTGTGTGTGTGTGTGTGTGTGTGTGTGTGTGTGTGTGTGTGTGTGTGTGTGTGTGTGTGTGTGTGTGTGTGTGTGTGTTCTCTCATCTAGTGGGCTTCAGTACCTAGGACAAACCCGAGGGCCCAGCGGAAGCTGCACTCTGCTGATGCGCCAGCCTATCCAAAATTGTACAACTAATTGACACACTTAGCAAGAAACAGCTGGATAGTGCATCAAGATTCTCAGTGCTACCATTAATTCAGGAATGACATGTCAGGGTACTGTCCATTATGAAAGGTTGTCAACAAAGAGCTGATGATCGTAGTGTAAACTCATTTGTAAAAATATATGATATCTTAGTGCAGTTATTGTATTAACCATTACATTAAGGTGTATTTGGGTTTACTACTTACAAAAAGTTACGTATGAATGAATGACTTCACATAATGTAGGCTATGGTGTTTAAAGGTGATGATGATGAAGGAACACTGATGGTGGTGATGATAGTGTGGCAGGCTGGTTATATCAATGCTTTTTATTAGAGACTTATTGATGGTGAATACATTGATGGTAACAAGTGCTAGTTGACAATAGAATGTGGTGAGTTTTCTGAGGTATAATCATCAATTTGTGAACTGAATTGTATATGAAAATTTTGTTGTGCAGGCATATTTTTTACATAATTTGATATTAGAATCAGTGATGTAGAAGAAATATTGAAATGCCCCAAGATGGGGAAATAGATCGATCACCTTTGGGTGAGGGGGGATATCCCTTTAGCCAAGTGAGTAAGCAAAGGGAGTAATTAATGTGTTCAAGGAGGAATAAATAATTGTACTGGTTTACTAAAATTAGCACCAGTGCCTATTATAGCATGGGGCACACCAGTCAAGAGTGGGTGCTGTGGAACTGATTCATTTGAGAAGCATGTGGAAAGGCTATATGAGATGGTGGTACAGCTATAATTATATTATAGGAATACCGGCAGGTATCGCACTCAATTGGATTAAACTTTAACATAATGCATAAACATATCGTTTTTTGCAGGCAAATTGTGTACAGTGAAGCTTGTGGGCATTATAAATCATTAACAATGAGCTTTCAAAAGGTGTGGGTAATGCTAGACGTATGGGAGCGAGCGTAGTGTTACCCGCTGGCCGCTGGAGGCGCCATCGTCGCGGCCAGAACAAAAAGTTAACATTGAGTCGACCGTCCTGGTAAGTGTAGAGTCCTTGACTTCATTCATTTCACGTCCCATTTTTGTTAGAATCACACGCATCATTTCCATTCTGTCTCGGTCATACTTCTCACATTCCAGTACCACATGCTCTGCCGTCTCATCCTCTCCCATGTCACACATCTGCATGACACACTTTGCTGCGGGACTCTGACCATCTGTAGTTCCTTGCATTCACATCCATACACTGTGTCCCAGCTCGGAAGAGAAGATCACCACCCAGGCTTCCATACATCGGGGCCTCTTTCTCTCTGTACCATCCCAAAGTCTTCTTTCGTTCCATCTCAGTATTCCACTTACTCAGTCCCACACCTTTCACTATTTTGTCTATCTCACTTTTCCACTTTCTCACATCCCACTCTAACCCTTCGCTACTTATGTTCATCACCTTCCATTCATACACCCATTCTCTCCCTTCACAAAATCTATGCACCCACCTAACCAGCATGCCACTCCTGTCTACCATGTTCAGACATTTGCCGACATACATATTGCCGACAATGATCTTGATCTTGATCTTGATGCCACAGCTGACTTGAAGTTTCCCTCAAGTCAGGCCTTTGTATCGGCAGCTCCTGTGAGGGGGGGAAAGACAAAAAAATGGAAAGCACGCACAAAAGATGCGCACTCTAATTACACGCCCTAGTTAGTAGATCTCGCATACCACATTTTCTCCAGAAACTCTTTCACCGCGTCAATCATTCGTGTACCCGTCTCCCCACACAGTCCCATCAACAACACCATCCATTCCCTTCCAGTTCTTTCAATCATTTCATTAATTTCACGTTAATCATCCTTGTACTCGTCTCCTCACACAGTCCCACCAACAACACCATCCATTCCTTTCCAGTTCTTTCAATCACTTCATTAATTTCACGTCAATCATCCGTTCACTTGTCTCCCCACACAGTCCTAGCAACAACACTATCCATTCCCTTCCAGTTCTTTCAATCATTTCATTCATTTCACGTCCCATTTCTGTTAAAATCACACGCATCATTTCCATTCTGTCACGGTTATACTTTTTACATTCCAGTACCAGATGCTCTACCGTTTCATCCTCTCCCATGTCACACATCTGGCACACTTTGCTGCGGGACTCTGACCATCTGTAGTTCATTGCATTCACATCTATACACTGTGCCCTAGCTCTGAAAAAAAGATCACCACTCAGGCTTCCATTATACCACCTTATATACATTGGGGCCTCTTTCTCTCTGTACCATTCCAAAGTCTTCTTTCGTTCCATCTCAGTCTTCCCCTTACTCAGTCCCACACCTTTCACTGTTTTGTCTATCTCACTTTTCCACTTTCTCACATCCCACTCTAACCCTTCGCTACTTCTGTTCATTACCTTCCATTCTCTCCCTTCAAAAAATCTATGCACCCACCTAACCAGCATGCCACTCCTGTCTACCAT
>JAPQNM010000008.1:2483659-2486159 GCA_029783475.1 Metacarcinus magister
TCATTATTATTATTATTACTATTATTATTAATATTGGTATTATTATTGTTACAGTCATCATTATTATAAGTACATAAGAACATAAAAAAGTGAGGAGGTACAAGGGGCGTGGAGGCCTACACACGGTAGTTCCCTTAATCTATTACACTATTTTACTATTGTCCTCCTCAATGCAACCAAATAAAATAGATCAATCTTTCTGTTTATGAGCTCCGGCATGGCAGGCCGTGCCATTATTCACATATGAATATATTTTTATATTGTATTCAATCTATATACTCAAATTGCAATAAAATTTACTTTACTTACTTTACATTACTTTAATCCATCCTTCAAGACTAACTCCACCTGGCATCCCCGTCCATAACTTGATCCAATCTTCTCCTAAAACTTGTAGGGTCAGCGTTCAGGCATGGGAGCCTAGGGGCCCGGGTTCGAATCCCCGATATCCGCTGACCTCTTTTCAATATTTGATATCACCGCCGAGTGGCCAAAGACTACCCAAATTGCTGCCATACTGTCCTCAGACGGGACTTACAACGTTAATATGCATCTGAGGCTGTAGCAGTAATAAGCCTCACACGTTCTCAACATATTCAAGAGAGAACTTAATCATTCGAGGCGTCACTATAAAAATTCTAAAGCCTACACCAAATAACAGGCGAGGCAAGTCCATCTGTGCCTCCATATGCCTACTGAATTTTATCTATACCTCCTTTATTGATTCCTCTAAACCATTTGAATACCCCTACAAGGTCTCCCCTAACGCTACGTCTCTCCAACGAGTATAGATAAAGTTGTTTTAACCTATTCCCGTAAGTAATGTTGCCCATTCCTGCTATCATCTTTGTTATTCTCTTCTGAACTGATTCTACCAATCTTATGTCCATTCAATAATGTGAGAACCAGAGCTGCACACCATAATCGAGGTGTGGTCTGACTAGTGCTAAATACAATTTCATAATAACTTCCTCACTCCTACTTTTAACACTATTAGCGATAAATCTTGATACCCGATTAACTTTGTTTCTTGCCCCAATTCACAGTTTTCTCGATGGAAGGTCTGAGCTGACCATTACCTCTAAATCCCTTTCGCAGTCTATTTTCTTGAGGGATACATTGCGTAATGTGAAACTATAATCTAAGTTATCCTTACCCAAATTAATTACATTACATTTATTAACATTAAACTCCATGAACCACTTACCCACCCAATCTTTCATTCTATTTAGATCCCTTTGCAGCGCTTTTATATCCGTCTGCGATCTAATAACTCTACCTATTTTAGTATCATCTGAAAACTTACTTATGTCACTGTCAATTCAATTATCGGTTCCGGGTCGTTTCGCCCCGAATCCCGTTCGCACCTGAGTCGTTTCGCTCGTATTCCCGTTCGCCTTGGGTCGTGTCGCTCCTATTCCCGTTCGCCCTGGGTTTTCTAACTTAACATAACCTAACATAACCTAACATAACCTAACATAACCTAACCTAACAAGTACGACTTAATTACATAATTGCCTAATTCACCGAACCGATCCTAGGCGAAACGACTCGATACCGCAATTATCTAAGTCATTTATGTATATTGCAAATAATAATGGTCCTAGTACTGCACCCTGTGGCACCCCACTTGTTACCTGTCACCACTCAGATGTGGTGGCATTAATGGTGACCCTTTGGTGTCTATCACCCAACCAAGACTCAATCCAATTAACAACTTTCCCATCTATTCCATGCGATTTGATTTTGTTTATAAACCTAACATGTGATACTTCGTCAAAAGCCTTACTAGAATCTAAGTAAATGATGTCTGTACTGTTTCATAAACCTTTCTATAAAAAGAAAGCAAATTCGTCAAGCAAGACCTACCCTTACTGAACCCGTGATAATATTCCTTTATTAAATTGTACTTATCTAAATGTTCCCTGATGCTCTTTGTTATTATAGATTCTAATAATTTTCCAATAACTGAAGTTAGACTAATAGGACGATAATTACATGCTAAAGTTCTATCTCCTTTTTCAAGATGGGGGTAACAATAGCCTGTCTCCACGCTGACGGCACCTCCCTTCAGTCAAGAGATTTCCTAAACATGTTCTCAAACGGCTCACTAATAGTATTCTTACACTCTTTTAATACCCTTGCATATATTTCATCTGGCCTTGGTGACTTAAACTTCTTTAACCGATCAATCTCCTTAATCAATGTTTCTCTTTTTATCTCTACGTCTGTCAGTCTCACTACATCACCCTCCCTCAATATCTGCTCACATTCCGGCTACCTCCTGTATGCTTTCCTGAGTAAAAACAGTCAAGAAATATTTGTTACGGACTTTTCCCATTTCTTCATCTGAATATTTCTTAATAGTCCAATGGATTCCCTATTCTTTGCTTTATATACTTACAATAAGCCTTTAGGATCAGTTCTAGCCTGGTTAAATACCCTAATCTCATAATTTTTCTTGGCTCTTCTAGTTTCTTTCTTAACTATTCTAGCTAAT
>JAPQNM010000008.1:2488659-2492812 GCA_029783475.1 Metacarcinus magister
ATTGGCAGTGGCGGAGAAGTAGATATTAGATGTAATTGAGATGAGGTGTCTGAGAAGTGGAATGTGTGAGTCAGAAATGAAGAGATGTAAATGAGAATTGGGTTTGCGAGGGAGTTAGCTGGTCAAGCAGAGCAAAGTGTGTTGAGGTGGATTGGACAGAATGGAAGAGGAACGGTTGTTGAAGAGAATAGTAATGTAGTAAAGCTGTATCTGTTTTCATTTCAGTTTTATTCCGTACGCCTCGTTCACGATAAATCATCAATGGAAAACAGTTTATTTGCGTAAACATTTGTAAACCTTTAAAGTATTCTAGATCATTTTATAAGGCTTCATCGGAAGCGAGGTTTCTCGAGAGATAGCCTGTTTAGGAGTACCAGTCTGCCTTCACAAGTTTTATTACACAGAGACGGGATCGTTCTCGTAGGACTAGGTTAGATATTTTCTAATTTCACTGTTCTTTGAAAGGTGACGCGAGCAAAGTTCCACTGTATACTCGAAGGGTGTTCTAACTAAGCTGATGAATAGAGGTATGACTATATATTTGTTTTTGAACGAAAAATATTTGTAAATAAAGCCCAGTAATTTATTTGCTTTGGCACCGACATCTTTACAGTTGTGGGAGAATTTAAAATTTAATGCAATCGTAACACCAAAAACTAAAATCACAAATTTTCCATGTTTTATTGTTTTGATATTAGGTGAAAAAAAATAACTGTTCGTAATAATAGTTTCTTACATATCCTTAATGATACAACGTGGTATGCGTATGTAATATTAGGGTTTTGTTATGTTAGGAATAAAAAAAAGTGATACAGGATCAAATCACCATTCCATATTTTGATCAGAGTAAGTATCTTCCCTACATCCAACAGATAGATCTTCAATCAAAATATTTTTTAATTCTTCCACGTGTAAGAAAATGTCACTACAAAAGGAAGAAACGCCATGTATTGCCTATCTAGATGGTCGAGGAAGAATCAACACATCATATTGGAGGCGAGTGCGAGGCACTACTCTGAACGCCTGCTTCAAAAGGACAAATATGATGATGACTCCAGCCTTGGTGATGATCTCCTTCATCTTCATGCTGACGTAAGTGTACTTATCGAAGGATACAATGTATACAATGAATCTAATGTCCACTGGTAAGGTAAACTCGAAATGTGATGTGAAATAATTCGTTAATAAAAAGCTTAGTTTAATGTTTCCACATGACAATCATGAAAACATGTGCTGAAACATTTATAGTAAGATTTCTACAATATCAGTTGTGATTTTATTAACTTATAAACAAGGAAGCATTGAACTACTTTATGTTTAACAATCATAAACCTTATTCCTTACTGAAAAATAAATACAATTACAGAAAAACAAATGTAGAAAGCATAATTCCGTACTCACGCTTTGCTCTTCAGAAAAGAAAAGAAAAGAAAATATATATATATATATATATATATATATATATATATATAAATATATACAATTATTGATAACACTTGTCTGTGTGTGTGTGTGTGTGTGTGTGTGTGTGTGTGTGTGTGTGTGTGTGAGTGTGTGTAAGTCACCACCATGGTCTTGCGGATCACGCGCTGGACTCGCGATCTCCAGCTTCTACTCTTCCGGAGAGAGCTTACAGCTCATTATAGCCCAATCTATGGGTAAGGCTGTGACCTCTCACACACCACACACCACAGCCTCTTGCTCAAGGAGGACAGTAACTGCTTGGTCATCAGTGAAATTTTGCACCTTGAGCAAGGCGCCGAGTGACAGGCCGAGACGTTACCATCGAGCTACAAAACAGTGTGTGTGTATGTGTGTGTGTGTGTGTGTGTGTGTGTGTGTGTGTGTGTGTGTGTGTGTGAGAGAGAGAGAGAGAGAGAGAGAGAGAGAGAGAGAGAGAGAGAGAGAGAGAGAGAGAGAGAGAGAGAGAGAGAGAGATAGAGAGAGAGAGAGAGAGAGAGAGAGAGCGAGAGCGAGAGCGAGAGCGAGAGCGAGAGCGAGAGAGAGAGAGAGAGAGAGAGAGAGAGAGAGAGAGAGAGAGAGAGAGAGAGAGAGAGAGAGAGAGTGTGTGTGTGTGTGTGTGTGTGTGTGTGTGAGAGAGAGAGAGAGAGAGAGAGAGAGAGAGAGAGAGAGAGAGAGAGAGAGAGAGAGGAGAGAGAGAGAGAGAGAGAGAGAGAGAGAGAGAGGAGAGAGAGAGAGAGAGAGAGGAGAGAGAGAGAGAGAGAGAGAGAGAGTGTGAGTGAGTGAGTGAGTGTGTGTGTGTGTGTGTGTGTGTGTGTGTGAGAGAGAGAGAGAGAGAGAGAGAGAGAGAGAGAGAGAGAGAGAGAGAGAGAGAGAGAGAGAGAGAGAGAGAGAGAGAGAGAGAGAGAGAGAGAGAGAGAGAGAAAGAAAGAGAGTGTGTGTGTGTGTGTGTGTGTGTGTGTGTGTGTGTGTGTGTGTGTGTGTGTGTGTATTCATGTGTGTAAATATATTGACAGTGGTGTTGCAGCAACCAACTGGAACTATGATAACCAGGATGATTGGGGAGGCTTCTGCAATACAGGAAGCAGACAGTCACCCCTGAACTTTCAGGAGGTTACCCGCTCCTCCTTTCCTCCATTGGTGTTTGAGAATTACGGTGTAAGTAATATGTTTGTAGGCGTAAGTAAATAAGAATACTGAAATACCTTTTAATATATTTTGCAGGAAGACTAAAAAACAATATTTAAAATAAAATTTTCCATAATATCTAAATTTTTACTTTAATGTGATTTTTCTTACTGTTATGATTGCTTGATATTATTGATATGATAGCTTTGCACACCATTGGTACAAAACCAAGCGGCCTTATAATATTTTGAAGCCTGGTTATGAACGCATAAATTCCAACAATAATTGAGAATTGGTTGATCAACTAATTTATTATTTTTTCAGCTTATAAATACTTCCTTGGAAATTGAACATCATCATCTCCAAGTGAGTTTAGAGCCTATTTCCCACCACCGACCACACCTCAGCGGTGGTGGGTTGACGGGCAAGTACGTGTTGGATTCATTTCATTTCCACTGGGGGTCGAGCAATGATATTGGTTCTGAGCACCTCCTGCTCGACTGCAGCTTTGCTGGTGAAATGCACTTTGTTCATTTTAAGGAAGAGTGAGTTATATACATTATTTTGTGTGTTTACATTCTTAGTGAATGCAGTTGTTACTAATGGTTACTATGATATGCGGTTAGGCTTTTTCAATTTTCATATTTGGATACAGATATCAAAGAAATTTTTAAAGTACTTATCATTTAATCCACCAGGTACGGGAGTGTGGCAGAGGCCAGGAAGCATCAAGACGGTGTGGCGGTTATTGCAGTGTGGCTACAAGCTCCTGTGAGAGACTCTGACGACGCATTTCTACTGGCAGAAAGGTTTGTAGCTCAGAGTGAGAGAAAAGAGTTATCAGCAAGTATTTCAAGGCATGGCAAAGTAAAACAGCTCCATGTTGCAGGAGAGACTGACAAATTAAACATGTGCTGAAAACAGACACATAAATGAGAGAAATATAAATGTGTATATATATATATATATATATATATATATATATATATATATATATATATATATATATATATATATATATTGTCACGTGCAGTGTCTTACAGCTGGCAGCGCTGGGCTGCCCGCGCGTGGGTGAGGGTTGGAACTGGTGTCTCCCAACTTTCTTACAGTCAGTCTGGAGCTAGAGCCTAGCAGCCGTAGCAGCTACACCTCTGGCTCCGCTTTACGCCCTAACACCGACTGCTTTTCAAATTGAGGTGCTCGCCTGGCAACAACACGCCCATTATTGGCTGTTTGCAGGTGACCTGGTTGCTGTGCAGCAGAATTAGTACTACGGTCTAGGAGAGTCAACTGTAATCACTGGTTGCAGGGTGGTGTTGCGTGACAGCTGCACCTTGGCTTTCTGCGTCGTTGGGTTGTTTGTGTGGTTTGTTGGGTTGTTTGTGTGGTTTGTTGTTGGGTTGTTTGTGTGGTTTATTGGGTTGTTTGTGTGGTTTGTTGGGTTGTTTGTCTGGTTAGTGATGTCCTTGTTAGGGTTGTTGTTATTTTCTCTTTAAAAAGAACTTGGTAATTTTGTGTTACAACTTAGAGCCGTGAGAAGCTTCTGCTAGACAGTAGACCAGAC
>JAPQNM010000008.1:2502912-2505412 GCA_029783475.1 Metacarcinus magister
TAGTGCTAGATGGAGGTCAACTTTCAGCCACCTATGACTCCCAGGGTCACCTACATTCAATGACCTCACAGGGCAGACAGATAAATGTTAAGCCGATGTTTAACAAGTATGGAGTCAAGTGAGTATAACATAACACTTCATTATTTTTTTTTTTTTAATAACTTTTTTTTATGTAGTACTTAATAATTTGTTAATAAATAATCCTTATAATTCTCTCTTGATGCATTGTAGTGAGTGAATTGGCTTTGAAGACTAACTTTTTTTTGTGTAATTTTTTTTTTTCACATAATATTTAAGTTTGTTAATAATCCTTATAATTCTCACGTAATGCATTGTAGGGAGTGAATTGGCTTTGAAGACAGTAACCTTAACATTAACTAGAGGACCTTACTAGAAGGAGGCGGTGGTATAGTGATCTAGCGCTCGGGTATGCGAGTCTAGGTTCCCGGGTTCGAATCCCCGTTATTCGCTGACCACTTTTCATTCTTTGATATCACCGCCGAGTGGCAAAAGACTACCCAAATTGCTGCCATACTGTCCTCAGACGGGACTTACAATGTTTATATGCATCTGAGGCTGTAGTAGCAAATAGCCTCTCACTTTCTCAACATATTCAAGAAAGAACGTAAATATTTGAGGCGTCACTATAAAAAATATGAAAACCTACGCCAAATAAAAGGCGGGGCAAGTCCATCTGTGCCTCCATAAGCCTACTGGCGCCAACGGTTAATGATATAGAAAAGAAAAAAAAAAAGAGTGAAAGTACCTTCCCTTCCTTTATTTTTCTTGTATTCAGCTTATACATTAACCTTTAAAGAATTAATAGAGTGGATATGTCTTTTTGTTTGTGGTCATATTAGATAAAGTTTTGTGAAATTGTAATGCGTTTTGACAGAATGATGAATATTTGAAAATGTGTACAGGTGACTTAATTAATTTGTTCTCATCTTTACCTTTCACCTTTCAAAATGTAATGAAGTTGACCTCTAGAGTAAGTAAGAGGTTATGTTGATAAAGTTTCATGAGGTTACGATGAAGGTATTGTCAGGATATTACTAACATACAAACACACACACAGACATACAGACATTTATATATATATATATATATATATATATATTATATATATATATATATATATATATATATATATACATACGTATATCAGAAACCGTTGGCGCCGGTAGGCTTTTTATGAAGGCGATGATGGACTGCCTTTTGCCCGTTAAAGTGAAAAATAACCTCTCGTTACTCTTATATTAACAATCCACCACTACCATCACCACCACCTCCCTACTTACTAAATATTACACCTCAAAACACTATAGTATCATATTCATATCTCGCAAAACAATTCCTGACCCACTACAAAGACAGGGAAGGTTACAGTTAGGCGTGTATGCCCCTTGGTTAAACATTGTTTTTTGTCCATAAATGCATTCCACTCCTCCTCAACCTATCCTATTTTATCCTATCATCCAACACTGTTTTCTCACATTTAATTGAAGTCTTCCTCTCACATCAACAACATTCATTTCATCCTTTTTTATGCGTAGATTCATGGGTACTTAACAGAATCTGACTCTTACTAAAATAGATATAGACACCCATACATATTCGCTTATTAACAGGATTCATCTTTCCTTTCACCTATATAATTTATCTATATAATTCCTCTCCTCACAGAAAAACCCGAGAGACAAGTGGCGCATACCTCTTCCTACATGGCAAGGAAGCCGAGGTGGTGGTTGGTGGTAGTGGTAGTGGAGTGGTGGTGGTGAAGGGGCCACTCCGCTCCTCTCTATCCACCCAACACAAGCATGTACTTCACCCCGTCTGGCTTGCAAACTCTCCTGGTGCGTGTGTATTTCAATATTTCCATAGTCGTCACATCACGTACAGGAAAAGAATTATGGTCCTAATACCCGTCTCATATCGGCTTTTATCCAGCTTGACTTTAAAATTGTGAATATTTATTATATGGATGATTAGCACTACTAACACAACAATCATCAACGTGTGTGTGTGTGTGTGTGTGTGTGTGTGTGTTGTATTCAAAGTGCCGGGGTTGATGTGCACACTTGGTCCCTTGAGCACTGAGCAGCCTACCATCAGTCTGGTGTAGCTGGGTTGTGCTTCCTCTGTAGTGGTCACAAAGGCGTATCACCTGCTAGTGGCCTGATGAACCTCTACTAACAAGCGCTTGGCCTGACTCAGTACGGGGCGCGAAGGGACGGTTCCACTTCCTGTAGGATACTGACGAGTGTGGGCGTAGTTGGGTGTGAAGCTCACATCACCCAAGGAGCATCGCGCCGCACTGGTACACACTGAAGGCGAATGGGTCCGCGGTACACGTGGTTATAGTGACCGGTCATCTTACGCCCCAAACACCGCTGAGCCACCATGTCCGCGCGCTGTCCGCGGAACACCTTCTCTGTGGTGAAGGTGACAGCGGAACAGGCGAAGGTGCACAGCTCACCATTACGGCCGTGCACCTGTT
>JAPQNM010000008.1:2510412-2520412 GCA_029783475.1 Metacarcinus magister
TGTTTTAAAGTTAGATATTTTGCACTGTGGCTGGCTGGGTGTGGTAGAGGATTGTGGTTAAATTGTGGTAGAGGGAATGCAATATTGTAGGTTGTAGGTGTATGTTGTATTAGTAGAAAGTATACCTGGCCCTCTATAAAAGAAAGAAAAAAACATTATCTCTCTCTCTCTCTCTCTCTCTCTCTCTCTCTCTCTCTCTCTCTCTCTCTCTCTCTCTCTCTCTCTCTCTCTCTCTCTCTCTCTCTCTCTCTCTCACTTTCGGCATCCGCTTTCACTGACTGGGTGAATGTGTGTGTGTGTGTGTGTGTGTTTTTGTGTGTGTGTGTGTGTGTAATTGATTACCGGATGTAATTCTGTTCAGTTAAATTATGAAAAGATTCACACACACACACACACACACACACACACACACACACACACACACACACACACACACACACACACACACCTCCTTCTCCTTCATGGAAAAAAAATAGTGTAAGTGTTTTAGAAATACATTAATTTGAGAGAGAGAGAGAGAGAGAGAGAGAGAGAGAGAGAGAGAGAGAGAGAGAGAGAGAGAGAGAGAGAGCACTTGTTTCATTATTATTATTATTATTATTATTATTATTACTACTACTACTACTACTACTACTACTACTTCTATTATTATTACTACTTTTACTACTACTACTACTGCTGTTGCTACTACTACTACTACTACTACTAGACACGGGAGGGAATGGACGTGTCGTGCATGGGCTCTGTCCAGCTGCCCTGTTTCAACCGCCCTTCATAGCCTTGCAGTGTGAATGTGTCTTATTAACACATCAGAGAGAAGTTACCTTCTGCACATTGTTCACACATCAGGAATAAGTTACATTTGTGTGATGGTGACTCAGTGAACCAGCGAAGGACCCGCCAGGTAAACAACCAAAATGGCGGACGAACAGTTTGTGGTGAACAGTCTGTTGTGTTTTCTTAACTCTGGAAGGAATGACTATCCATATGATACTTTATTTGATGTTATCAGTTCCTTTTACTGCTTTGAAGAAATCAAAAAAGGGAAGGAAATATTGTGTGGAATTTTAAATGATGATGTATCTTGGAGGAGAGATCCTGATAAGAAGCGTAAGGAAGTGAAGGATTTACTGGAGCTTCATGAACGAGTGAAACAATCGAATCAGTCTATCAAGTTTGTGACAGATTCTCATAAAAGGATGCCGCCCTTAGGCCTGGAGAAGCTTGGTTCCCTCCTAGCTAGCCTTACGGAAGATACTTCAAGCATTAAAGAAGTTCTACCCAAGATACTTGACATAAAAACAGAGGTGATTAATACAGCGGACACTGTACGGCAAATGAAGGCTAATCTAGTCGACTTAAAAAGCAAGTTCATGAGTGCTGTTTCGGGATTCACTGACGCATCAAAAGACATATCTGATACAAATGTTCTTGAAGATTTAACATCCCTTCGCTACGGTGCTTCTTCGTTAGCTTCTCAGTCATCATCAGCATGAAGAAATGATACGAGCAACACAACTTACGCCTTTAAAGTAAGTTCGTCTCAGAGTAAGGCAGCTAATAACATGAATAACGCTTCGAAGCAGAGTGACCGACGTGGATGTGCCGGGACAAGGAGAGTGAACAGTGTTGAAGCTAGTCATGAAACCGAGTCCGGTGATATGATGCGCGTTGAAGCAGCTGCGACTGAAAAAGACTCAGTGAATGAGACTGAAACTGAGCAAGATTCCCTTCAGACTCGTGGGTTCAATAAGGATACCGGCACTATACCGAAGCGGAGTGGTTTCCCGATGTCAACAGAGAGCTCACATTCTCCTAAAACTGACTCGGATGAATGGACTTTAGTGAACAGGAAGAAAATGAGGAAGGATAACAATAGAGGGAATAAAGTTACTGGTGTTCATAAGAGTAACAATTCGTCTATTAAAGCAGCCCCAAGATTAATTGATATTTTTGTTGGGAGAGTAGACAATAGTGTGACTGAAGAGGTTTTAAAGGAATTTATTCTGGATACTTTTGGCATAACAATGGTTTCAGTAAACAAACTAGCTATAAGAACCAGTGAATATAGGGCATTTAAAGTTAAGCTAAAGTTTTCAGAGAGAGATAAGTTGTTTAATGCAGATCTTTGGCCTGAGGATATTGTGGTAAACAAATTTTACAACAGATCTAAAGGACAAGTTCCTGCTGATAATATGGTTGCCAATTAGTTTATATTTTATATATCTCTATTATTGTTATCTTATTTATTTTTTATCATTATGGATTGTGTTTTAAAATTCTGTACATTTAACTGTTGCTCATTGAGAAAAAATATTGATCCAATTAGGAATTTAACATCCTTAGGATATGATTTTGTATTTTTGCAAGAGACATTTTTAACAGATGAGAAACTTGGTGTTTTAGATTTTGTAGATGAGAACTACGAGTGTATTAGTGTTGGAGCCACCTATTCTGACAAGGTATTGGCAAGTTCAGGAGGCAGACCAGAAGGAGGTCTGGCAGTATTATGGAAGAAAAGTCTACCTTTGAAAATTAATAAAGTAGTTTTAGAAAAAAATTTCATAGTTTTTAATTGTAATATTTTTGGTTATAATGTTGTTTTTATTAATGTTTATCTGAATAGCATTAATTGGGAAGCTACAACTCTGAACATCTACTTGGAATCTTTATCAAATTTAGAATATTTTTTTGAAAATCAGGAGTATGACTGTGTGTATCTAATTGGTGATTTTAATGCAGACCCTTTTTATGGTAGAACATGGCAATATCTATCACAATTTATGAGGAGAAATGATTTAAAATGCTTTGATGTTGAAGAGTTGGATGATAGTTCCTTTACTTTTGTTGGATATGGTAACTCTGTAGCTAAATGGCTTGATCATGTTGTGGGTAAGGATAATGAAAGTATTTCGGTTGACAATATTAATGTTCTTCAGAATATTTATGGTTCTGATCATTTACCACTTGAATCAACACTGTGTTTTAATGGAAGCTTGCATGTACTTCCTCCACAGTCGGATCCCGTTGACAGTGAACGACTTTATGTGACGTGGGATAAAATGAAAAATCCCGAAATACTAGAAATTAATAATGCAATTGATGCACAATTACGCAATTTTTCTACCTTGACTGTAGAGATCCAAGTCATTTGAGTAAGATTGATGAGTTATATGAAGATCTTGTAAACACTGTTCAAAAACTCTTGCCAGTATTACATGAAAAAGTATGTAAAAAAGAACAAAATGCATGTAATACCAGGTTGGAATAGATATGTGAAAGATAAACACAAAATTGCAAGAGAAAAATATCTTAATTGGGTAAATCATGGCAAGTTACGTGGTACAAGTTTACATGAAGAAATGCTGGCTAGTAGAAAGGAATTTAAGAGTGTTCTCCGGGAATGTAAAAGGAATGAACATAAAGAAGCTTGTAATTCTATTGTGAATAAATTTTATTGTAAAAATAAGATGAATTTCTGGAGAGATGTAAAGAAAAAAAGAGGTATCAACAAAGTATCAAATGTTATTGATGGCAAAAGTGGTGATATGAACATCGCACAAGTAACATAACATAACAACACTATGCGAGGATCCAGGATATACGCCCCTTTTTGTGTTATTATGGCATTTTTAGATGTTGTTTCTCTGTAAATCGATAGGAAATCAAGTGCTTAATACATCTTGCTGCTGCATGGCCAGTAACAAGAGTAAATCATGCTGAAATGAATGAAATTGTGGCCTTCAACATAACATAACAACACTATGCGAGGAGCCAGGATATACGCCCCTTTTTGTGTTATTATGTTATTATGGCGTTGTTTCTCTGTAAATGTGTAGGAAGACAATGATACTCATATATCATATTGCTGCAAGGTCAGGGAAAAGAGTAAATCGTACTGAAATGAACGAAATTTTTACCTTTAACACACCATACTCACCTGGTTTACTCACCACCTTGTTAGCTACCCCAGTTCATGAGTGAATATGAGGCATAGCCTATGTGAGGTAACAGAGGTATAATGCGATAGCACAAACCTGCAGGTATGCTAGTTTCATGTGTTAGTATGACTACAGTTATAGTGCAATGATAATAAAGATTAAGTTACCTTATGCAGAGTAATTCAAATAAATCTAGTAATAATAAAGTTTCTGTATAGGTTAATGAGGTGCGACTAAACTCCGAAATAATCTGAAATAACCAAGAAAGGTTCCAAAATAACCCTTAATTCACAATATATAACGAAAAATTTGCTCCAAAATTGCAATTTTCATGCAACCTTAGATAAAGGATATAAGAACCGCTCATCTCTGAAGGTGGGTGCACTGTATACTCCATGGAAATACCCATTTATTTATAATAATTGTATGATACATTTTTTGCTCCAACCTAACCTGTTAGAAAAGAAAGAAAACTATATGTTATGTGAAAATAAGACCAATTTAACCAAATGTCAAAGTAAAGAGCTACAAATATAAATCAATGTAAAGAATAAAACTACGTATTATTAAACCAAACCAAACCATCATTATCTACTATTATTAATCTATCAAGCTATACCACCCCATGACACCTATTCTAAACCATTGGAAGTCTATAGTTTATCTATGAAAACCAAGAGTGTCCATTGGTAAAAATTAACCATTTACTTAAAACTGAAAATCTTTGGATGGGTTGAAATTGAAGAGGATTATTAGTTTTCTTCATTCATATTATTATTATAATCATTCATTGCTGCTTTTAAGGCACAAAGGAAATACACTTTGGAGGACGTGCTGAAATTTTTGAGGGACGGAGACGCATCCACCTTCAACACCAAGGAGAGACGTAGCCTGTATAGGTTTGCTAAAAGGTTCCAGCTTCATGGTATGTATTGTTTTCTTCTCACTTAAAGGAAAAAGGAGATATTTTGCTGATAAAAACTTCAGTATTGAGTCGAGGATTGCTGTTTGCTATCTAACACAGGCACTAGGTAGGTAAGGCCAATGCGATGAGAGATGAGCGCTCACAGCCAGGCGCAGCTTAGAGCATGTCCCCTAACTATACCTTACACATGCTTCTTCGAGTAAATCTTTATAACTGGTTATTCAAAGCGATATAATTGTTATATCGTAGTTTTAAATGCCATTGAAAGTATATTCTAGATTTAAGTAATTACCTTGCACTTGTCGAAGTAATGGGTACAGGTATGCAAGTAGAGTACAGTGCAAAGTGGTGGAGTGAGTGAAGAATATCACATTGAAGTGATTCGGTCTTATTGATAGGATGACGAGCCTGCAGTTTGTGAAAGTGTGAGAGTGAAGTGGAGGATCCTAGTACGAGAGAAAGCCGCATGAAAGATGAACAGTGGGATAAGGGAGCAAACGTTCCGAGAATTGATAATAAATTGGAAAGGTAGTGAACAAATAGGGATATGGTGTTTTGGAGGCTGTTACCATGATCATCTTGTAGGAAGCTTTTGGGGAGAGCAAGGATTCAGAGAGAGAGAGAGAGAGGTATGGGAATTTGTCAAAGAGAACAATGTACCGTACTTATTACTGATTATTAATTTTAATCATAATTTCCGATACAGACTCGAACAGACTCCATTACATCAGTAGAGGGAGGGAGAAACCGATCCAGCTGAAAGAAGTAGTGTTTTCAGAACAGCAGAAATGGAAAGTATTCCAGGATGTTCACGCCTCCAGTAGAGGTGCTCACATGGGTATCAGTAAGACCATTACAAAAATTACGGACAGATTTTATTGGTTAGATATTAAAAAAGATGCAGTTAAATGGATCAGTATATATATATATATATATATATATATATATATATATATATATATATATATATATGTATATATATATATATATAGTTATAGTTATAGTTATAGTTATAATATACGTATATATATATATATATATATATATATATATATATATATATATATATATATATATATATATATATATATATATATATATAGTCATAGTTATAATATACATATATATATATATATATATATATATATATATATATATATATATATATATACATATATATATATATATATATATATATATATATATATATATATATATATATATATATAGAGAGAGAGAGAGAGAGAGAGAGAGAGAGAGAGAGAGAGAGAGATTCGAAAGAAAGTCTAATACCAGGTTCTTTTTTTCAGAAAAGGACTAGTCACAGTCAGATAATTTTTTTTTATGAAAGGCAATTTATTCCGTCCATTTATTTTACTCAGCTTTATTAATTTGTAAGGTATTTACTATCCTGCTTTGATAAGATACACTATTAGTTCTATGTTTTTCTCTGACTTTCCTTTCAAATTTCGTTAGCTCATTTTTGGAGGATTTTGTTTTGCTTTAATAAGGATGCAATATTAGTTTTATGTTCTCTGTACTTTCCTTTAAAATTTTGTTAGCTCATTTTTGGAGGATTTTGTTTTGCTTTAATAAGGATGCAATATTAGTTCTATGTTCTTTGTACTTTCCTTTCAAATTTCGTTAGCTCATTTTTGGAGGATTTTGTTTTGCTTTAATAAGGATGCAATATTAGTTTTATGTTCTCTGTACTTTCCTTTCAAATTTCGTTAGCTCGTTTTTGAAGGATTTTGTTTCCATAATCATTGTTCATATGTGATATTATTTCCTCATATTGTACAATTAATGTTTATACCAACAGGAACTGTTTTTCTATCTTTTACCTGTATATTCTTTAACATTTCTTGTGTTACTATTCCTCATAGTACTTGAGGCAATCTAATCACGTGCTGTATTGTACTATAATTATTGGCTTTGAGCTAGGAAACGCATAACTTGTTGGTTGATAGATAGCATTTAGGTAATTAGCCATATTTGCTAGGGGCAATTGTATATGATTTCAAGGCTATTTTTCTTTCACTACCATATCTGTAAGGCATAACTTAAGTGATATACAGATGCTAGTTTTTGTTTTGTTTTCTTGTTCACCCTCAGATTAATCAACAATTAGCTTTTCAGTGTTAGGTTAATCAAGGAAGCTAGTCTGATTTGGTTGTCATGTTAGGTCAGGTCAGGTAAGAGTAAAGTTGGGGGCCAGCGGGCTCTCATCTCTCAGCACATCAGCCTTTAAGCCTGTGGTGGATAGCAGACAGCAATCCTTTACTCGGGAAATGGCCTATGTGAAATCTGGGTTCCAACAGTTTACCTTGCCCTCGATTACTCATCTGGTTAACTCATTCACTCTATATTTCAGCTAACCAAAACCAAACAAGGTGTGATTTTCCTTTGCCCTCTGATGTTTATGACATAAAGAGGCAATACTCTTTTCAAAGCGACCCATTTTAATGCCCATGTGTAGTGTGTTATTGAAAATACAGTGCTACATCAAGTCAATTCACACTATATTTCAGCTCATCCAAACGAAAGTGAGATATTTTGTTTTGTCCTGCTATTTCTTACATAATGAGGCATTATTCTTTCCATAGATATCCATTTAAATGCTGATGTCAACCGTATTATAAAAAAAACCCGATTTATTACAGCTTTGGGTAATACATACAATACTTCAGCCCACTCAAACGAAAGAAAATAATATTTTATGGTTTATTTTGTGCCTTCTCACAATAATGAGACACTATTGTGCACTAGTGCTTCCGTAGATTATCATTTCAATGGTCAAGTCTAGTGTATAACTGAAAAAACAAGCTATAACAACACTGCTATTAATTCACACAATATTTCAGCTCGCCAAAACAACACAAGAGGTATATTTTCAGCTTTAGCCTGTTCTTTCTCTTATACGGAGGCACTAATCTCTCTCGTGATACCCATTTCAAGCCCCAAGTTTAGTTTGTTATTGAAAAAAACCGACCTACGTGAATATTCTTTTCGGTGTGCACTATGTTTCAGGTGCACAATATATCAGCTAAAGCTGACACATAGTGCCGCACGTCGTCTGCTCCTGGGCCGCGCATGCCCACAAGGGCCAAGTGAGCACTATATATATCAGGTGCAGTTTGTTTCGTCACACCAGGGGCGAGTTCAGCGGGGTGGGGGGGGGGCAGATTTCGGCAACTGAACGATAAAGGACGCCAAGCACGTCGATGTGTCCGTGTTGTGATGATCAGCTGACTGATCCAAGATGGCGGCGCACCCTTTTCGTGGGCACCCTTATCGCCGTGGAAAAAACTTGCTGATTAACATATAATAGAGTCTGGAGCAATTATAGCTGCAGTAAATGCAGTATTTAGATGGCCAGAAGATGTGAGGAAATAAAAGAAGCCGTAAACTCCTGTAAGCGTGGTGATATTGCGTAGATGATAGTGTGGCTAGTAAATTTCTAGTTCCTCCCAATGCATTTGGATGTAAATAACACTTTTCGTATAAATATTGATCCATTTCGAACGATTTTGACATTCATTTTCGTCGCAAATGCATATCTAATAAGACATCCCCATCAACCCCCAACAATTCTGGGGACCTGTGGGAATGCGGAGTTCTTGGGGGAAGACAAAATACAATGATTGTCAGTAAGTAGTTTGGTAATTCTGCATAACTACTGCTTCGACGATATCGATATAAATATGAAGTCGTACATACTATACATAGTGTACTTAACACGTCTGTAAAGGTTTCAGGCGGTGCTAACCATTACTTAGCTGGTAAAGCATCTTTCAAGTTATGTTAGGTTAGGTTATGGGGTAGAATTTTACATCTTCACCGAAATAAATTGTCTACAACGCGTCCAACTTTCTATTGTTGGTCATAGAAAACATTTAATAGCTTCTAAATTAACCTAGGTAGAGATTCGAAAGACGACCCAGTCTGTTTTTTGGACAAAACTATTTTTTTCTGATAAATTTTGATGTGTTTTGAATTCATCTGATGTTTGTTTGTTATGCCATGCATTTTTTTCCCAAGGTAAAAATTGCCACAAAAAAGACAGATTAATTCAAAACCATCAAAATCAATAAGAGAACAAATTTCTTTAAGTAAGCCTAAGCAAACCTAATTAAACCTAACTTAACCAAATCAAACCTAATTAAACCTAACCTAACCTATCTGAACAAGTATCTGAGGTTGAATTTGCAGTGCAATACAAAGTTACTGAGATATCGAGTGGGTCATCTTACGAATCTTTACCTGGTTTGGTTATGTAAGGGTAGATTTAGTTAGGTTAGGCTTAATTAGGTTTGCTTAGGTTTAATCAAGTTTACTTAAAGCAATTTTTCTCCTATTGATTTTGATGGTTTTGAATTAATCTGACTTTTTTTGTGGCAATTTTTACCTTGGGGAAAAAAAATTACTTGGCATAGCAAATATACATCAGATTAATTCAAAACACATCAAAATCTATCAGAAAAAATTTGCTTTGTCCAAAAAACAATCTGGGTCGTCTTCCGAATCTTTACCTGAACCTAACATAACATAACCTAAATTAACCAAACCTTAACCTACATTGACAAATAACAGAACTTTGTTCAAACCAAACTAAACTTTACTTTTCGAAGAGGTCTCACAGAAAACATTGAATATCTCACAAACTAAGAATTTGCGACGGAATTTTAATTAAGAAAACCTTTTCAAAATGCAACAGGTTATGAAAAAATACAACCCTGAATTCTCTAGAGCATTCTAATGAAGATGTAAAATAATACTGGTTATGGTTAGGTTAGATAAGGTTATGGTTAGATTAGGTTTGGTTAGGTACGGTTTGGCTCGGTTAGTTTCGGTTATATAAGCTTTTCATTACCCAAAAGTTAGGCATTCCACTCGATTTTTTTCCGGATTGCCATATTAAAACCTGAATCTAAGTCAATTTCTCTAAGTCAATTACTCGAAATCAATTGCTCGAGAATTAATTTCTCAAACTATCAATTGCTCAACAGTAAATTGCTCTAAATAATAACCTAACCTAAATAGAAATGTACCCGTTTGTCATTGGTGGAATTTTGGGCCTACGTGACAGAGGAGAGCTCGTCATGGGTTTGGAATGTAAGGTCCTGGAAAATTT
>JAPQNM010000008.1:2527912-2565412 GCA_029783475.1 Metacarcinus magister
GTGTAGGAAATGTTGGGTTAGCGTACGTGAGGTGTAGTCCGCGGAGGCGCGGAAGTATACAGTTATACCAGGGCAAGCTAGGTCACAAAGGGTGGGGGGTCATATAAAAGGAGGAGAGCGGGGTCACGCGCTCTCTCTCTCTCTCTCTCTCGGTCACAGGTGTGGGGTTCGGCTGGTTGGCGAGGGCTGAGGTCCTGTAACGTGGTGGAGGTCCACGTGGTGAAAACAAAGGGCTGAGGTCCTGTAACGTGGTGGAGGTCCACGTGGTGAAAACTAAGGTATGTGTTTTGGTTGGTGATAGGAAGTGAAGTAGACTGGTTGGGGTAGTGTTGGTTGGAGTTGAGATTAGTTGGAGTTGTGACTGGTTGGAGTTTGGTACCAGAGGACAGGAGGAGTCCACGTGTTGGAGTTGTGTGCTGATTGGAGATTGGTAGGAAGTGAGGTATACATTGGTTAGAGTTGTGTTGGTTGGAGTTGTGACTCAGAGTTGTGGTTGGCACTACATTATCAGCTATGTACATATTACTGTGACGGACACATTGTTATTAAGTGCTCGGGAGATTTGGATTATAATAAATAAATATAAGTTTGTCACTGGCTCTTAGATACCCCTAGACATCTAAAATTTAATATAAAGAGAGCATACGTGACAAAATGGGGGCCTGGCCGGGATGTTAATTGATAGATTTTTGAAAACATTGAATTAATTAACTGTTTCTTGTGTCCGTGCACGCGTAATATTTATCACAGCTGTTAAGCGTGAAAAGTGTTGCACGTGGTGAGGAGTGGTAGTGTGGAGGCTGTGGCAGGAACCACTGACCACGTGGAGCTATGGGGGTAGAGGTTGATGACCGAGAGATGGAATTATTAATAGGAGATGATTTGGGGTTAAAGAGGCTTCTGATAGAGATGCGTTTGCGTGAGGCAGAAGCGGAAAAGAATAGAGAGAGGGAAAGAGAGAGAGAGAATATAGAGGCTGTAAGGCGTAGGGAGGAGGCTGCGAAGCGCAGTGAAGAAAGGAAGCATGAGTTGGAGATGGCTCGGCTGGGGTTACTTGGAGAAATGCGCCTAAGCTGTTATAAATGTGGAGAAGCAGGGCATTTATCATACGAGTGCAAACAGAGATATGCACCTCTTCGCGCTTCAAATTACTGGCGGGAGGTAGCTGCTGCCAGGTGTATAGAGTCAGATGGTAGTGGCTCAGTGGCAGAATTGGTAAAGGAGGAAGAGTGCATACTGGCTGAGGGTGGGTTGACCAGGACACCAGTAAAAGAACTGCGAGACACAGGCGCGACAGACACCCTGTTGTGGGCGTGCGCAGTGCCTGAGGTAGAGAGTGAGCACTCAGATGAAACTCTCGTGATTAAGGGTGTGGATGGCGGGATAGAGACGCCCGTGGTTGATGTCACGTTGCAGGTGCTAGAGAAAAGCAGTCACGTGTCGGTGGGCCTCGTGGAGGACTTGCCGGCTAGTGGGGTTGATATTCTGCTAGGAAAGGAAGTGGGAGGAGAAGTGCTGGGGTCACCGTTTCGGGTGGAAGAAAGTGAAAGTACATGTGGTATGGAGAGCGGGGATATAGTGTACCCGGCGTGCGGCAGCGAGCGCGTAAACAAGCTCCATACAGGAAAACGGGAAGGGGCTGAGGCTGCAGTGATGACTCGAGCCATGTCTAAGCAAGACGCTGAGGTGGGTAATAATGCTATTGAGAGCATTCGGAATCTTTTCTTTGAGTCACAGGAAGCAGACCAGCATGATGGAGTAAGCAGCCAGGTGGAGGAACAGGAGCTGGAGACGAGAACCAGAGAGGAGGTTGGTGACGGGGAGGCAGCCGCCATGGGGGACGCCCGTGAGCCGAATGTGGGCACGCACGTGATGATAAGCCAGATGGAGGAGCTGCCTGTCACACGAGGGGAGATGATTGGGGCACAGCGTCAGGACCCTAACTTGGGGGTTCTGCACCACAAAGCACTGGCGAGCAAGGAGGCGAGGAACGAGGCGTCATGGCTCTACCTGGACCAGGAACTACTCAAAAGGAAGTGGAGGAGACCTGAAGCACCTTCAGAACACACAAGGACGTTGTGACACATAAGAGGACAGGTTACAGTATCGGTAGTAATTTTTTTTATGGCCTGGTATGTTGGCCTGTATGATGTATATTTTTACAAGATTGTAAAAAAAGGATGTGGGTTATGCAGAGATAGGAAGGCAGTGGAGACAGTTTCAGCCAGAGGAACTTGTCTTGTTGTTTAACCCAGTTGATTGTCGGCCTTTGCATGCTAGGTATGAGGGACCCTTTATCATTGGTGAAAAAGTCTAGGGCAAATAACTATGTACAATCCACCCCAGCAGGAGAAAAGCAGACCAAGTTGATTGATGTAAACCTCAAGAAAAATGAGAGAGAGGTGGCAGAAGTGGGTCATCGAAGCTGACAGTGAGGGTGTGCCTGACAAGACTGAGAGTCAAAGGGGAGGAATTTTCGCTTACTCGGGCGGACGGCCGACTCGCCGACTCTGAGAGACTTCGTGATCTCGGGGCAAGGTTGTTCCCTGGAGGAGAGACAGCAGGAGTTGGTGGAGTTATTGCAAGTTCCCGAGTGTCATGACTGACACTCCTACCCAGACCCATGCCATCCAGCAACGTGATCCTGTCGTTTGAAAGAAGGGAGCGATGAAGGAGCTTGAGTGTCGTCTGGAGAACGGCTTGGCGACCCTGAGCCATAGCCCGTGGGCGGCGACGTGTCTGTGGGTGCCAAAAAGAGCCTCAACCAGTTTACAGACGACGACAACTTGGAGAGAATGTGAGTTTGCTCTGCATACCTTGTAGCGTATGGATCATCGCGTCGGGAGTGGTGAAGACGAGCGCCTGCAGGCAAAGGTACAGGACGTAGTCAGAATAGGACACGCCAACTTCAAGAATAGGTCTGCGGCGTTTCCTCGGGATGGCTGGGTTCTACAGGAGATTCTGCCGGAACTTTGCGCAAGTGGCCGCGCCCCCTTAACGGACATGTTGAGTGAGAAGCGAAAATTTTGTGGTCAGAGGCTTGTCAGAAAGCTTTCGATAGTCTCAAGGCAATCCTCACGGCAGCTCCGGTGTTCCACGCGCCAGTGTGATTGAAAAAGATGCTCTAGCAGTGATATCAAACATTGAAAAGTTTTACCGGGTCGCCTGAACGTGGTAGTGGACGCTTTATCAAGGCCGAACTGATAGGATGTTATAAGGAAAAAGGTGAAATTCATGCTTCACGTGAATTCCCCCTTTTTCGCTTTTTGGTGGGGGGATATTGTAGTGATATGTATAATAATATGTAGTATGGTACCTGTATGTGACATGTGTATCTGATTGAGAAGCTGTAAGAAAATGGCGGATCCCGCATTTATGCTTTGTGTCAGCATTTTGACGGGAAGGATGCGGGGGACGCGAGTGTCACCCAGGGTACCAGGTAGTAAATAAGTATAGATTAGATTGTATGGGGTTAGTAGAGGTTTGTTGGGGGTATTAGTTGTTATGTAGGTTGAGTTATACATGTGGTAGGTAGATAAGATGGGTGATGTGTTATGTACTTGTGTGTAGGAAATGTTGGGTTAGCGTACGTGAGGTGTAGTCCGCGGAGGCGCGGAAGTATACAGTTGTACCAGGGCAAGCTAGGTCACAAAGGGTGGGGGGTCATATAAAAGGAGGAGAGCGGGGTCACACTCTCTCTCTCTCTCTCTCGGTCACAGGTGTGGGGTTCGGCTGGTTGGCGAGGGCTGAGGTCCTGTAACGTGGTGGAGGTCCACGTGGTGAAAACAAAGGTATGTGTTTTGGTTGGTGATAGGAAGTGAAGTAGACTGGTTGGGGTTGAGATTAGTTGGAGTTGTGACTGGTTGGAGTTTGGTACCAGAGGACAGGAGGAGTCCACTGGTTGGAGTTTGGTACCAGAGGACAGGAGGAGTCCACGTGTTGGAGTTGTATGCTGATTGGAGATTGGTAGGAAGTGAGGTATACATTGGTTAGAGTTGTGTTGGTTGGAGTTGTGACTCAGAGTTGTGGTTGGCACTACATTATCAGCTATGTACATATTACTGTGACGGACACATTGTTATTAAGTGTTCGGCAGATTTGGATTATAATAAATAAATATAAGTTTGTCTCTCTCTCTCTCTCTCTCTCTCTCTCTCTCTCTCTCTCTCTCTCTCTCTCTCTCTCTCTCTCTCTCTCTCTCTCTCTCTCTCTCTCTCTCTCTCTCTCTCTCTCTCTTTTTTTTCTTTTTTTTATTTAAACTGGATACCCCTAGACATCTAAAATTTAATATAAAGAGAGCATACGTGACAATATAAACAAATATTAAGGCACGTAGCATATCCTAAGGCACTAAATATTGTTCATTTAAGGGGCCTGTAAGAAATTCTAAATTTAACGGGCCCAGCCATGGAAAGAAAAATTGTAATATAGCAATATATTATTTGTACATACTAGAAATATGGCTAATAAACTTATTGAATTGAATTGAATTGAATTGAGAGAGAGAGAGAGAGAGAGAGAGAGAGAGAGAGAGAGAGAGAGAGAGAGAGAGAGAGAGAGAGAGAGAGAGAGAGAGAGAGAGAGAGAGAGAGAAAAGTGCCGATCGCGGGAAAAAATTGGTGACTCCAAATGTTGTAACCTTATCCAATATCACCATCCTACCAGAAATCACTAAGAAAAACTGAGCCTACCATCGTCATTGTTATACATTGATGCATATCATGAGCATAAATTGATTGCAGTGTGAATGTGCCTATAATACGAAAATCTAAGGAAAAGAAGATAGTGCATACAGAAATTTTCTAATTAAACTAATTAAACTCGCTGTAACTATTTTAGTTTTACATGCCTTGTTTTTTCAATCACTGATTCGAGTTTTCAAACTTTGCTGATTCCTACGGTATGTAACAAATAGTGATAGAAAAGAAATTAGTTGTTAAAATAGCCCGATAAGGTAGATAGATAGTTTGTGTGTGTATGTATGTGTGCGTGTGTGTCTGTTGTGGGGTGTGTGTGTGTGTGTGTGTGTGTGATCCAGTGACCTTGAAGATTTTTCTTCTCTCTCTCTCTCTCTCTCTCTCTCTCTCTCTCTCTCTCTCTCTCTCTCTCTCTCTCTCTCTCTCTCTCTCTCTCTCTCTCTCTCTCTCTCTTTTTTTTCTTTCTTTTTTTTATTTAAACTTGATACATTGGTGAATGTAATATGCTAAAGTCCTGGTTGGGACGCCAAGGACTATCTATAGCTATCTAATACAATGTGAAAATAACTAAACTAGTACAAAAATTTGAAAAAAAAATCTATTTACAAAGGTTCAGCTTGCAGCCAGACATTAATATTTGCTTTGAAGACCTGTAGAGTAGTGGTGAGGTGTAGGTCAGTTTGGCGCACCAAGGTGTTCCACAGTTGGCTGTAGCGCGATGTGAAGGAGCGGAGGTAATGTTCCGTCTTTGCGTAGGGAACAATCACTTGGTGGTCAGCGTTGTGGGCCGCGCGGGTAGAATGAGATGGCAGTGCCGATGTGTTGAGACGGAGCCCTGCTAGTTGTGGAAGCTTCGTCCTGTGCGCTTTGTACATGACGCACATGCCTGCCACGTCATGCCGCTGCTGGAGAGGTTGGAAGTTCCGTGTGGTACCTTCAGTAGCTTTCAGCCGAGCCAGCCGCTGGGCTCTGGCTTGAACCCGGTCCAGGAGACCGAGGTACGATGGGGGGCAGGAAGACCATGCTAGGGGCGAGTATTCCATCAGGGATCGAACTTGGGATTTGTAGAGTGTGTCCACACCCTGAGCGTCCAGAAGTTGAACGATGCGCCGAACACAGCTCAACTTCCAGGCAGCATCCTTTCTGACGTGGTTGGTGAACGTAAGGCCAGTGTCGAACTCGACCCCAAGGATGTTGACTGACTCCTGGAGGTGAATTTTTCTGCCTTCAAGGTGAATGATGTTTTGGTGTGGATTGATGGCATCTTGTCTTCGAGAGATGAGCGTGGCTTGGGTTTTCTCTGCAGCGAAGGTGACTTGCCATCTCTTGCCCCAGGAGGCTATGCTCTGCAGCGTCTGGTTGATGCGGACGACAGTGTTGTGGTGCTCACTCCTCTCACTGGTGAATGTGAGAGTACAGTCGTCTGCATACGCTGTTGCTTCAGGGACCAGCTGGAGGAGGTCATTAAAGTACACGTTCCATAATAATGGTCCGAGTACACTTCCTTGGGGAACGCTGGCTTTGACGGGGTGTTCAGAGGAGGTGTGCCCATTGACCACCACACGCAGAGTCCTACCATGGAGGTAGTCTTGGAGTAGGAGTAGAAGGTCACCACAGATCCCCAGACTTTTCAGCTTGGTGGTGATGCCTTGATGCCACACCCTATCAAAGGCACCAGCGATGTCAAGGGCAAATACAAAGAAGTCTTTGCCACGGTCAAGGGAGCGGTTCCAGGCTGCTGAGTGAAGAAGAAGGAGATCTGCTGCGGATCTCCCCTGTCGGAAGCCAAATTGCCGGGAATTTAGCAGGAGGTGAGAGTCAAAGAATTTTGTCATCTTTGTGGCGATGATTGACTCAAAAACTTTCCCAACCACGGAGAGGAGGGAGATGGGGCAGTAGTTTTGAGGGTCACCTCTGCTCTTCTTTTTATGGATGGCGCAGACTCTCGCTACTTTCCACTGAGTTGGCCACTGTTGAGATGAAAGGCACTTCTGGAAGATGGAAGTAAGGGGCGTAGCAAGTTTTGTGGCTCATCTTTTCAGTATATGAGGACTGATGTTATCAGGCCCCAGCGCTTTCTTGAGATCAACTCGTTTGAGTTGTTGCAGCACCTCCTCCTTAGTGATGGTGATGTTCCCTAGTGCAGCTTTGGTGAGGGTAGGGACTGCAGGAGGTGCACGCTCTGGGTCAGCGACTGACATCTTGGTGGAGAAGTGAGCAGCCAGTAATTGTGCTTTATCATGGTCGTGTGTGACAACAGGGCCATCAGGTGTTGACAGTGGTGGGATGCTGTCGTCGGGGGAGAAGCCCTGTTGTTGCTTGATGCTACTCCACCACTCCTTATTACCCACT
The DNA here is from genome assembly GCA_029783475.1 of Metacarcinus magister. NCBI lineage: Eukaryota > Metazoa > Arthropoda > Malacostraca > Decapoda > Cancridae > Metacarcinus > Metacarcinus magister. The sequence continues at coordinate 2,534,962 of JAPQNM010000008.1, forward strand.
GACTGGCCTGTAAGTTTCTGCTTGAGGTGATCCTTCCAGCTTTTCATTGCATATTTCTGAATTATTTTCATGTGTTTGCAGGCCAGTTTGTGCAGGTGTTTATTTCTTCTAGTAGGGTGGGATTTATATCGCAGCCAGGCCTTGCTCTTTCTGTCTGCGTCCTTCCTGCATTGAAAGCCAAACCAGGGCTGGTCTCCTGGTTTAGATTTGCATGTCTGGCTAGGCACAAACCTTCTTTGGTAGGACAGAAGGGTTTCACTGATGTTCCTTACTTGTGTGGTGACGTCTCCCACAAGCACGTCAAACCACACAATGTTGTTTAGTGCTGCCCTCATTGCATCCCAGTCCCTTTTGTCCCATAGCCAATTGGTGCGAGTCACTCCTTCATCTCGGATGATGGCCAGCTTGATCTTGGTAAGAACAGCTAGATGGTCGGAGAATCTAACTGTTGCTAACGGGCGGCAATTGACCATGTTACTGGGCAGGTCCGTGATGACAGGATCAAGTGAGGACCCTGAGATGTGGGTGGGGAAGTCAACGTGATTGTTGAGGCCAAACACCGTAAGCATGTCGTCAAACTGTCTCTGCACAAGGTGTTGGTTGAGGTCACCCGCAATGACAAGGTGCTTACAGGAGTGCTGGAGGAGCAAAGCATCCAGGTTGGTGGTTAGGTAGTGTAGGGGCTCACTACCTTGCCACTGTGGACGGTAACACACCAGACAAGGAGAGTCTTGGGTGTGTGTCCACAGTTTGAAGAACATTATCTCCAAGTGGTCAGGAAGGTCGGCAGTGAGAGCTTGAACAGGGAGGCTGTGGCGGAAGCAAACAGCAACACCCCCAAAGGTACCTTGAGCTCTGTCACGCCGGTACCACTTGTAGTAGCCACTTATCTGCCCGAAGTTGTCGGGGACAGTAGAGTTGAGGAAGGTCTCTGTAGTGGCAATGATGTCAGGACTATGCGGCAGAACATGACTGTGTATAAGGTCGCCGACATTAGTCTGAAAGCCCCCCCCCTCTCTCTCTCTCTCTCTCTCTCTCCCTCTCTCTCTCTCTCTCTCCCTCTCTCCCTCTCTCTCTCTCTCTCTCTCTCTCTCTCTCTCTCTCTCTCTCTCTCTCTCTCTCTCTCTCTCTCTCCTCTCTCTCTCTCTCTCTCTCTCTCTCTCTCTCTCTCTCTCTCTCTCTCTCTCTCTCTCTCTCTCTCTCTCTCTCTCTCTCTCTCTCCTCTCTCTCTCTCTCTCTCTCTCTCTCTCCTCTCTCTCTCTCTCTCTCTCTCTCTCTCTCTCTCTCTCTCTCTCTCTCTCTCTCTCTCTCTCTCTCTCTCTCTCTCTCTCTCTCTCTCTCTCCTCTCTCTCTCTCTCTCTCTCTCTCTCCTCTCTCTCTCTCTCTCTCTCTCTCTCTCTCTCTCTCTCTCTCTCTCTCTCTCTCTCTCTCTCTCTCTCTCTCTCTCTCTCTCTCTCTCTCTCTCTCTCTCTCTCTCTCTCTCTCTCTCTCTCTCTCTCTCTCTCTCTCTCTCTCTCTCTCTCTCTCTCTCTCTCTCTCTCTCTCTCTCTCTCTCTCTCTCTCTCTCTCTCTCTCTCTCTCTCTCTCTCTCTCTCTCTCTCTCCTCTCTCTCTCTCTCTCTCTCTCTCTCTCTCTCTCTCTCTCTCTCTCTCTCTCTCTCTCTCTCTCTCCTCTCTCTCTCTCTCTCTCTCTCTCTCTCTCTCTCTCTCTCTCTCTCTCTCTCTCTCTCTCTCTCTCTCTCTCTCTCTCTCTCTCTCTCTCTCTCTCTTTCTCTCTCAATTTTAATGACAATAATTCTCAGAATCTAGTAAACTTGTTCTATAGCCACTTCTTTTTCTCCACAATTAATAAACCAAAGCGTGTTACCAACAATACCGCCACTCTTATTGATCATATTTGGACAAATAATTTTGACAATTACCTAAATAGTGGAATTATTTATTGCTCCATCAGTGATCATTTCCCCATTGTTAGCTCTTTCTTAATAACAAAATATAATAACACCAACACTCATGATTCTGTGACTCTGAAGAAAAAAAAATTTCCCACCGAAACATTAAATGCTTTCACGACAGATTTATCCGATTACGATTGGAAAATTGAAAATTTAGATCGCGATGTCAATGAAATTTTAAATACGTATTTCAATAAGTTCTCAGAGTTATATGATAAACATTTTCCCCTGACGATTATTAAAGTTAAAGATAAACACCTGGGTAAGACTTACATAACGCCTGAAATAAGAACTCTAATAAAGCAACGAAATAAGCTCCAGAAGCTCTATGGCAAATGGCCTTTAACATATAGAAACTCATTCAAATCATTGAGAAATAATGTCACATCATTAATACGAAGAGCCAAAGAAAATTTTCATAAAAATAAGTTTTTTGAAAATGCAGGAAATTCTAAAAAGATGTGGAATTCTATTAATGATCTTCTTGGAAAATGCCAACATAAATTACCTTCCTCTTTTAGTTCTGACGGAGTTTCAATCACTGACAATGAAACTGTGGCTCAAGAATTTAATAATTATTTTTCAAATATTGGAAATACACTTGCCAATGAAATTAACGACTCAGATCATAACTTCAACAGATATCTTCCAGATCCTGTCCTTTTTTCTCTCTACTTGAAACCAACTAATTTCAGTGAAGTAAAATCTGTTCTCACCAATATGAAAAATTCTTCTCCTGGACATGATGATATTGCCATAAATGTACTAAAACATTGCTCAGACGTCATCTCCCCATTTCTAGTTTTTATTATTAATAAATCATTTTACGATGGTGTTTTCCCAGATAAACTAAAGATTGCCAAAATTATTCCTGTTTTCAAGAAGGGTGATAGCTCATTAATTCAAAATTACAGACCTATCTCAATACTATCAAGTGTAAGCAAAATTTTTGAAAAGATAATGGTTTCAAGATTAATGGATTATCTGGGAAAACAAGCTATTCTCTCTCCTGTACAATATGGCTTCCTTCACAAATTCTCTACAGATCTGGCTGTACATAATCTTTGTCAGAATATCTATAATGCACTGGACAACAAAATGCTTCAAGTAACTGTATTCTGTGACCTTACAAAAGCATTTGACACCATTTCTCATTCTATTTTACTTCATAAATTATCTTTATACGGTATTCGTGGTCCTGCTCTCAACTGGTTCAAAAGCTATTTAACTTCAAGAAAACAATATACATATTTCAAAAATTCTGTCTCTTCTTGCAATTAAATATCTTGTGGTGTTCCCCAGGGATCAATTCTCGGCCCTGTATTGTTTTTGCTTTATATTAACGATATTACTCGTTGCAGTGATATTCTAAGTTTCCTTCTGTTTGCTGATGACACACCTGTCATAACCACTGATCTCAATATAACTGGATGGGCTTTCCTGTGGTAGCTTAATATGAATCCCTGACGCTCGCCGTCCGCCACCTTATGTTTCGTTTTGGGGCAAATATCATAACAGATATTTTCTTATAATTACACTATTAACGCACTCTGAGTGTTACCTCGGAGCAATAAAACAATTGCTTACTAACTGATCGCCCTTATTAATTATTTTCATTCGTTTGTGCAAAAAAAAGACCCATAACAGAGGCTTTCATGTTTTCTGCATTAATTGATATCACCTAATTTTACACGTCATTGGAATGCAATATGCCTTAAAATTGCATACATCCTATATGTACTATATGTACTATATTGCATCTAAAAAATTCTAGAACGAAATAAAACTATTGTATTTGTAAATCTTATAAGATTCAGTATCTTTTTACTTAAGCCATCCTTAAAAATTGGTTTTCAGTTTTTCGTTTTCAAAGAAAATGAAAGAAATATGAAGAATTTATCGCTATAATTAAAAAGATATTAGAGTTATAGCAATAAATTCTTCATATTTCTTCCATTTTCTTTGAAGACAAAAAACTGAAAACCAATTTTTAAGGATAGCTTAAGTAAAAAGATACTGAATCTTATAAAATTTGCAAATACAATAGTTTTATTACGTTTTAGAATTTTTTAGATGAAAAAAAAAACTTTTTACCACCAATATATATATGATGTATGCAATTTTAAGGCATATTGCATTCCAATGACGTGTAAAATTAGGTGATATCAATTAATGCAGAAAACATGAAAGCCTATGTTATGGGTCTTTTTTTTGCACAAACGAATGAAAATAATTAATAAGGGCCTTCAAAAATTCTATAAATTGGTAATGAATCGTTTTATTGCTCCGAGGTACCACTCAGAGAGCGTTAATAGTGTAATTATAAGGAAATATCTGTTATGATATTTCCCCAAAACGAAACATAAGATGGCGGCCGGCGGGCTTCAGCATTCGTAGAGGTTAACCTATCCAGTTATATTGAGATCAGTGGTCATAACCTGCCTTGGAACTATAATACACCTGCCTCATACGCTGCCTCATACTCTACCTCATTATCTGCCTCATACTCTGTCTCATATTCTGCCTCATACTCTGCCTCATACTCTGCCTCATACTCTGCCTCATACTCTGCCTCATAATCTGCCTCATGCTCTGCCTCATACTCTGCCTCATACTCTGCCTCATAATCTGCCTCATGCTCTGCCTCATACTCTGCCTCATACTCTGCCTCATACTCTGCCTCATTTTCTGCCTCATAATCTGCCTCATTATCTTCCTCATTTTCTGCCTCATATGCTACCTTATACTCTATCTCATACTCTCACTACTACGTCGAGACAACACCTCCTCGTCTCCCTTCAATATTCCTTCAATATACCTACAATATACCTATAATATACTCTCTCTAAGCTTTAATGCGATTAAATTATCATATAGAAAACGCAACGACGTTCTTCTATTTTTATGTGTGACTTAAGGATATTATGTTGTAACTTCATTTTTTACTCTTGTCCACTCTCTTTTTTTCTTTGCCCATTTTTCCATTCATATCCTCGCTATTGTCACTTTTATTAACTTTTCTCTCACTTCCTACACCTTTGCTTTCTTTTTTCTTTCCCTTCTCTCCCCATCTATGATCCCTTTTCCCATTGTTTCATTAATATCCTCGTTATTCTCACATTTGTTCACTTTTCTCTCACTTCTTATACCTTCATCTTCCTTTCCCTTACCTTCCTTTTCCTTTCCCTCTTACGCCATATCAATCTCCCACTTTTCCCTTAGTACTTTCCTGTTTACCTTTACGTCTCAAACCTTCCCTCCTTCTCTTTCCTCAACTATTTATTCCTCTTTCCCTTCCTGTCTCTAACTTTCCCTCCTCATATTTTCCCTCGATAATCCCTCCCACATCATCTTCACCCTTGTTAGCTGAGAATATGAGTATGTATGTTGCTGCCTCACTCTCACCTGATTCATATTCGGTCTTTTGAACCAGGTGGGAAAAACGATGCTAATTGGTCGATTCCGTACATTCATAGCAAAGTTTTATTTCGTTCACAACGGATCTTATATAGCCGCCACGCCACGCCACGCCACTGAGAAAGGGGGAGGGGTACGGATGGAAGGGGGAACAGGGAAGGTATGGAATGGAGAGTGGCGAGGAAGGAAAGGGTATGAATAGCAGAGGGAGTGGGAAAGGGGGAAGGGGTAGGGATTGAAGGAAGGATGTGGATTGGGGAAAGGGTAAGGATAGAAGGGGGAGTGAGGGGGGGAAAGAGGTAAGGGTAGAAAGGGGAGTGAGGAAGAGATAAGGCTTAGGGAAGGAAGGGGGAGTGAAGAGGTGGAGAGTGGTTAGGGTAGTATGTGTAGGAATGGAAGGAAGAGTAGGGAGGGAGGAAGGGATAGGGATAGGGAAAGGGGAAAAAATAGAAGGAATAATGGGTAGGGTGTTATGGAAGGGAATGGGTAAGGATGGCAGGGGGAGTTGGGAGGGTTGAAGAGAAAGTTGGGAGGGGGGAACGGTAGTGATGGAAAAAAGAGTAGCTAGGGGGAAGGGGTAAGAATGGAAGGTGGATTTGGGAGGAGGAAGCGGTAGGGATGGAGGGACGGGGTGGATAGAGGAGGATAGGAGAGTGCAGAGAGGGGAATAGGCAGGGATGGAAGCGATAGTGGGGAGGGAGGAAGGGGTAGGGATTGAGAAGGGAGTGAGAAGAGGGAAAGGGAAGGTGATAAGGATGGAGTGTGTGTGTGGGCGATTGAGTGTGAGTGTGGGTGAGTGAGTGTGAGTGTGGGTGAGTGAGTGTGAGTGTGGGTGAGTGAGTGTGAGTGTGGGTGAGTGAGTGTGAGTGTAGGTGAGTGAGTGTGAGTGTGGGTGAGTGAGTGTGAGTGTGGGTGAATGAGTGTGGGTGTGGGTGAGTGAGTGAGTGTGAATGTGGGTGAGTGAGCGTTAGTGTGGGTGAGTGAGTGTGAGTGTGAGTGAGTGAATGAGTGTCAATGTGGGTGAGTGTGGGTGATTGAGCGTGAGTGTGGGTGAGTGAGTGTGAGTGTGGGTGAGTGAGTGTGAGTGTGGGTGAGTGAGTGAGTGTGAATGTGGGTGAGTGCATGTGTGTGAGTGTGAGTGAGTGTTAATGTGTGGATGAGTGAGTGAGTGTGAATATGTGGGTGAGTGTGAGCGAGTGAGTGAGGGTGAGTGTGGATGAGTGAGTGTGAGTGTGGGTAAGTGAGTGAGTGTGAATGTGGGTGAGTGAGTGAGTGTGCGTGTGAGTGAATGAGTGAGTGTGAGTGTGTTTGAGTGTAAGTGAGTGAGTAGTGTGCACGGAGGGCAATTGGTTTTGATGATAGGGGGAGTAGGGAGGGGAGAAGGGGTAGGGATGGAAGGAAGAGTGGGACGGGTGAAGGGGTTAGGATGGAACGGGGAGTGGGGAGAAGGGGGTTAAGGATGGAAGTGGGAGTTTTGAAGAGGGAAAGGGTTAGGATGGTATGGGGAGTAGAGAGGGAGGAAGGTGTAAAGATACATGAAAGAGTGGGGAGGGGGTAAGGCTTTATGATGAAAGAGGGAATGGGGAAGTTGCAAGGGGTAAGGATAAAAGTGGAGAGGGAGGAGGGAAGTGGTAGGGATGAAACGAAGAGTGGGGATGGAAGAAGGAATATGGATGGAAGGGGGATTGGGGATAGGGGAAGGGATAGGAATGGAAGGAAGAGTTGGAAGGGGGAAACGCATAAGGATGGAAGGTGGATTGGGGAGAGGGGAAAGAGATAGGGACTCTAGGAAAAGTGGGGAAGGGGGAAGGGTTAGGAAGTGAAGAAAAAGTTGGGTGGGGGAAAGGGGTAAGGATTGAAAGGGGAGGGTTGAAAGGGTAGATATGGAAGGAGGATTGGTGTAGGGGGAAGGACATTGGATTGAAAGGGGAGTGTGGAGAGAGCAACTGGATTTGGGAAGGGCGGAAAAAGGAGGGAGGAAGAAGTTTGTAAGGATGATAGGAAGAATTGGGAGAAGGGAAAGAAAAGAGATGGAAGGGGTATTGGGGAAGGAGGAAGGGATAGCGGTGGATGGGAAATAGGGAGAAGGGAAAGCGTTAAAAATTGAAGGAAAAGGTGGGGAGGGGGAAAAAGTTAGGAATGGAAGGGAGAGTGGGGAGAGGGAAAGAGGTAGGGATGGAATGGGATGTTGAGAGAGAGGAAGGGGTAGGAATAGAGGGAAGAGTGGGGAGAAGGGAAAGGGAAGGGAGGGAAGAGGGAGTGGGTAGGAAGGAAGGGGTAGGGATTGAAGGGGGAGTGGGGAGGGATAGACTTAGGGAGAGAGGAAAAACTGTGGAGGGAGAAGGGGTAAGGATTAAAGGGGAAGTTAGGAGAAGGGAAGAGGTATGGATGGAAGGAAGAGTGAGGAAGGGATGATGGATGGAGAAGGGAGTAGGGAGGGGAGAAAGGTTAGGGATGGAAAGGGGAATGGGGAGTTGGGAAAAGATAAGGTTGGAAGTGGGAATGGGGATGTGGAATGCGTAAGGATTGAAGGGGGAGTGAGGAGGGAGGAAGGGATATGGATTGCAAGGGATAGAAAGAAGAGTGGGGAGAGGGTAAGGGGAATGTATAGTAGAAGTTTGGAGGAGGGAAGGGGTAGAGATTGGCGAGGGAATGTGGAGGGAAGAAAGGGTAAGGATGGAAGGGAGAGTGGGAAGGGAAGGGAAAATTAAAAAAGGATAGATTGGGGAGTGGGGAAGGGAAGGTTGGGTGGGGAGGTGATAGCTGGGGGAGTGGGGAGGGATAGATGAAGTAGTGGGGAGAGAAAGTTTGGTATGAATGGAAGGGGGAATTGGGAGGGGGAGGAGTGCGGAGGTGGAGGGAAAGTGGGAAAGAAGAGATGTGGGAGTTTGAAAGGGGGATAAAAGGAAAAGTGGGAATAATGGAATGGGGAGTGGGAAGTGGGAAAGGGTTAATGATAGAAAGGGGAGGAGGGAAGGGTAAGTTTGGAGGGGGAAAGGGTTGGGATGGAAGGGAGATTGGGGAGAAGGGAAAGGGTAATGATGGAAGAGTTAGATGGAGGAGTATTTTAGGGGAGGGTGGATGGGGAATAGATAGATGGGTTAATGGGGAGAGAGGAAGGTCTTAGGGATGGAAAGGGGATAGGGGAGGTAGGATGGGGTAGGGATGGAAGAATGAGTGATGATTGGGGAAAGGGTGAGAATGGAAGGTGGAGTTGGGAGGGGGCAAGCGGTAGGGATGGATGGGGTAGTGGGGAAAGAAAGTAAGAGTAGCTAAGGGAAAAAGGGTAAGAATCGAAGGGGGATTGGGGATGGGGGAAGGGGAATGGGAATGGATGGAAGGAAGAGGGGGTAGGGGGGTAGGGGTAAGGATGGAAGGTTGAGTAGGGTGGGATGAAGGCGTACAGATTGAAGGGGGCGTGGGGAAGGAGAAGGGTTGGGGATGGAAGGAAGAATGAGGAGGGGGGAAGTGATAATGATGGAAGGGAGAGTTTGGATGGGGAAGGGGTAAGGATGGAAAGGGCATTTGAGAGGGAGGAAGTGGTAGGGTATTGAGGAGGGAATTGGGGAAAGGAGAAGTGGAATGAATGGAAAGGGGAAGAGGGGATGTGGGAAGGGATAAGGATGGTAGGGGGATTGTGAGGAAAGGAAAGGGGCAGGGATTGAAGGATTTGTGGGGATGGGAGTAAGGGAGAGGATGGAAGGAAGAGTGGGGAGGGGAGAAGATGGAAGGAAGAGTAGGGATGGTCAGGGGTAAGGATGGCAATGATGAGGAGTCAAGAAGTGTTAGGGATGGAAGGAAGAGTGGTAGAGGTAGAAAGGGTTAAAGATGGAAGTAAGAGTTGGTAGGGGAATGAGGTAAGGATGGAAGGGAGAGTGGAGAAGAGATAAGGGGTAGCGATGGTAGGGGGAATGATGAGTGGGTAGTGTTGAGGTGGAAAAGGGTATGAATGGAAGAGGAAGCAGGGAGGGGAAAGGGGTAGAGATGAAAGGGGGAGTGGGGAAGGAGGAAGGGTAAGGATTGAAGGAAAAGTTTAGAGAGTGGAAGGGGTAGGGATGGAAAGGGGAGTGGTGAGGGAGGATGGGGTAGTGATAGAAGGAAGATCGTGGAAGGGGAAGGGGTAAGGATGAAAGTGGGAGTGGGTAAGGGTGAAAGGTAATAGATTGAAGTGGATTGGGGAGGTAGGAAGGGGTAAGGTATTGAAGGGGGAGTGGGGAGAGGTAAAGGGGTATGAATGGAAAGGGGAGTTGGTAAGTGAAAAGGGGTAGGGCTGGAAAGAAGAGTGGGGAGGGGGGAAGATGTAAGGATGGAAGGAGGATTGGTGAGAGGGGAAAAAAGGAGTAATGATGGAAAGGGGAGTTGGGAAGGGTAATGGGGTATAGATTGAAGGAAGGGTGGGGAGGGAGGAAAGGGTAGGGATTAAAAGGAGTGTTGGGAGGAGGGGAAAATGAGGGATCATGGGTGAGTGGGGAAGGCGGAAGGGGTAAATATAGAAGGGGGAATGGGGATGGGGGAAAAAGTAAGTTTGGGAGGGGAGTAAAGAGGATGTAAGGTTTAGGGATGGTAGGAAGGAAGAGTTGAGCAGGGGTAAGCGGTAGGGATGGAAGAGTGTGTAGTGTTGGGGCAAGGGCTAGGGATGGAAGGAAGAGCAAAGAGAAGGGAAGAGGTAAGACTAGACAGGGGACTGGGGAAGGTGAAGAAGTATGGATTGAAGGAAGAGAGGGTAAGGGGAAGGGGTAAGAATGGAAGGGGGAGTATGGAGGGGGTTAGGGGCAGGGAATGAAGGGGGTGTGGGGCGGGGGAATTGGTTAGGATTTACGGGAGAGTTGGGAGTCATAAGGATGGAAGAGGGAGTGGGGAGGGGCCAATGGGTAGGGATTGAACGGGAAGTAGAGAGGGAGGAAGAGGGGGGGAAGGGGTAAGGATGAAGGGGGATTGGGGAGGGAGGAAGGGGTAGGTATGGTATCAAGATTAGGGAAGGTAAAGGGTAAGGATTGTAGTGGGAGTGGGAGGGAGGAAGAGGTAAGGATAGAAAGGGGAGTATTGATGGAGGAAAAGTAAGGATAGAATGGGGAGTGGGAAAGGAGACAAGGATTAGGGATAGCAGGGGTAGTGAGGAGGTGGGGAGTCAGGTTTGGGAAAGGAGTAGAGATGGAAGGAAGAGTCTGGAAAAGGGAAGTGTTTAAAATGGAAGGGTGAGTGGGAAGGGGGTAAAGGGTAGGGATGGAAAGAAGAGTTGAGAGGGAGTAGGGATTAGGGATTGAAGGAAGAGTGGGGAAGAGCAAATGGATAATGAAGAAGGAGTGGGGAGGGAGGCAGAGGAAAGAATTGAAAAGGAAGTGAGGAATGAGCAAAAGAGAAGTGGGGAGGGGGCATGAGGTAGGCATGGGGTAAGGATGAAGGGGGATTGGGGAGGGAGGAAGGGGTAGGTATGATATCAAGATTAGGGAAGGTAAAGGGTAAGGATTGTAGTGGGAGTGGGAGGGAGGAAGAGGTAAGGATAGAAAGGGGAGTATTGATGGAGGAAAAGTAAGGATAGAATGGGGAGTGGGAAAGGAGACAAGGATTAGGGATAGCAGGGGTAGTGAGGAGGTGGGGAGTCAGGTTTGGGAAAGGAGTAGAGATGGAAGGAAGAGTCTGGAAAAGGGAAGTGTTTAAAATGGAAGGGTGAGTGGGAAGGTGGTAAAGGGTAGGGATGGAAAGAAGAGTTGAGAGGGAGTAGGGATTAGGGATTGAAGGAAGAGTGGGGAAGAGCAAATGGATAATGAAGAAGGAGTGGGGAGGGAGGCAGAGGAAAGGATTGAAAAGGAAGTGAGGAATGAGCAAAAGAGAAGTGGGGAGGGGGCATGAGGTAGGGATTGATGGAAGAGTAGGAGGAGGCATAGGGTAACAATGGAATGGTAAGTGTGGGGTAAGGAAGGCGTAGCGAGGGAAGTGGGAGTTGGGAGGTGGGAATACGGACTGGGCGGAAGGAAGGGGAAGGGATGACAGGACGAGTGGGGAGGAAGGAAGGGATAGAGATCGAATGGGGAGTAGGGAGGAGTGAATAGCTAGGGATCGAAGGGGGAGTGGGGAGCTGGGAAGGTAAGGGGATGGAACGGGATTGAGGAGGGAGGAAGGGGTGGGGGTGGAAGGGGGAGTGAGGAGGGTAGAAAGGGTTGAGATGGAAAGGGGAGTGAGGAGGGTAGAAAGGGTTGAGATGGAAGGGGGAGTGAGGAGGGTAGAAAGGGTTGAGATGGAAGGGGGAGTGAGGAGGGAAGAAAGGGTTGGGATGGAAGGAGGAGTGGGAAGGGGAAAAATGATAGTGATGGAAGTTTGTTTTGGAAAGAAGGAAGGGGTAAGGATGGAAGAAAGAGTAGGGAGGGGGGAAACGGGAAGGGATAAAAAATGGAAATGGTGAGGGAGGAAGGGGTAGGGATGGAAAAAAGAGTAGGGAGCAGAGAACGAGAAGGGATGGGAGTGGGAGTGGTGAGGAAGGAAGGGGTAGGAATGGTAAGGGGAATAGGGAGTGGGAAGGGTTATGGTTTGAAGGATGTGTGGTGAGGGAGGATGGGGTAGGGATGGAAAAGGCAGTGAGGAAGGGGAGGATTGATGGAAAAAGGATAGATGAGGGAATGGGAAAGGGGAGAGAGGGATAGATGGTGAAGCAGGGACTAGGGATGGGGTAGGGATGGTAGGAGGAATGGGTAGGGAAGATAAAGTAGGGATGGAAGGGGGAATAGGAAGTGGGAGGGAGGATGAGGAAGGAAAATATTGAGGAGTAGGGAAGGGGTAGGGATTGAAAGGGGAGTGGGGAAGTGGGAAGGCTCAAGGATTTCTGGGGGAGTTGGGAGGAGGGAAAGAGTAGGAATGGAAGGAAGAGTGAAGAAAGGGGAAGAGGTAAGGATGGAAGAGGGAGCGGGCTGTGGTAAGGGGATGTGGGGAGGGGGAAGGGGTAGAGATGGTGGGAGAGGAAGGAAGAAGGAAAAAGGTATGGATGGAAGAAAGAGTGGTGAGGAGGAAAAAGGAAGGGATTGAAGGGGGATGAGGAGAGAAGAAGAGATAGGGATAGAATTGGGAGTAGGGAAAACGGAAGGGGAGAGTGAGGAAGTGGGGAGCTCTGTGGGGGGAAGGAGTAAAGATGAAGGAAAGAGTTGGGAGGAGGAAAGGGGTAAGGATAGAAGGGGGAGTGGGGAAAGATTAAAAAGTAAGGATGGAAATGGGAGTAGGGAGGGTAGTAGGGGTAAGGATGGAAGGAGGAGTGGTGAGGGGGAATTGGTATCAATGAAGTGGGAGTAGGGAAAGGGAAAGGAGTAAGAATGGAAGGGGTAGTGGATAGAGTGGAAGGGCAAATGGGGAGGAGGGAATATGTAGGGTTAGAAGGGAAGGATGGAGGGAGGATGGGGTAGGGATGGAAAGAAGATTGGGGAGGAGAAAAGGTGAAGGAATGGAACGGGGAATGGTGAAGGAGGAAGGAGAAGGCTTATAAATGAAAGGGGGAGGGAGGAAAAGGTAAAAAGGAAGAAAGAGTGGGGAGGATGAAAGAAAAAGGGATGGAAGGGGGAGTGGGGAAAGAAGAAAGGATAGGGATAGAATATGGAGTGAGGAGGATGGAAGGGGAAGAAATGGAAAGAGGAATGGGGAGGGTGGAAGGAATAGGGATGAAAGGGGGAGTGGAAAGAAGGGAAAAGGAAGAGATGGAAAGGGGAGTGGCGAGGATAGAAATAATAGGGATGGAAGGGGGAGATAGGATAGGGGAAGGGATAGAGATGGAAAGGAGAGTGGGGAGGGAAGAAGGATTTGGGATGGAAGGAAGAGAGGGTAGGAGGGAGATTGTAAGGATAGAAGGGGGAGTTGATAGGAGGTAAAAGGTAAGGAAGGAAGGGTGATTAGGGAGGAGGGAAGGGATAAGGATGGAAAGTTAGTAGGGAGAAGAGGAGGGATAGGGATGGAATGGAGAGTGGGGAGCAGTGAAGGGGAAGGGATAGAAAAGAGAGTGAGGAGTGAGAAAGCGATAGGATTTGAAAGGGAGTGGGGAGGAAGGGATGGGAAGAAATTAAAGGGGAGTGGGGAGGTTGGAAGGATAAGCAATGGAAGTGGGAGTTGGGAGGAAGGATAGATATGGATAGATATGGAAGGGTGAGTGGGGAGGGCGGAAGGGGTTAGAATGCAAAGGGGGAGTAGGAAGGAGGGAAGAGAAACTTGAGAGGGGGGGAAAAAGTAGGGATGGAAAGAGGAACTAGGAGGGAGGAAGGGGTAGGTATAGAAGGAAGAGTGAGAAGGAGGAAAGGGAAGGGATTGAAGGGGGACTGGGAAGAAGAGGTAGGATGGAAAGGGTAGTGGGGAAGGGGAGAGGGTTAGGGAAGGAAGGTACAGTGGGGTAGGGGAAATGGATAAGGATAGAGAGGAGAGTTGGGAAAAGGAATGGGTAAGGGGAAGTGGTGAGAGAAAAGGGGGTAGGGATGGAAAAGGGAGTAGGGAGGAAAAAAAAGGTAATGATGGAAGGAGGTAAGGAATAGGGAAAGAGGGAAGGGGTAGGGATAGAAAGGGGAGAAGGGAGATAGGGATTGGGGAAGGAAGAAGGGGTAGTGATGAAAAGAAGAATGAGGTGGGGGGAAGCGGTATGGATGAAAGGATTAGTGGGTAGGGAGGAAGGGGTGGTAGGGATGGAAGGAAGAGTAGGTAGGGGGGAAAGGTTAGGGTTGGAGGGGAGACTGGGGAAAGGTAAGGGGTCAGGTTCCAAAGGAGAGTTGGGAGGGAGGAAGAGGTAGGGATGGAAGGTGAAGTAGGGAGGGAGGAAGGGGTAGGTATGGAAGTAAGATTAGCTAATTATGGAAGGGGGAAGGGAGAGGGAGGAGAGGGTATGGATGGATGGTAGAGAGGGGAAGGAGAAAATGGTAACGCTGGAAGTAGAAGTTGAGAAGGAGGAATGGGGAGTGGGTGAGGAGGAAGGGGTAGGGATGGAAGGAAGAATGGTGAGGAGGTAAGGCATAGGGAGTGCAGGGGGAGTGGGGAGTATGGAAAAGATAACGATGGAAAGGGTAGTGGGTAGGGATTAAGGGTAGGGATGGAATGGGGAGTGGTGAGCTGGGGAGACAGGATGGGGACTTGGTAGGGATGGAATGAAGATAAGAGACTGGGAAAAGGTTAAGGATGGAAGGAAAAGTAGGGAGGAGGGAAGGAGTAGGATTGGAATACATACATGGCCAAGCGAATACATACATGGGTGAGCGAATACATACATAGGACAGCAAATACCTACATGGGCGAGCATAGCATACATGAGCCTGCAAATACATACATGGGCGAGCAAACACATACATTTGCAAGAAAATACATACAGGGGCGAGCGAATACATACGTGGGCGAGCGAATACATACATGGAATAACGAATACATAATTGAGCGAACGAATACATACATGGGCTAGCGAACACATACATACATGGGCGAACGAATGCATACATGGGTAAACGAATACATATATGGGCGAGCGAATACATACATGGTCGAGCGAATTCATGCATTAGCGAGCAAATACATACATGAGCGACCGAATACATACATGAGCGACCAAATACACACATGAGCAAGCGAATACATACATTGGCAAACAAATACACACAGAGGAGAGCGAATACATACATGGGTGAGAGATTACATAAATGAGCGAGAAAATATATACATGACCGAGAAAATACATACACGAGTGAGAGAATAAATACATGAGCGAGATAATACATACATGAGCGAAGGAACACATACGTAAGCGAAAGAATACATAAATGAGCAAAAGAAAACATACATGAGCGAGAGAATATTTACATTGGCGAGCGAATACATACATGACCGAGAGAATACATTAGCGAGAAAATACATTCATTAGCAAGAGAATACATGAATGGGCTAGTGAATACATACATGGGTGAGCGAATACATACATGGGCGAGCGAATACATACATGGGCGAGCGAATACATACATGGGCGAGCGACTACATACATGGGCGAGCGAATACATACATGGGCGAGTGAATACATACATGGGCGAGTGAATACCTGAGCGAATACATGCATTAGCTTACAAATACGTACATGTGCAATCGAATACATACATGGGCGAGCGAATACATACATGGATGAGGGAATACATTCATGGGCGAGCAAATACATACATGGGCCTGCGAAGACATACATGGGCGAGTGAATACATACATGGGCGAGCGAATACATACATTGGCAAGCTAATACATGAGCGATAAAATATGTACATGAGCAAGAAAATACATACATAGGCTAGTGAATACATACATGGGCCAGCGAATACATACATTGGCAAGCGAATACATGAGCGAGAAAATATATACATGAGCAAGAAAAAACATACATAGGCTAGTGAATACATACAGGGGCTAGCGAATACATACATGAGCGAGCGAATACATACAATGGCGAGTGAATACATAAATACGCGATCGTATAAATACATAGGCGAGCGAATACATACAAGGGCGAGCGAATACATACATTAGCTAGCAAATACATACATGGGCAATCGAATACATACATGGACAATCGAATGCACACATGGGCGAATACATACATGGGTAATTGAATACATACATGGGCGAGCGAATACATACATTGGCGAGCGAATACATACACGGGCAAGCTCATACATACATGAACAAGCGAATACATACATGGGCGAGTAAATACATACATGAGCGAGTGAATACATACATGGGCGAAAGAATACATACATGGATGAGTGAATACATACATGGGCGAGCGAATACATATATGGACGAGTGGATACATAAATACGCGATTGTATAAATACATGGGCGAGCGAATACATACATTAGCTAGCAAATACATACATGGGCAATCGAATAAATACGTGGGCAATCGAATACACATATGGGCGAGCGAATACATAGATAGGCAAGCGAATACATACATGGGCAATAGAAAACATAAATGGGCGAGCGAATACATCCATGTGCGAGTGAATACATATAATAACGAACGAGTACATACATGGGCTTGCGAATACATATGAGTGAGAGAATACATACATGAGCGAGAGAATACTTACATTGGCGAACGAATACATACATGACCGAGATAATATATGAGCAAAAGAATACATACATGAGCAAGATAATGAATACATTGGCTAGTGAATACATACATTGGCTAGTGAATACACACATGAGCGAATAAATATATACATGGGCAAAAGAATACATACAATGGCGAGTGAATACATAGATGGACGAGCAAATACATACATGGGCGATGGAAAACATAAATGGGGAACACATACATGGATGAGGGAATACATACATGGGCGAGCGAATACATACATGGGCAGGCGAATACAAACATGGGCGAGCGAATACATACATGGGCGAGCGAGTACATACATGGGTAAATGAATACATACATGGGCCTGCGAATACATATATAGGCGAGCGAATACATAGATGTGCAAGAGAATACATACATGGGCGAGCGAATACATACATTGGCGAGCGATTACATACATGGGCGAACGAATGCATACATGGGTGAGCGAATACATACATGAGCGAGTGAATGCATACAATGGCGAGCGATACATGAGCAAGAGAATACATACATGGACTAGTGAATACATACATGGGCTAGTGATTACATACATGGGCTACTACTATTACTACTACTACTACTACTACTATTACTATTACTACTACTGCTACTACTACTACTACTACTACTACTACTACTACTACTACTACTACTACTATTACTACTACCACTACTACAACTACTACTACATTGAGAGATAGTGGGGATGGGGGAGGGAAGATTTGGGGCGTGGGATGAGGGAAGGAGGATGGGGTAGTGATAGATGGAGGAGTAATGAGAGAGAGGTAGGAGGGGTTGGGGATGGGAGAGGTTTGAGAGAGGAGGAAAGTGGGAGGGAAGGATGGGGGAGTTGGGTAAGGGAGGGAGGAAGGGGTATGGATGATAAGGGGAGTGAAATGAGGGAAGGTGGAGGATGTAGGGAAGGATGGAGGAGTTGGGTAAGGGAGGAAGGATGGGGTATGGATGATAGGGGGAGTGGAATGAGGGAAGGTGGAGGATGTAGGAAAGGATGGAGGAATCAGAATCAGAATCAGAATTTTATTCCATTATTACAATGGTTATTCTTTACATGTACATACGTTTACGTTTAGCAAAAATATGATAAAACTAAGCTAAATCAAAGAAACGAAATAACAAGTTATTGAGTAAAATGTACTAAATCTAGTAATAAAATAAGATAATAAAATATACAGAAGACAGATAAAAAGTGATATATGATAAGATTATACAGAAACAAGGAAACGAAATATATGGTTACTCAGTAAAACGTACTAAATATACAATGAAATAAAATAATAAAATCTATAAAAGGCTAATAAAATAGTGAAGCAATAAAATATTAAGATATAGCAGGCATATCATGGTCGAATAAAACTAAGTAAAATCACAGACACAAATGTAGTAAAATGCATATATAAATCAAAGGAACTTGACGTGGAGTATTTATAGCTGAAATTGTTTACTTAATAGGTGTTTTTTTAGACGCGTTTTGAAAGTGGTTAGGGAGGTGGCGTGTTTGACATCATTAGGGAGGCTGTTCCAGAGGGTGGGTGCAGCCACTTGGAAGGACTTGGTGCCCAAGCAGGTGTTACACCGGGGTACATGCAGCTGTTCTGTCTGCCTAGTGTTCACACTGTGGGCACGCATGTCACTTACTGTAGCTAATGGGAACAACCAATTGGGAAGATTTTTATTTTTCAAGTTGTATATTATTTTTGCTACCTCAAGTTTGTGTTTTTGATTGATTTTTAGCCATCCCAACTCTTTCAAGAAAGGAGTGACATGTTCACTTTTGGCAGCTCCTCCAAGAGCAACTTTGGCAGCAAAATTTTGCAATTTTTGCACTCGTTCGATTTGAGTGGAATTGGTTGTTCCCCAGATGCCAATACCGTAGTTTATGATGCTCATGACTAATGATTGTATGACTGATATTCTTGTGTTTTTGTTAAAACAATCCCTTATTCTATTTACATACATTAGTGT
The DNA here is from genome assembly GCA_029783475.1 of Metacarcinus magister. Lineage (NCBI taxonomy): Eukaryota > Metazoa > Arthropoda > Malacostraca > Decapoda > Cancridae > Metacarcinus > Metacarcinus magister. Next base: position 2,553,429 of record JAPQNM010000008.1, read on the forward strand.
TCCATATACATTCTTGCTTATTTCAGTGATGTGCGTATCAAACAGTAAGTGGTTATCAAAGTGTACACCCAGGTTCTTTACGGATGTTCTGGGGGTAATTACGTTGCCGTCCACCAGCATGTGAGTGTCAGGTGGAATCTTTGATAGAAGCCCCCTTGTCCCTATGAACATACATTGTGTCTTTTTGGAATTTAGCATTAAACCATTCTTGTTAAAATATGTTCTAGCTAATTTTACAGTCTTTTCACTTTTGTTTATCAAATCATTTAGGTCGTCTATATTACCTGTGTGAATAAACTGGGTGTCATCGGCATATTGAATTATTTCACAATTTGATAAAAAACACGAAAGATCGTTTACATATATAGTAAACAAGTTGGGACCAAGTATTGACCCTTGAGGCACACCATAAGAAACATTTGTTTTATCCGACATAGTATTGTTTATGCGCACCGATTGTGTCCTGTCACTGAGGTAGCTGCGGAACCAGAAAGAATCAATATTTAACTTGAGGCACTTATGTAGTAGAATTGTATGACTAACGCTATCAAATGCTTTTGACAAGTCACAGAGAGTGACTAGAGAAACTTTCTTATTGTCCATGTTTGTATATAAGTTATTAGTTAATGTTAATAGAGCAGAGGTGGTTGATAAGTTTGACCTGAAGCCATGCTGGGTATTGCTAAGCAAGTTATTTGTTTCGAGATGTTGAGTTAGCTGAGATGATATTATTTTTTCTAGTACTTTAGAAAGAACGGGAAGGAGTGATATGGGACGGTAATTACATGGTTCATTGACGTTACCAGACTTAAGAATGGGTGTTACTATTGAGTGTTTCCAAACTGTGGGGAAAACTCCTGTTACTATTGATGTGTTTATGATACAAGTCAAATGTGAGATGATAGCAAGAAGGGAGGCTTTTAGGAATCTATGTGGGATGCCATCTGATCCACACGAGTCACTGTTATTCATGTGTTTTATGGTGAGAGTTATTGTTTGCCAGTTAGTGGGTTCAGGTCGGAACAAGCAGATTGGATTTATATCATCGTGTGAGTCTGTGTGTACTGGATGTAGTATTTCATGTGAATCTTCAAGATTTCTCTGGGAGCTATCAAACGTGTCCTTACCGACATTAGCAAAAAAAGTGTTGAAATGATTAGATGTATGTTTCATGTTCTCCTTATCATCATTGTTAACTAGCGGCTTAACATTATTTTTGTTATTAGGAATCAGTTCTCTTATAGTCTTCCACGTGGCCTTACTGTTGCCTTTATTAGTCTCTAGTTTTCTGTTATAGTGGTCGGATTTAGAAAAGTGAATCAGTCCTCGGACTTGTCTTTTTAGGTTTTTATAATTAGTTTGTAAGTTAATGTTGCTTCTGTCTTTTTTCAAATCTTTCAGAACATTATTCTTTTGTTGTATCAAACTTTTCAGCTCCTCAGTGATCCAGGGAGCGAAGGGCCTCCTTACTTCTTGTGTCACTAAGGGTGCTCATAAATCTAAACATTTCAAGTAAACTTCATTAAGTATCTGAACCTGAGTATCAACATTATCAGTTGTGTAGATTTTATCTAATGTCTGACCTTCAGCTATTAATAAATTGCATAATATTTCTTGTGAGTAGTATTTTAGTTGACGGAAAGTTTTGATTTTAGGTTGCCTCTTGGGTTTAGTGATGTCCAACGTGACAGATATAAGATCATGGTCAGCAATGGGACAAGCAATCACGTCATGATGAAGAGCTAAGGCAGGAGTATTTGTTACAATAATGTCCAATAAAGTAGTCCAATAAAGAGGAGTGGGATAAGGGAGGGAGGAGGGGATATGGATGATAGGAGGAGTGGAATGAGGGAAGAGGGAGGATGTAGGGAATGATGGAGGAGTGGGGTAAGGGAGGGAGGAGGGGGTATGGATAATAGGGGGAGTGGAATGAGGGAAGGTGGAGGATGTAGGGAAGGATGGAGGAGTGGGGTAAGGGAGGGAGGAAGGCATTTGTATGATAGGGGAAGTGGAGAGGGGGGAGGAAGAGGTTGTGCTGTCCTTGTCCTTGGCTGGTGCTTGATCACCGCTCTCGTTCTCGTCCTTTGAGCCCAGGACGTGCTTGTCCTCTTTGTCCGTAAGGATGGACACCATGTCCTGCACATCCTGCCACACCTTGCGTAAGGAAGGCTGATCCTCGGGCAACTCCTGCGTGCAAGCCTCCACCAGGGGCCAGAGCAGCTCGTTCAGCCGTTGGTGTTGCATGTCCTCACACACGTGTTTCAGCATCACCCCAATGCTGAACACGTCGCTGGACGGCTGCAATGGCTCACCTTTCTTCAGCTCCGGGGACCTGAAGACGATGTATTCCTGCTTCTCCAGGCTGCGAGGCAAGTCAAATAGCTCAAAGTAGAAGCTTTCGTTGACCCTGGTGGCGAGCCCGAAGTCTATCACGTGCACACAAGGGTTTAAGGCAGTGCCTGTCACAGTGATGTTATCATTCTTGATATCATTGTGAATAAACCCTTTGGCGTGCACCCTACCCAGGCTTTTCGCCACGCCCGCCACGATCCTCAGGAACGTACCCATGGGGCACCCTCCGTTGAGGATGCGATACAGGGGCACGCCGGCGTAGTCCATGACTGCACTAGCCGCCTAGGTGCTGAGGGCATGCAGGCGTGGCGCGCCACCAGCCCCATCCACCTCCAGGGTCACGTGCGCCTCCCACAGGAACCTGGTGAGGTCCCCGCCATTCTTGATGGCCATGCGGATGGCGTCATGTCCCTTGAAGTTGACAAGGTCAACGATGCCGAAGGAGCCTTCCCCGAGGTGTCGTGTGACAGGAAGGTCATTCATTTCCTTCTCAGACATCACAGTGGTGTGAGTCAACACATCCTCTTTGAAATCTACCTCCATAATCTCCACCTTCACCCACTTCTCTCCCACACACAAAGATGGCGCGGCGGCCAAAGTCGGTCCGCTGCCATGTGAATGTCCATGTGAATGCCGGGTCGTCAACGAGTTATCCGTCCGTGAAGGTCGTGTCGTCACTAAAGTATCAGTCCGAATCCGAGGCTTTTTCTTTTTCTTTTTAGCAATTATTATCCACCAGCGGCTTGCTAGGCCAACTGGCTTCCGCGAGACTGTTAATTAGTACCGCCTGGCGCTCACTCCCCTAAAGTAACAGGATTGTAGCCACCAATCCCAAGTAAAAGCAACCAGTAGGAACAGCTGCCGCACCTCTACAAGGTTACACAGTCTCTTGCCCAAGTGGGTGGCTACCCTTGGGCCGCGGCAGCTATATATTCAAAGGGCCTCTGCTTGAGGCAGGGTCCAACCTGAAAACAAACCAAGATCGCTTGGAGTTAGTAGTGAGGTTACAGTTATCTTTACTCTCTGACCCAGAAAAGAGGACCGGAGCCAGACTCACCATCCCCGGCCTTGGCAAGGGCAAGGTCGGCAAACCTCGCCTGTCACACTCTGGAACACCAAACACTGGCTGATCCTGCTCGGAAACTTACTTATGAACCTCTTGGATTCCTCTCGCCTCAATAAACACCCACAGCTGCGTCAACAAACACCAAGCTGCTTCCAGTTATCCGTGGCGAGGGACTCTCTAGCCTCCAGGCTCATCACGAACTTCGTCTTCTAATACCTGGAACCTGTTTCGCATGACAACACCGCTATAACTGGCACCTCTCTCAACCTTACTCCCTCTTTTGACACGTTGGAAATCATTTTTCTCTAATTTCGTAACCCTATCATCCATTTGATTAATTTGAACAACTGATTCATTGATCACTAATTCCCTATCTTTCTCTCCTACATCCTTTTCTAAAACAACGCTTATATCTGCAGCTTCTAACCTTGCTATCCTCGTATCCATAATTTCTAATTTACCGATTATTTTGCTTAATACTTAACAAAATAAGCAGCAAACATATTCATCATTTTCCTGGATAAGGAAATCCTTAATGAATGATCTTTTACAAGTTAAACACTCATAACGAGTAGTTGGCGCCTTATTTAATCCTTTAAACTGCCTCGTAAAATTTGTAACAAGCCTAGCCACACAACTAATTTAGAGAACTGGTTCTGATCTAATAAATAACTGTGTTCAACAATATCACGTATAGCAATATCACTGTTCAATAATATATCTTATAATAATGTAACTATTGAATACTAATACACTATTGGTTCTTCAACAGCTGAACCATATACTAACAAAAACTGATTATATCTAATCTATATAGTCAATTATAGTCTAATTCACAAACTAATGTTCACCAGATATATAATTCAACTATAATTTACTTAGTTAACTGTTTGATCACAATACACTAACTGTATGGTAAATAAACTTAGCTCGGCGTTTTGTGGACACATCTGGTGGGACACGTCTGTCTTCTCTCTCTCTCTCTTACTATTTTGTTATAATTTGTAACTGGTTCAAATGTTTTATATCTCACACGCAAGGGGTGTGGGAGGGAGAGTAAAGAGAGGGTGGGAGGGAGTGGGAAGACAGAGAGGGAGTAAAGAGGGGGTGGGAGAGAGGTTAGAGAAAAAAAATGGGGGGATGGGTGGGAGGGGGGAGGATGGAGGCAGTGCGAGCGCTGGAGAGAAAAAAAGGGGGAGGGGGGTTGGCGAGCCGGAGAGAAGGGAGCGGGAGAGAAGAGAAGGGAGCAGGAGAGAAAGGCAGGGGTGGGGATAGTATGGCAAGCCAAGAGTAAGCCAGCCAATCACGAGACAGAGTCTGCCTACGTCACTAGCGAGGGCGGGACGTCTGGGAATGTGATGAAGATTTCGGAAATATGCTCCCCGTCCATCGATCACTCCGCTGCCAACTCCACAATTTCAGCCCCTCAAAACTCCGCCATCATTACGTAAGCCACCGTCGCCACCTCCACCACCACCGTCGCCACCTCCACCACCACCCTCGCCGCCGCCATAGGGCCTCGCACCATCACCATCACCATTACCATCACCATCATCAACACCCTGTCCGCCAGAAGGTCCCATGGCTGGAGACATTGTCACTATTATGAATCACACATCATTAAGGAATGAACTATTAGTAACGTTAATGAGGGCAGGAGGCAGGCAAAGGGACTGTGACGATATCTCTAAGCACGGCACCATAACTACATTTCGTCCCTGCCCCATAAAGATCCGTTTATCACATTATGAGGACGGGATTCAGAGCTCCTCACTGCCCCTCACTGCCCTGGCTGACTGGCTGGGTGTGCGACGCTCCTACCTCGCCTCATTAAGGGCCAATTCCACGCCCCACATTTAGAATTAAGCAAGTTTAAAATGTATATTTTCAGCTTATGGCTGCTTTTTCTAATAAACCGTCTATTATTATTATTGGTTATTATTATTACACACACACACACACACACACACACACACACACACACACACACACACACACACACACACACACACACACACACACACATTACTATCTAAAGTGGGTGTGTGCGTTTAAGCGTAAACAAGGCACCACCAGTGGACGAACGTACACACCCCAAAGAAGAAACAGAAAAACTACGAAGAAAAACAAGAATCAGAACAGAACAAGTACAAGGAATAAAATGCAAAAACACGGGAGGGTGAACAGAAATAAAACAAAAAATAAGCAAATGATGAGAAGAAACAATATCAGACCATAAATATATAACGTACATAAAAAAATAGAAAGAAAATATAACACATAAAGAATACTTATTTTTTGTCAAGAGATTTCAGTTGTGAGTAGGTGGAAGGATGAGGAAAGAAAAGAAAGCAACATTGTGGATGACAGAGGAGGAGGAGGAGGAGGAGGAGGAGGAAAGAGAAAAGCTACTGAAAGTGGGAAACATGACGCAGGAGGCTGGCTGGGAGGGCATTTTGCCCTGAGGCATGACCCGCCACGGACAGCTTCAAGCAGAGCTTGGAGTTTGTTTTCAGGTTGGACCCTGCTACTTACATATTCTCACCACCTCGGTTTATGAAGGTGTAAAGAATGCTATTGAAAGTTGGAAACATGACCCAAGAGGCTGGCTCTCTCCCGGGGCAGAATCGCGCTGGTGGCCGTCAAGAAGCCCGTGGACGATCCTGAGCTCTGAGGAGGCGGAGCTATTGATGGAGGTGGAGGGCGAGGCTGGCGTTCCCCGGCTTTACGGGGTGACGACTGACTCTCCTCCCTCCTTTGTGATGGAGCTGTGCCCAGCAGAGCCACTGGAACACTGTCTAAGGAGAGGAGAGTTGCGCTCCTGTTTGCTGGCCCTGGTGCAGGTGTCCGGCGCCTGCATGCCAGGGGCTTGTTGGGAGGACCCGTTGCCCTGAGGCTAGAGAGTCTCTCGCCACGGATAGCTGGAAGCAGCTTGGTGTTTGTTGACGCAGCTGTGGGTGTTTACTGAGGCGAGAGGAATCCAAGAGGTTCATAAGTAAGATCCCGAGCAGGATCAGCCAGTGTTTGGTGTTCTGGAGTGTGACAGGCGAGGTTTGCCGAGCTTGCCCTTGCCAAGGCAGGGGATGGTGAGTCTGGCTCCGGCCCTCTATTCTGGGTCAGAGAGTAAAGATAACTGTAACCTCACTACTAATTCCAAGCGATCTTGGTTTGTTTTCAGGTTGGACCCTGCTACTTATATATTCTCAGCATCTAAGTTTTTTAAGGTGTAAAAAACACTACTGCAAGCGAGAACCATGATCCACGAGACTCGCTGGGACAACCCATTGCCTTGAGGCACCAGTTGGCGCTGAAAGCTGAGTCTTGAGTCAACCTCCAATCCCAGGATGTTAATGGAGTCCTTGATTGCGAGGGTGTCGACCCCGAATCTCAGCTTTCCCTCCAACAGCTTGATCTCCTCCCTCGAACGTGATATTACCATGGCCTGGGTCTTCTCAGCAGCAAATTTAACTTGCCACTTTCCCAGGCCACTTTACCCAGGCCAGGATATCACAAAGTTGGCAGTTGGTGGCATCTATCACGTTCGCAGCCTCTTGCCTGTTGAAGGAGTGGGAGAGGGTGCAGTCGTCGGCATAGGCCGATACCACGGGGAGGCTCTGAAGGAGGTCATTCAGGTATATGTTCCACAGGATGGGACCCAGAACCGAGCCCTGTGGAACAGAAGCCTCCACTGGGTATGTGGCAGACGTGAACCCGTTTACTACCACTCTAAGACTCCTGCTTTGCAAGTAACTCGAGAACAGCGCCAGCAGGTGCCCCAATATGCCGAGCTGTTCGAGTTTAGCAAGGAGGCCCTTGTGCCAGACAGCATCAAAAGCTCCTGAAATGTCCAACGCTATCACGAGCGAGGGATGGCTGGAGTCGAGGGAATCCTGCCATGCCTTGGTGAGCAGGAGAAGCATGTCTTAGGCTGAGCGTCCCTTCCTAAACCCGTACTGTCGTGTGGACATGAGGTGATGCTCCTCCAAGTGGTGAGTCAGTTGTTCAGCTATCATCCTTTCAAGGATCTTACTGACAACTGACAGGAGCGAGATAGGACGGTAGTTAGCCAGATCCGTCCTGTCTTTTTTCTTGTGTACGGGTGTGACACGGGCTTCCTTCCACAGGGCTGGCTAGGTGCCAGTCTGGAGGCATTGCTGGCAGATGTTTTTTTTTTTTTTTACATTAAAAGGGTACTGGCTAAGGGAAAACAAAATTAAGTAAAAAAAAAAAAATCCCGCTTGTCGCCAGACCCTGTAAAGAGGACAGTAGGAGAATAGAAGCGAGGGGGGAAGATCCAGTTAACATTAGAGGTGTCTTGACACTTCTCTTTTGAAAGAGTTTAAGTCATAGGCAGGTGGAAAAACGGACAAAGGAAGAGAGTTCCAGAGTTTACCAGTGTAAGGGATGAAAGAGTGAAGATACTGGTTAACTCTTGCATTAGGAAGATGGACAGAATAAGGATGAGAAGAAGTAGAAAGTCTTGTGCAGCGAGGCCGCGGGAGGGGGGGAGGCATGCAGTTAGCAAGTTCAGAAGAGCAGTCAGAATGAAAATAGCGGTAGAAGATAGATAAAGATGCAACATTGCGGCGGTGACTTAAAGAATCAAGAAAGTCAGTTAGAGGAGGAGAGCTTTAGACTCCACCCTGTTTAAAAGAGCTGTATGAGTTGAGCCCCCACAGACATGTGAGCCATACTCCATACATGGGCGGATAAGGCCCCTGTACAGAGCAAGCAGCTGAGAGGGAGAGAAAAATGGACGCAGACGCCATAGGACACCTAACTTTTTGGAAGCTGATTTAGCAAGAGTAGAGATATGAAATTGCCAGTTTAGTTTTTTATCAAGGGATAGACCGAGTGTCTTTAATGTGGTGGAGAGGGGAAGTTGAGTGTCATTGAAGAAGAGGGGATAGTTATCTGGAAGGTTATGTCGAGTAGACAGTTGTAGAAATTGAGATTTTGAGGCATTGAACAAAACTAGGTTAGCTCTGCCCCAATCAGAAACAAGTGAAATATCAGAAGTTAAGCGTCCTATAGCATCTCGCCTTGAGTCATTTAATTCTTGTTGGGTTGGGCGTCTGTTGTACGACGTTGAAAAATGCAAGGTGGTGTCATCAGCATAGGAGTGGATAGGGCATTGAGTCAGATTTAGGAGATCATTCATGAATAATAGAAAGAGAGTGGGTGATAGGTCAGAACCCTGAGGAACACCACTGTTGATTTTTAGGAGAAGAACAATGACCCTCCACTACAGCAGCAATAGACCGGTCGGAAAGGAAACTAGAGATGAAGGTACAGAGAGAAGGATATAATCCGTAGGAGGGTAGTTTAGAAATTAAAAATGTATGCCAGACTCTATCGAAGGCTTTCAATATGTCAAGGCCGACAGCAAAGGTTTCACCGAAGTCCCTAAAAGAGGATGACCAAGATTCAGTTAGGAAAGCAAGAAGATCACCAGTAGATCGGCCTTTACGGAAATCATACTGGCAATCAGAGAGAAGGTTGTGAGCTGATAGATGCCTCATTGTCTTCTTGTTAAGGACAGATTCAAAGGCTTTAGAAAGACAGGAAATCAAAGCTATAGGGCCGGTAGTTAGAAGGATTGGAGCGGTCACCCTTTTTAGGGACAGGTTGAATGTGAGCAAACTTCCAGCAAGAAGGATAGGTAGAAGTAGAGAGACACAGACCAAAGAGTTTGACCAGGCAGTGAGCGAGTTCAGAAGCACAGTTTTTGAGAACAACAGGAGGGACTCCATCCGGACCGTAAGCCTTCCGAGAATCAAGGCCAGAGAGGGCCTGGAAAACGTCATAATAAAGAATTTTAATTTTAGGGATGAAGTAGTCCGAGGGTGGAGGAGTAGGAGGAATATGCCCAGTATCATCCACAGTAGAGTTGGTAGCAAAGGTTTGAGCGAAGAGTTCAGCTTTAGAGAAAGAAAAGACAGCTGTGGGGCCATCTGGTTGAAGTAAAGGAGGGAAAGATGCAGAAGTAAAATTGTTAGAGATATTATTGGCTAGATGCCAGAAATCACCAGAAGAGTTAGAGTTGGAAAGATTTTGACATTTTCTATTGATGAAAGAGTTTTTAGTAAGTTGGAGAATAAATTTGGCATGATTACGGGCAGAAATATATAGGGCATGAGTTTCAGCAGATGGATGGCTACGGTACCGTTTGTGAGCCGCCTCTCTATCAGTGACAGCACGAGAACAAGCAGAGTTAAACCAGGGCTTTTTAGCTTTAGTATTAGAGAAAGTATGAGGAATGTATAGCTCCATGCCAGAGATAATCACCTCTGTTATGCGCTCGGCACATAGAGAAGGATCTCTGACATGGTAGCAATAATCATCCCAAGATGGTCAGGAATACGGTAGGAAACTGCACTAGCTGCTGTAGGTCATGCAGGATATCAAAGTTGAAGGTTTGTTCACCAGGTTGGTCAGTGAAAGAAGACGAAAGCCATAGCTGGTGGTGAACATTGAAATCCCCTAAAATGGAGATCAGATCTCAACATAAGGAAAGTGAAATAAGATGTACTCCACTTTGGAAGTCAAATAGTCAAAGAATTTTACATAGTCAGAGGAATTAGGTGAGAGATATACAGCACAGATGAATTTAGTTAGAGAGTGACATTGAAGTCTTAGCCAGATGGTAGAAAATTCTGAAGATTCAAGATTGTGGGCACGAAAGCAAGTAATGTCGTTACGCACATATGCGCAACAGCCAGCTTTGGATTGAAAATGAGGATAGAGAAAGTTGGAGGGAACAGAGAAGGGGCTTCTGTCAGTAGTCACAGAGAACTGTGTTTCAGTTAGGAAAAGAAGATGAGGTTTAGTGGAGGAGAGATGGTAATCCACAGATTGGAAATTAGATCTAAGGCCACGAATGTTGCAGAAATCGAGAGTAAAAGTATTAGAGGAAGTGTCAAGACACCCGAGGTCGTCAGCAGAGGGGCAGTCCGACCTGGGGACATTTGTGGTCCCCTCCCCAGATGGGGACTCCGAGGCTGGGTGTGGTGAAGCCATTTTTAAATTTTGATTTGAAGAGAATGTGAAAGTGTAAGGTGTAGTAATGTTATGTAGGTAGTAGAAGAAGTTGTCTTTAGAGGGCAGGCTGCAGCTGCTCTCTTGTGTAAATTAGGGGACCTGCAAGCTCTTCGGCACAGTGCTTCAGCAGGAAGGGACTCACACCGTCAGGTCCAGGGGCCTTTCTAGTATTGACGGTGCGAAGGAGGCGAGCCACGGTGTCCTCGGTTACCTCCGGGCTGTCAAGAGTAGCGAGGCACAGGTGGGGGAGGCATGGTGGCTGCCTCTCAGGCTCCTCGGTGGTCATTTTCTGACTGAAGTGAGTGGCCAGGAGGTCAGCTTTTTCTTAATTTTTCACCACCCAGTCGCTAGCTTGTGATATGAGCGGAGAAATTCTCTCCTGGGTGGTGGTGCCCTGCCTTTCCTTCACCAAAGACCACCATTGCCTGGGGTCGGTTTGGTTGGAGGACAATTTTCTCCTGGTTTCTTTTTCCCACCTTTTCCTGGCCCAGGCTGCTGTTTTTATCATTTTCTTGCAGGCGGCACGGTGTAAGGCCTTGTTTCGCTGGGTGGGGCGGCGTTTAAAACGTATCCAGGCTTTATGTTTCTCCTCCGCCGCCATGCGACACCACAACAAACAACACACTTATAAACCACAACACGAAATACACTATTGGTGCAACACGTCACACACACACACACACACACACACACACACACACACACACACACAAACACACACACACACACACACACACACACAGCAAGGTCACACAATCTCCAGCCAATCGCCAGCCTTCAGAGCAAATTCAAGCTTCCTCCACGCAAGATCCAGGCAGGTGGCGGTGAGGTCATGTTTACAGGGTCTAGGACAACTGGCCGCGGGAAACTGGCCGCGGCCAGCTGACCGCCGCGGCCTACTGGCCGCCTTATGGAACGTTTTGTTGCTAAAATGCTAAATTTTCACAATGTCTTTATTGATTGAAAAAACAAGACCTAACCTAACCTAACCTAACCTAACCTAACCTAACCTAGCCTAACCTAACCTAACCTAACCTAACATTCCTATAGTATCAAACAAAAAACCTATACAACCAACCTAAGTTAGAAGTTCCCTCCGGTGAAGGCTGACTGGGGACTGACAGTCTAGAAGACGAAGTTCGTATTCGAGAATCAATCATTCGCTGGTGGGGGTTTAAGGAGCTGCCTTGAGTACGTAAACTTAGGCGGTTACAGTTTTCAGTTTCCAGTCCGCGGCGGTCAGCTGGCCGCGGCCAGTTTCCCGCGGCCAGTTGGGCTGCGGCTAGTTGGCCGCGGCCAGTTGGGCTGCAGCTAGTTGGCCGCGGCCAGTTGTCCCATTCCCATGTTTACAGTGTGTTCTGAGGCAGTCTTGAGGGTGTGACAGGCGGGATGATGGGAGGTAACACCATATGGAGGCATTGGAAGGAAGGAAAAGTAGAAGTAAACACAAAATGGTCTGACCTTCGGAAATCCCCGTGTGAGCGAGCGACAGTCAGCTGTTTTTGGAAAGGTGAGATATATGGCT
>JAPQNM010000008.1:2570412-2572912 GCA_029783475.1 Metacarcinus magister
TATGCTGGTCAATGACACTGGTCTATAATTAAGTGGTTCTTCTTTGTTTCCATTCTTGTAAATAGGCATTATATCAGCTCTTTTTCATTCTTTGGGGACTTTTCCTGTTTTAATAGAACTCTCAATTATATGATGAATTGGTTCAGCCATTTCCTGTCTACACTCCTTCAATATGTATCCTGATACTCCATCTGATCCTATAGCTTTTCTTTCATCCAATTCCTTCATCATTTCTTCTATCTCTTTTTTACTTATGCTGATTTCCCACATCTCGTTTTTCCTCACTTGTCCTTGTGGCTTTTTAAAGTCAGATTCAGTTGTAAATACTTTCTGAAAATTCTTATTTAGCACTTCACTCATTTCTTTCGGGACCTCATATACTTCATTATTTACCTTCAATCTGGTTATAATTTCTTTGTGTTTTATTTTTCCATTAATTAATCTATAAAACGGCTTTGGTTCTTCCTTGCATTTGTTAACTATATCTTTTTCATATCTCTTCTCTTCTCTTCTTACCCTTACATATTTATTCCTTTCTAGTTTATATTCTTCTTTCCTTTCCTGGACCAGTTTTCTTTTCATTCTCCTCCATGCTTCATCTCTTCTCTTTTTATCTGTGTGTGTGTGTGTGTGTGTGTGTGTGTGTGTGTGTAGGTGTGGTTGTAGTTGTGTGTGTGTCAGGTTGTAAGTGTAGGTGTAGGTGTGTGTGTGTGTGTGTGTGTGTGTATGTGGTTGTAGGTGTAGGTGTAGGTGTGTGTGTGTGGTTGTAGGTGTAGGTGTGTGTGAGTACGTGTGTTTTATTGTTATTTTATTTTTTATTTTACTAGTTATAAGTAAATGTATAAGAATTACCTGTGACTAGAAACATTTTTTGCGTCACTTTTCACTTTTTTTTAGTTTCTAGTAGTATTACATTGATTTTTACTGTTTGTAAGTGAATAGATAAGAATTATTTATGATTCAAGCCATAAACAGTATTATAAAGAGAAAAAAAATTAGGAATAAGTAGATTAGTAAATAAATCAACTCCCCCCCCCCACCCACCCCAGGGACACTGCCTGCTGGAGATGCCTTCAGGGACAGGGAAGACCATCTCTCTATTCTCCCTCACAGTCTCCTACCTCATCACCTTCCCACAGAACCTCAATAAACCTATATACTGCTCAAGAACCATTCCACATATTGAAAAGGTAACATAACTTAACCTTATCTTACCTTACTTTACCTTACCTTACCTTACCTAACCTTACCTTACCTTAACTAACTTCAACTAACCTTACCTTACCTTACCTTACCTTACCTTAACTAACTTTAACTAACCTAACCTTATCTTACCTTACTTTACCCAACCCAACCTAACCTTACCTTACCTTACCTTACCTTACCTTACCTTGACTAACCTTACCTAACCTAATCTAACCCAAAAAGTGTGTTGATTTTTATTCCCCTTTGTGTATTATTAATAGAGAAATTTTATTTTGTTTGATATGATAATTAAGGAAGATAAACAGACAGTCATTTATTATTTGTTTTCATTTGTAGTTTGAATTGACTGTTTTTGTTTGGTAATTAAGGAACATTGATAAAAAAAATAAAAGCAGACAAATAACAGAATAAACTATTAACATTTCTCTTCTAGCTAAAACAAATCAAACTCCAATATACACAAAAACTTGATTACACAAAACCTTAAAAAAACATTATATACTATTAAAATATCTCCTCTAGCTAAACAATTAAATTAAGAAAACCTTCATTATAGAAAGGATAAACTATAACATTTTTTCTCTAGCTAAACAAATCATTTAGGAAAACTTGATTACAGAAAACCTTAAAATAACAGGATAAACTCTACCATGTCTCCTCTAGGTGAGCAAAGCCCGGTGTCACAGGGGATTTGGCCTCCCCGAGTGGAATTCCCCAGTGATTTTGGAACCCCCCTAGGGATTTTGGCACCCCTATTTTTACCAGGGAATATGGCCCCCCCTTTTTTATCACTTTAGATTATGAAAGTTATGATAAGGGCCACAATAAAACTAGAATTTTTGTTAATTCTTTGGAGACTACAATGAATTTCTATTTATTTATAAAATACCGACAGTAAGATTTAGAAAAATGATACAATATTAAAAACTGGTAATTAAAACTAGAATTTTTGTTTCTTCTTTTTGGGACTACAGTCTACATATTTCCACCCACAGTTCTTATCTGTCTCTAGATAATTTACACATCCATGGTGAAACCACGTGAAACAGTCTTCACACTCAACCATACTGTCATAGCTCTCTGGAAAGAAGCAGAGACAATGCACTTCAATTTTTGCCAACTTTCTGACTGACTTCTTTCCCATTTCACCTCTAGGGAAAGGTGAAAGCTTTCTGTTCTTGAAACTATCCTCAAGGTGGTTTCGCATGTCCTCTTGTCTGTATATTACTTTGGAGGGGTTACCACCAAATGCTACTTCCACAGCAAATGCTATTGCAAATACACCACAGTCATC
>JAPQNM010000008.1:2582912-2622912 GCA_029783475.1 Metacarcinus magister
CGGACTTCCCTCCATCAAGATACTGAAGCCTTTAACAGGTGATGCCGGACTTCCCTCCATCAAGATACTGAAGCATATCTTGTACCACAGCTTATATACATGACTTTTATATATATATAACCTTGCTTTCGTATTGTTATCTCGTCTTATTTTTCACTCAGGAAGTCTGGGAGGCGCTGCTTCTGCTCCTGTGGAATCTGACGTTGGATGAAGCTTCCTGCAGACACCTTGAACTGTGGAAACACAAGCCTTTCACAGTCTCCTGATACACCAAGCTGGGAAGGAGGCCACTGAATCTCTTCAACATAGATAGCTTTTTAATAAATTAGGTGTTTTTTTTCAATTTTATTCAATGTTTGTGTACACCTTGTAAACACAAGCCTTTCAGAGTCTCCTGATACACCAAGCCGGGAAGGAGGCCACTGAATCTCTTCAACATAGATAGCTTTTTAATAAATTAGGTGTTTTTTTCAATTTTATTCAATGTTTGTGTACACCTTGTAATAAAGTTGAAAGTTTTTTTTTTAGAGTTTTATCTTGAAAAAACCTATTTCTATTGACGGCGAAGCTTCAGGCAAAGTGCTCCTTAAACTTAGTATATATTTTAGGATATTTACTGCATTTATTTATTTATTTATTTTTTTTGCATATCAATAAAAAATATACATAATACATATGAATAGTTACATATTACAAAACAAATAAATTTATTAGATTACATATTACAAAACAAATAAATTTATTAGATAAGTGCTCCATAAATTTGGTATATATATACTAAGTTTAAGGAGCACTTTGTCTGTAGCTTCGCAGAAGTGGAGGTGTTCAAGGTGTGTGCCGGGAAGCTCCATCCAATGACGGGCAGACTTCCTGAGTGGAAAATAAGACGGGACGGGACGCTCCATCCAACGTCAGATTCCACAGGGGCAGACGCACTTCTTTCCTGAGTGGGAAATAAGACGGGTCGCTCCATCCAACGTCAGATTCCACAGGGGCAGACGCACTTCTTTCCTGAGTGGGAAATAAGACGGGTCGCTCCATCCAACGTCAGATTCCACAGGGGCAGGAGTGGAAAATAAGACGGGAAGCTCCATCCAGGGGCAGCACCATCACAGAAGCCGTAACTCTCAACACACTCCTGCCACAAGGAAAAATAAGGATGTATTATATGAGAAGGCTAAGAGGCATAACATTACCTCCTCAATAAGAAATAACACAAAATAATGATGATTGGGAAAAGTGGGTAACAGAGACACCTTGGGATGGGTCAGTTCAAACCTTAAGGAACAACAAGGGAAATGAAGGATGAATTATATGAGAAGGCCAAGGATCTTCATATCATCCTATTGTTTAATAATCTTGTGGTAGGAAGGAGAGGAGACGAGACATAACGTAAGTATATAAGGAAGCTACAAAAGACCCGGGGGTGTACACTAGGTAGTTCCTGTTACTCCAATTCTCCCTTATTACCTACATCTCAACCTCAACCTCTCCCACCTCGACCAACATACTCCTAGCAATGAATCCTAACACCGTATTAGCCCGATTTCTAGCCTCAATACATTGTTTTCTGGGACGGAGGTCTGAGCTAACCTGAACACCCAAATCCCTCTCACATTCTGAGCTATTCAACGATACCTTGCTTTACCCAGAGAGAGTATGTCAAGATAACTTACTTACTGACATTCATTCTTGACATAGGAAACAAAGTAGTTAGTAGTGGTGGTGGTGGTGGTGGTGGTGGTGGTGGTGGTGGTGGTGGTGGTGAGATAGTTCTGCGGGTCATCATAACTGGTCTCTACGCTTCAAGGCACCACTGAGAAAAAAAATTACATATAAAAACAAGTTCTAAAATAAATGAAACAAAGTGGTTTTACTGATAAGTGTTTACCTAACTTCTTTTTTCTTTTTTACATAAAAAGATACTGGCTAAGGGACAACAAAAATACGTAAAATGAATCTTACTATCTACTAACTATCCTCTGTTGTTAATATTAAAATGTTTACAAAATAATAGTCTCAACACAACTTTTCAGATATATGCACTTTTTATTTATTTTTTTTAAACGGAGCCAAATGAGGTTTAAATGTCAATCATTATCTTATTATTCCTTTTCCTCATCTCTTATTACTAGTTATCCTTCTTTCAATATATATTTCTTTCAATTATGTCTATTATTATCTTATTATTCCTTTTCCTCTTCTCTTATTACTAGTTATCCTTCTTTCAATATATATTTCTTTCAATTATGTCTATATTACTAGTTATCCTTCATTCTTATTATATTTCTTTCAATTATCTCTTTCTATCTTCATTATCAATAATTTTCTTATCACTAGCTATTCTTTATTCTAAAGCTGGCTGTCATATATTTATTGCACCCTTATAAATAAATAGATTAGGTCAGCTTAGGTTAGGCTGCCTTACCCTTACCATACATTATTCGCATGGTGTCCACCTCCACACAGTCTGGCCCAGCTGACTTGTGTTCCTTGTAGTAGTAGCAGTAGTAGTAGTAGTAGTAGTAGTAATAAGAGGATGAAGAAGTTCTTGATGTCTCGGCATTATATAATATACCGAGATAAGGTAAATATTCTTTTCCTTTGACTGAGACCATTAACACTGCCGACTCATTTTCATACAAGGACTCAAGCTGCCAACTGCATCATATTACCTGTACTTTTTGCCCACACACTTATAGTAAAGCAATATAACATTTATTGAAGGTGTAGGAATATGTGACTGCTTCCGGGACTTTCACTTTTCATCTTCAGTGTCCGTGTCGGTTCCAAATATTTCTCCCTCACCCGTCCCACCAAAGGTTTCCTCGGGTTGCTTCTTTGCTACCCAGAAGTTGATTGAAGCTGCCCTTGCTTCAGCTGCAACCTCTGCCTGGAAACCTAAACAGGAGCTGCCTGAGTATAAGTGAAGCCGGTTATCTAGAGTGTCAGTGTGTCGGGTGGGGAGTGTAAATGTACTCCAGTCTATTTTACATGATTCCTCGTCGTTTATATTCTCATTATGCATGTAGGTTTCTTCTTCTGCTTTGGTTTTTTCTTCATATGGTGAGAATCTTGACCTCTCTTCATCACCGCTACAAAACTCTAACTCTTCACTTGCTTTCACCTTGACTTCCTTTGCATTTCTCAGTTCTTCATCTTCATCTAGTTCTAGTTTAATTTTTCTGTATGTTCTGAGCCTCTCCTCATCACTGTCTACTTCGTCCTCCACAATGGCCGCCACACTGGACTGGATTGGTGTTTCTAATCCACAAGTTACAGTGTTTCTTAATTCTGGAATGATAATTTCTTCAATGTTTACTGATTCAATGAGGTTTTCATCATTTGTACTCTTGTATTTCTCACAGATCATCCTTCAATTCAGTGGTCTCTTCATGTGTTAGGTTGTGGTCTACGTAGGCCTCAAATACTTCATCTTGTGCTGGTGTAACTTGGTGGTCATAAAGCAGGACATTTAGGGGTTTGGTGACATTATACAACTCTAAATCTTCATTCTCATCAGTTGTATCTTGATCTGTTTTTGGTTCAATGCTTTTATCAGTAACATCATACTTCCTTTCAGCTCTAATTTCAGCCTCCTCTATACATCCCTGACAGGAGTCTAGTTCTTGCCTCAGTGCGGTGATCTGTGTCTTAAATTGTTCATAAGATGGGAATGTTTCAAGGGATTCTGGGTTACTAAGTGTTGATGTGTCACTTTCTCTCTCAAACTTTGATTCAAGGCTTTGCACTCTAACTAAAGCAGCTTGAAGATGTAAACCCAGGCTATGGACAGCTAAATACACGTTTTTCTTCTTCTCTTCAACACCCTGAGATGCAATTATTGGTCTTTCAGTAAGCCAAAAGCACTTGTATTCATATTGCTTCTTGAGGGATTGCATATTGTCTATTAATGCATCTTCCTTATAAGATGTTGTTATGGAATTAAAAACAACATTAAACTCAGAGATTTGTGCTTCATGTAACCACAGCAGAAGTTCAGTCAGTACAGCAGAAGATTGAAGTTTTATCACAGTAACTCGACTCTGAAAGAATGTTAATATATTGTATTGTAATGAGGAGATAAAAATGGAATTAAAATCATGAAATAAAGTGAATGGGTCAGATTAACTGTATATATTGTTGCGGCAACGCATTTAGCATGTAAATAGTGTTGTGGCAGTGTAGTTATTGTAAGTGTAGTTGTGTGGTACGCAGTCATGGTGGGGTGTGTTTGGGGGAGATGTGGTTGGGTGGTCAGGAGGAGGCCCCCCAAAGAGGGCGTTACCTCAGGCAAGGAGAGGTAACGTGTTTTGCGACACCCTGACTTGGAGGGAAGTGAAAAAGGGGGATGTGCCGTAACAATGGTGTCAAGAGCCAGAAAACTGATGGAACTGGAATATTGATTGCCGGATTATTGATAGTCATCCTGTAAGAGCATGAATATACCTTAATATATTGCATTTGTTGTGAGAGTGTCCAGTCGTGTTGAAGGTCGGTTGGTTCATCAAATAGTTGTGTTATGACGGGGTGGTGGCAGACTCTGTGTTCCAAGGTGGAGTGAGCTGATACAAGGACATTGGCGGCTGATTTGAGGGTGTGTAGAAGAGCTTGTCTGAGGCAGGACATCTGTGGTGACTCTTCATAAAGGGAGTCCAAAGGTGCTCCTGGTCCCTGAGCCCTGGAGAGGATGGGAGAGTGAGTGAGAGAAAAAATAATAATTACAGTCTCTTTATACCAGTGCTTCCCAAAATTGCCGTGCCAAACAGGTGATGTGGGAAGAATATGAACCACTTAAATTCTCCCTGAAGCCAGCCTGTCTGCAACAACAAAAAATACAAGAGAATACGGGAGAAGATGCTAATGTTATCTCCATATTCTCCCTAAGGACTACCACACTTTTAAGGGGATAACTTACCTTTCCTTTACAGGTGGAGGAGGTGTCAGCTTGTGTGTTCTCGTGACAAGTTGGTGATGTGTATGTGTTCTGTTCAAAGTCAGTGTAGCCAACGTCCAGAAGGTGTTGGCAGATTGCACTCCCCTGTTAGGATAGATAAATTATTATTATTATCACTATTAATTATTTGGTTTCTCATGCTGCATGTAATAAAAGAAATATAAATAAAGAATGTGCTCTGTTATTAAGCATGAAGTCATACACATACTGTTAACTTGTACACTGTTTAGTATAAGTATAAGTACAAGTATGTATCTCTTAAGAAAGTGTTTAGTATGTACTCGAACATTTTGTCTTTTAAAATAAAATTGTACCAATAATTTTAGTTTTAATTAATTAATTAAAATCAATGCATAGGACACCAGTGTTGGTGCATAACACACATATCATTCACACTACCACACACACACACTAACACACACACACACTGCTTGGTAGCTTGGTGGTAACGTCTCGGCCTGTCACATGGCAGGCTCGAGTTTGTGCCTCGCTCAAGGTGCAAAGTTTCACTGATAACCAAGCAGTTACTGTCCTCATTGAGCAAGAGGATGATGGTGTGTGCACGTGTGTATGTGTGTGTGTGTATGTGTGTGTGTGTGTGTGTGTGTGTGTGTGTGTGTGTGTGTGTGTGTGTGTGTGTGTGTGTGTGTGTGTGTGTGTGGTGTGTGAAAGGTCACAGCCTTACCCATAGATCGGGCTGTAATGAGCTGTAAGCTCTCTCCGGAAGGGTAGAAGCTAACGATCACGAGTCCAGCCCGTGATCCGCAAGACCATGGTGAATGACACACACACACACACACACACACACACACACACACACACGAGTCAGAGCCCAGTGATCACCAAATAAATTTTTCACATAGGTTATTATGTTGAGTTAGCGCGAGCACATTCATCCACCTAATTCTTGCATTAAATGGAGCTCAACTGTATGCATCTCTTAGGGAAATATTAGGGAATGAAAACTGATGATCACAAGCCTAATAATATTTTGTTGAGTGTTTCAGCAACACGGCTGGACGTGTGTACAACACCAAATGATGCCGTATTGATGTATTATTCATTATTATTATTATATTATTTGTATTATTATCACTATTCATATATGAGAATTTGTTACGTAAGGAGACCCAATATTTGTAGTTCATACTATAAACACGAAGAAAGTGTGAATGAAGGGAAGAATAAAAGTATTGAAAAAAATATATATACCGTATTTTACGGCTTCTAAGACACTTTTTTTCCTAAAATATACCCTGAAAAACGACCATGTGTCTTTCTAGATGAATGTTGTATGAGGTTAGGTTAGGGAAGTATTCAATTTATCTTCTTATATGATGTATAGGAGTTTATGTGAGTTTGGAAAGAAATTTGTAAGATAAATATAAGGACAGATCACCAAAACTGTCTCTTTCACACCAGAACACACTCACTATTCATTAGGTAAATTCAACACTGGTCATCAATCATTATTTATGTTAAAGTTCACTTAAAGACTTATGGTATACAACGAGTTGTAAATGGTGTTAACGTACAGACAATACATTAACACTAACAGGTGATACAGCCTCACATGACCAAATACACTTATACAGTCAGTACTCGGGTTACGAGTGCCTTGATCTAGGAGTGTTTTGGGTGATGAGCAACTGTGTAGGAGAACGGAGCGGATAGTTCCCCGACATTTATCAGTTTTATTCACACCATTAACCTCTCTCTCTCTAAGCTTAGATACGACTTAAAAATACTTAATTATAGTGCTTTCCTTTCTAATCGAAGCAAATTCTCTCTCTCTCTCTCTCTCTCTCATACAGGGAAGAAAAAAATTGTAGGAAAGTTAGAGGAAAATAGTTTGCTGATAAGAATGAGATAAATAGGTATGAGGGAGAGATGGCTATCACTTGTATGATAAATCAGTGTGTGTATGTAAGATGTCACTGGTGTGCACACACACAAACACACACACACACACACACATCACACGAGTCTAGCTCAGGCCCTGTATACTACAACTAGGTAAATACAACTAGGTAAATACACACCCCACCACACACACATACACATATGATTTTGATATGAATATTTTTGGGTCTGAAAAGGATTGGGCGAGTTCCCATTATTTGCTATGGTAAAAATTGCTTTGGTTACAAGCATTTTAGGTTACGAGTGTCCGTTCAGAATGATTTATGATACCAAACCAAAGCACCACTGTGTAAATATTTTTTCTTCTCACATGTTAACAATATTAGTTGATTTTAGTTGTAACAGGTAAGTACTGAGGTTACATCATATAAAAAAATTAATTGAATACCTACCTAACCTAACCTCATATAATATTAGTCTCGGAAGACGTATGGGTATTTTTTAGGGTATTTTATAGGGAAAGAAAGTGCATCTTATAAGACAAAAAATACGGCATCTATGTCTTGCCTCTGACGCCATGTTCCCTAAAATAAGGTCTCGTATATTACTTTATTTGTCTAGTTGGCAGCTGTGGCAATGTTAGCAGTGGTTCATAGGGAAAATTATTGTGTTTTCCTTTTTCTTCTTTTATTATAAAATATAAACTCTCTCAGTGTTAACGAGGAAAATTAACAGGGAAACTTATTGTTTTCCTATTTTTTTTTTTAACTATCATATATAAACTCTCTTAGTGTTAACAGGGAAAATACATATGCTCACTCTCAGTCCCTTGTAGCCGTGCCTTAAGCTTAATTATACTTCTATCTGTAGCTTACTGATGCTGTTTTCCTGGCTAGACTTAGATGCAAGGCACAGGAAGCAGTTCTTGGTATTCTTCAGCTAATAAGATTACTCTAAATTGATGACGTTCTATAATGTATTCATGACATATCATAAACATCCATATCTTCTACTAACGGGCATTACGGTTCTAACGAGATGACCAAATAGAAAACAAGTAGATATACTAGAATACAGTTGATAAGTAGGATAGGAAGATAGAATACAATGGATAGGCTAGGATAGTTTAAGTATTTCTTTAATTAACCTTGAATTAGTCTTATATTAAGGTTGTAACGAGATCACCAAACAGAAAAAAGCCTGTTGTTTTGGGTTAACCAGGAACACTATCATCTTTGCTTCCGTCCTGCTATTTCTCAATGCATTAATACTAGACCAAGTAACCTGTCTATTACCTAGCTATGTAGTGTTTCTAAAATTACCTTTACATTAGAAATGTACATAAAATCATCCTTACAGTGATAGAAGGGATAAAAATTAAGCCGGGACCTTCGGACATGTTGGAGATGGTGGAAGCAAATTTAAAATGGGGGTTAGGGTGGTAGTGAGGTGGTGGGGTTAACCGACACCCTAAATTACTGTCCAACCAAAAATAATTACCCCCCATCCTCCATTAACAACACCTTTGCTTTGCGGAAATTGTTGAAATGTTCCGAGGGTTAACATAACATAACATAACATGTTAGGATGACAAAAAGCCACCAGGGCCTATCTAGGTCATCCTATCTGTCAGTGAAGCGACTTTGTCAAGTACATAGTATGTCTAAAAACTGCAAACTAACAATAATAACAATAATAATAATCAGTCAAGCGACTTGGTCATGGTTCCTAAGACTGTACACTACTAATAATACTGTACATACTGTATGAGAATATGTATAAGCCACCAGAGGCATGGTCATCCTGTATGTCTGTCAAGCGACTTTGTCTTAAAATACTAAAAGTACTGTATCCAACCCTCTATTTCCTACCTAATCTACTCACTCATAAACTGATCTAATCTCTTTTTAAAAATATTTAAGCTACCGCTATTAACTACCTCCCCTGGCAGTGCGTTCCAGAAATGTACCACCCTTTGTGCCAAACCTTACCAGGGACAAAACAGCTGATAATGTAAACAGTATTTCTGCATAACTACTGCTCGGATGATATCGATATATATATGAAGTGGTACATACTATAAATAGTGTACTCAACACATCTGTCAAGGTTTCAGGCAGTGCTCCCCATCCCCACCCCCCATTAAAGAGGTTATTACGTGAGTTCACTTTAGGTTAGGTTAGGTCGGGTGTCCTCTGGGGGGAGCTTGCCCCCACAGTTAAGAGGTTATAACTTGAGCTCAATTTAGGTCGTTAGGTTGGTGGGTCTGGGGTCTTTCCCCCCATTAAAGAGGTTATTACGTGAGTTCAGTTTAGGTTAGGTTAGGTAGGGAGTGTGTTGGGATTATAAAAGCTTTTATTTTTTTGTTAACTAAAAACTAGGTTTATCACCTTAATTTTTTTCCAGAGTGCCATAGATGTCCTATATTTGCCTCCCCCAACCTAAAACACCACTTTCCCAAGTGGTCCCCAAACTTGTTGACTGTAGGAAGAACAACAAGACGGGGGACGAGCAGCAGTTATGCAGATTTACCAAAAATTTACCAAAAAATTACATACAAGACGGTCGTGTGAATAGCTGATGAGAACTCATGTTCACGACGGTCATGTATATACACTACACCATATGGATAACTATTTGCACCACTGTCATGTAAATATTTTTTTTTTTAGTATATGCACAACGGTCGTGTATATAGACACTTTCCAAATAGACAGGAACTACCATGACTCTGACCAACCTCCACACAGCCTGTAAACTACACTGGGATACAGACCTGACTAACGCCGTACAGTACACACCCACTGCCCTTGGTGCCCTGTACAGCCTGACACTCCAGAACACCTCCGGTTAATATTCAGTTCGTTATATCTCGATATATCTTACCTTTATAATACACTGCAAATTCAATCTCAGAAACTTGTTCAGATCACCGGTCCGGGCCTTTTATAGCTTCTTAATATTCTTATGTTCTAATATTACTATGAATGCATATCATCTGACACTTGAAATAATACCACTTACATGTCAGCTGGCCGAGCACACACACAAACACTACAACGCAATACTATAACTCTATTACACTAACACATGGTAAATAAAGCTGCCTAGTTATAGTGGAGACAAATTAAAGCTGTTAGGAACTTTATAATATTGATATGTATAAATATGACAACCTTCGTGTAAGTAAAAAAAATTCTAAATACGTAAGTGAATAATGTCAAAATTTATCTCAATACAAACTTCTAAGTATGTTATCTTACCTTAAATACAACCTCCTCATCCTCCCCGTCATCCATGTCTGCGTCGTGGTCAGCCATGTCATTCATCAGAGGCACTGTGACTTAATATATATGCCAGCCGGCGGCCAGCTGACGTCGGTTGAGTCAAGACCTTGGACTGGGACTGGGACTGAGACTGGGACCAGGGTGACTACTCATAAAATTGAGAGATCCCAAGAATGACCTATTAAAATATCCAAGATTCCTGTAAAAATAGGGCTTATTTTTACAAAACAAAGTTTAAGTCTTACCTTACATATCACCGAACAAATAATTGAATTGAAGTATAGAAGGCACACCGCATTCTAGGGACACAGATAAGGGGTGACTGTAGTAGCATATACTTACATATGGGTATAGTAAAGGTATAGATTTCGTGGGAGTGTATATGAATGTGTAGAAGAGTATGTATGTTTCGAATTACGCTAAAAAAAGGGATGCATTTTGTTATATTGGGCTTCACACACACACCCACACACACACACACACACACACACACACACACACCAACGCCTGCTAGCTTACTCTGCCCTTGGTATAGAAATATTATTAATTATTTTTATTCGTCTTCCTCGTCAACACTGCAGATCCGCCCCACATCTCCGCTGCCCCGCCTCTTGAAACATAAGAACATAAAAAATAATAAGACTGCAAGAGGCCAGTTAATGACCTACACGAGGCAGCTCCTTGTCCCCCACCCTTGGAATAATCCAATATTTACCCATCCCACCTGTCATCCCTATCCATACTCTGATCCAACCGTCTTTTAAAGCTACCTATTGACTCATCACTTACTACATGTCTACCCAGTCTATTCCAATCGTTCACGACTCTGTTAGTGAACCAATATCTACCTAGGTCTGTCCTGAATCTAAGTTTTTCTAGCTTGTACCCATTTCCACGTCTCCTATCCTGACTACTAAATTCTAAAACCTGATCAATGTTTCCCTTATTAATTCCTTTTACCCATTTGAAAACCTCAATCATATCCCCTCTTGCCCCCCTTCTCTCTAGGGAGTGGAATTAAAACGTTTTAACCTATCTTTGTAGGGTAAATTTCTCAGCCCCTGAATCATCTTGGTCATTCTTCTCTGGACTGCCTCCAAGGAGTCTATATCCTTCCTATAATAAGGGAACCAAAACTGAGCTGCATAATCTAGGTGGGTTCTTACTAGCGTTAAATACAACCTCAGATTGACCTCAGAACTCCTATTTGTCACACACCTACTAATAAATCCCAGTATCTTGTTGGCCCTATTTCTAGCTATAATACACTGTTCCCTGGGGCGCAAGTCACTGCTTATTTGAACTCCTAAGTCCCTCACACTATACGACTTTCCTAAGGTATTGTCATTTAATGTGTACACTGCATTATTTCATCATCATCATCATCATTATTACTCATGCAAGAAAACAAATGAATGCTTAGATTGAGCAGGAAAATAATAGTGTCACAGCGGCCAGACCCAAGTCCTCTCACCTCTCGCTCCCTCAGTGCAGGATCTCTCAGTGCAGTACGATATGTTTTCCCGCCCTCTCTCACATACTTTCTGATTTTGCTGCCGAGCCGCGCCTGAATCACGGACTGAGTGACGTTTAAAGGGACACGCTTGGGTTCACGCAATTTCCCTTTAAATTCATTGATCTTTAAATTTTGACACTTCATCGGAGGGTTTAAATTCCTAATAGTTTTTTTTAACTTAACTCATTTCTTTCGCGCGCAGAGTGACGTTTAAAGAGCCACACTTGCGATCGCGCGATTTTTCTTTTAAATTCATGGATTCTATGTTTTGACACTATTATTATTACTATTATTTTTTTTTTATCTTCAGCCATTACTCTGTAACATATTTTTCTTTACGTTCCCTCAACTTAATAGGAGAGAAGATTAGCATCTCACCTTGCACCAAGTAACAGTATATGGCATTACGTTATGTTACCGGCCCAAGTAACAATGCGTGTCGGAGAAAACCACACACACACACACACACACACACACACACTATCCCTTTGTTAAATGATTATGTAAACGAACAACATTTCATTACCAACATCAATGTCCAAATATTCACACGACTTTCTGGCATAATAATAATAATAATAATAATAATAATAATAATAATAATAATAATAATAACAATTCTACAAGCGCTACAATTACTACATGCATAAATAACACTGTGGAATCGGGTAATTCTAGCAAAGTTGACATTCCTAGTATCCAGCGACCACCACCACCACCACCACCACCACCACCACAACAAACAGTACTCTCGCTATATATATTTTCCTTTTCATCTTTACTGCCCACCATCTAGGTAATGGTGTCTCGTCTTCGTTAACCATCGGGTAAAGCCTCCTAATTACCTCCAAGCCGCCATCAGACGTATTACAAGGAGGTTCACCGCTCAATCTTCCACTTACAGCCGCCATTTGCTTTTTCCTGGGGAAGGTTCCTGTTATGTCATTATATCAGAGTATAATTTTGGACGCTTTTAAAAGTTTCTTCACTATTTTTTGTATGTATAATTAACTCATTTAAATTGTTGTTATTATTTTTTGGTCAAAATCTATATTTATTAACGTTCGGCTTTGGCTTGGAGCCTCACTAAGGACCTGAGGAGTCATGGTTTTTTAGGGAGGGTGTAAAGATAAATGAGTGCCCTGCAGGATTTTTTCAAATAGATGATAGAGGGAAGTCAACTAGGGACACGAGGAATGTCAATGTAAAGAAGAGTAATAGTGGCTTGAAAGTTTACTATACAAACTGCAGGAGTATAGTAAATAAAATAGATTATCTTAGAGGGTTGGTTAGTGTAGAAAATTTTGACATTATTGCTTTAACAGAAACATGGTTGGATATGTCTGGGAAGATATTTAGTCCAGAAGTAGAAATAGAAGGGTACAAGTTTTTTCATAAAGACAGAGTGGGCAGAAGAGGAGGAGGTGTTGCACTGTATGTTAGGAACACATTGCAATGCTATGTAAATAATGTTATTAGGATAGATGACAGGATAGAATCCATATGGGTAGATGTGATAGAAGCAAAGAGAAAAACTGTGTTGGGTGTGGTATATAGGCCTCCAAGCTTGAATAAGGAGGACTCTATTCCTATATGGCAGGAGATAAACAGGGCGTGTAAGTATGAACAGATATGTGTGTTAGGTGATTTTAATTTAAGGAACATTGATTGGGACCTAACGGTAGGTGATAATGATGCTGAGGATTTGTTAAAGTTAGTTCAGGATAATTTTCTAAACCAGATAATCAGGGAACCTACTAGAGGTGATAATATTCTAGATTTAATATTAACTAACCGGGATGATTTAGTTAAGGAAGCGGAAGTTGGGGGACAGTTAGGTAACAGCGATCATTGTGAAATTAGGTTTATATTAAAAGGGGAAAAAGAAGTTAGGAGTGTTAATAAGCATAGGATACCTGACTTTAGAAAGGCAAATTATGAGGGATTAAGAAGACACCTGGAAGGGATTAGCTGGAGTCCGTTGGAGGGGGAAAGGTCAGGTCAGGTCAGGCTCAGAGGGGGAAGAAACAGGTGAAGGGAGATCAGATCAGGTTTTAGGGGAAGGGGGAGTTAGTGAGGTCAAAGCGGACGAAGCATATACATTTTTCCTTGATAATTTGATTGCAGGTCAGAAATTAAATATTCCATATAGGGCAATAAGGTCGAGTAGAAACGATCCTAAGTGGATGACTAACAAATTAAAGTATTTAATAGGACTAAAAAGGAACGTATATAAAAAGATTAAGTCAGGACAGGTTATCTATAGAGAACAGTATATCGAATTATCTAGGTCAGTTAAAAAACTTACACGTTCAGCAAAAAAACAATACGAGATTAAGATAGCGAGTCAGGTTAAAGCTGACCCTAAGGGATTTTTTCAAGTCTATAGGACTAAAAGCAGGGAATCTGTAGGTCCGTTGAGATTAGGTGAGCATGAAATGGTAAATTCGGGGGAGGATATGTGTAAGGTTCTCAATGAATATTTCTTAAGTGTCTTTACCAGGGAAGATAAAAACATAGTTCCGGTTTGTGAGCAAATATTTAGGGGAGAGGAAAGTGAAAAGCTGGTAGATATTGAAGTAACTAAGGAATTGGTAGTAAGGGAGATAGATAGAATGAAGAAGTTTAAATCACCAGGTCCCGATGAGGTTTATCCCAGGGTAATTAAGGAATGTAAGGAGGTAGTTAGCCAGCCGTTAGTCAATATTTTCAGGAAATTAGTGGATTTAGGGGAGGTTCCTTCAAAGTGGAGGCAAGCAAATGTAGTTCCTATTTTTAAAAAGGGAAATAGAGCATTGATGTCTAATTACCGACCCGTCAGTCTAACTTCAATTGTAGGTAAATTACTAGAGTCTATTATTGCAAATAAGATCAGAGGGCATTTGGAAAAGTTTAGTTTAATAAATGATTCACAACATGGATTCAGTAAGGGTAGGTCATGTCTCACTAACTTATTAACTTTTTATAGGAATGTTTATGAGGCAGTTGATAAGGATGATAATTATGACATTATATATCTTGATTTCAGTAAAGCGTTTGATAAGGTTCCGCATGATAGACTATTAAGTAAGGTTAGAGCTCATGGGATTGATGGGAAAGTTCTTCGCTGGATTAGGTCATGGTTAAGCAATAGGCAGCAAAGGGTTACAATTAATGGTTCTAAGTCTAATTGGGGAGGAGTAACAAGTGGAGTGCCACAGGGATCTGTATTAGGGCCATTATTATTCATAATATACATTAACGACTTAGATAATGGGATTAGTAGTGTTATTAGTAAATTTGCTGACGATTCAAAGATAGGTAGGATTATTAGATCAGAGACTGATGTAGAGGACTTACAGGGGGACTTAGATAGGCTAAACGAGTGGGTGGTTAAGTGGCAGATGGATTTTAATATAGATAAGTGTAAAGTAATGAATATTGGAAGGGAAAACCCTCAAAACAGGTACAAAATAAACAGGATAATGCTCAATAGGTCAGAATGTGAGAGGGATTTGGGTGTACAGGTAAGCTCAGACCTCCGTCCCAGAAAACAGTGTATTGAGGCTAGAAATAGGGCCAATAGGTTGTTAGGATTCATTACTAGGAGTGTTAAAAGTAGAAGTGCTGAGGTTATTTTGAAGTTGTATTTAGCGTTAGTCAGACCTCACCTAGACTATGCAGTACAGTTTTGGTCACCGTATTATAGAATGGATATAATTTTGTTAGAATCAGTGCAGAGAAGGATGACCAAAATGATAGAAGGGATTCGTAATTTCAGCTATGAAAGGAGACTAAAACACTTGAAATTGCACTCACTGGAGAGACGTAGAGTAAGGGGCGATCTGATTGAAGTATTCAAGTGGGTAAAGGGTTTTAATAAGGGGGATGTAGAAAAAGTTCTTACGATTAGTAGTCAGGATAGAACAAGAAACAACGGGTTCAAACTAGAAAAATGTAGATTTAATAAAGAAATAGGCAGAAATTGGTTCACAAATAGGGTGGTAGATGATTGGAACAGACTGAGTCAGCGGGTAGTTAGTGCACAGACAATAGGGAGTTTTAAGAGAAGACTAGACGACTTCATGGATAGGGATGAGAGGTGGGTGTAGGTAATAGGGGGGTTAAGTTAAACAGGAACTACCTAGTGCAGGCCTCAGGGCCTTTTGTAGCTTCCTTAATTTCTTGTGTTCTTGTGTTCTTGTGTTTTCAAGGATTATATTATCATGTCATGGCGTTGGTGGTATTCGTATTATATTATTTATCTAAGGTTAATTTTGATGTTTTAATTAGGGGGGGGGGAGAGAGAGAGAGAGAGAGAGAGAGAGAGAGAGAGAGAGAGAGAGAGAGAGAGAGAGAGAGAGAGAGAGAGAGAGAGAGAGAGAGAGAGAGAGAGAGAGAGAGAGAGAGAGAGGGGGGGGGATGAGGGGAGTGGAAGAAAAAAAACGTGAAGGGGAGGGAATAAATTGTAGAGTATAAAGTTTAAACGCATGACTGTATGGAGAAGGGAGGAACAGAGGGAGGGAGGGAGTGAGGGAGAAAAAATCGGAGGGATGGAGGGAGGAAGGGAGGGAATTTGATGCGTTGGTGTGGAGGGGCGGGAGAGAGAGATGGAGGGAGGAAGGGAAGAGTAAGAGAAGAGAAAAACAAGAGATGATAGCAAAGTAATGGGAGTAGGGAGGGAGGGAAGGGAGAATGAGGGGCCCAGGTATGGAAGAGAGAGAGAGAGAGAGAGAGAGAGAGAGAGAGAGAGAGAGAGAGAGAGAGAGAGAGAGAGAGAGAGAGAGAGAGAGAGGTTGGGAAAAAGAGAGGGCAGGAGAGAGAGAAGGAAAGGGAGATATAGGAAAGTAAATATGGAGAGATGGAGAGAAGGACAGAGGGAAAGAGAGAGGGATGGAGGGAAGGAAGGAGGGAAAGGGATGGAGGGAAGGATGGAGGGAAGGATGGAAGGAGAGAGATGCAGTGACCGTGTCTGTGTGTGCACATGCATGTATGTACGCTTTTGGAAAGTTTACACAACATACATAAAAAAGTTGATGGAGAGATATGTTTACTTATTCTCTCTCTCTCTCTCTCTCTCTCTCTCTCTCTCTCTCTCTCTCTCTCTCTCTCTCTCTCTCTCTCTCTCTCTCTCAATAGATAATGTAGTAACAGATTAATGAAACAAACACAAATTCATACTGTAGATAGCTAGACAGATATAGAGATAGATAAACAGATAGAAAGATAGATCGATAAACATACATATAGAAAGATAGACACATAGAGTTAGAAAAGTCAAATGAAAGACAAACAGATGACCGTAGACAGATGGGAAAACAAAGATAGATATAGAAAAAAATATATATATTCTCTTCTTCCTTCACAATGACAATGAAGAGAGAGAGAGA
This sequence comes from Metacarcinus magister, assembly GCA_029783475.1. Classification (NCBI taxonomy): domain Eukaryota; kingdom Metazoa; phylum Arthropoda; class Malacostraca; order Decapoda; family Cancridae; genus Metacarcinus; species Metacarcinus magister. The sequence goes on from JAPQNM010000008.1 coordinate 2,599,905, forward strand.
GAGAGAGAGAGAGAGAGAGAGAGAGAGAGAGAGAGAGAGAGAGAGAGAGAGAGAGAGAGAGAGAGAGAGAGAGAGAGAGAGAGAGTAGAAAACACTTTTCTAGCATTGTTCTCATAAAACAAATAAATGTAAGAGCAAGTATGATAATTGTTGTTTGTTAATGGTGGATCAATAGCTTAGAAAAGGAAGGAGGATTGCAAGCTTCCTGTTGTGGTGGAGGAGGAGGAGGAGGAGGAGGAGGAGGAGGAGGAGGAGGAGGAGGAGGAGGAGGAGGAAATGAACGAAGAAACTTTCACATGTGTCAAAGAAAGCAATAATATAATACATAAATAACATTGTAATACATTTATACTTAACTACTTATCGTATACATTATCTTTACTAAACGTTTTCACTCGTTTCCTTCCTCAGCGGTGTGTGTGTGTGTGTGTGTGTGTGTGTGTGTGTGTGTGTGTGTGTGTGTGTGTGCGCCGGAACTCATGCGTGACACCTTGCAATGCTGAAGATAAATAGATAAATAGATAGATAGATAGATAGATAGATAGATAGATAGATAAATAGATAGATAAATAAATAGATAGATAGATTGATAGACAAATTAACAAATAAATTGAAGTAAATGTCGTTTACTATGATCCATTTTTCAACTTTTTTTTTTTGTTGGGTATTATGAGCGTCATTAGTTTAAGTGTATTGCCAACGTGCACTCGTAATAATAGACAGAACACAGTGTTCCCTCACCTTGTGGACTGGCATCTATCTACATTACGTACACCAGCTATCTTATAATACGTATTGTTTTGGTCTTTCTACATCACAAACCGTAGGCGTCAGTAGGCTTTAGGGAGGCTAAGATGGACTTAAGATGGACTTGCCTCTTGCCCGTTATTTGGCGTAGGTTTAGATTTTTTATAGTGACGCCTTGAATGTTTACGTTCTCTCTCCGTATAGATACTTTGAAGTTACATACATACACCTTGCTGGAAGTCTGACACCCAATGGATATATTACATTATAAACAATATCTTGCATTACATTACATTACATTACAAACAATCTAGTTATCAAAATGAGTATAGAATCGAGCGTTCCAAAACAACTGATGACGCGGCAACACAACAACAACAACAACTCCGATAGCCTTGAGAGGGTCGGTAAGGGAGGAAGGAGATGCAGAGAGGGAGGGAAAAAAACAAACAGGTAAAGCATTGGGCGGTGGCAGGGTTTGAAGGGGAAGGACATTGCGAACAAAATAAAATAAGAGAAAAACTGCGTAAATGCAACACTAAATCACTTCTTTCCTAATAGATATTGACTTGATGTAGAAAAAAAAAAATGCATATAGTTTCGTTTACCTTATACTCCTTACACAGAAACAAGTTCACTCTACTCAAACGTTCTTCTCATCTATCAATCCCAGCATCAGTGTTTCTATTTACATTGCGTCTCAATCCTCATCATCGCTGCCAAACCCGTAATCATATAAGACAGCTGATGGAGATGGAAAAGAGAGAGAGAGAGAGAGAGAGAGAGAGAGAGAGAGAGAGAGAGAGAGAGAGAGAGAGAGAGAGAGAGAGAGAGAGAGAGAGAGAGAGAGAGAGAGAATAAATAAACCTCTTGAACATGCATTTGTTTTCACGTGCAGTAAGTAGACTTGTGTTCCATCCACGATTACTTTCACTAGCCTCACCTCACCTCACCACTCAATATAATTAGTTCCCTTTTCACTTGCATCATCACCACCATCATCATCATCATCACCCACTACCACCATCAGAACACCATAACAGTGAACACAAAACAGTAGTAGGTGAGAGGAGAGCCAACAGTGATTCACAGTCCACGCTTGCACAATAGCCTGCGTGAACCCTGAACCTATCTACTGGAACAGGACCCGACGACTTGAGTTACGGATACACAATCTGAGAACGGAGAGATTAAAAAAGAGAAGGAGAAGGAGGAGGAGAAGAAGAAAGAGGAGTAGAAGAAAAAGAAGAAAAAGAAGAGAAGAAAAAGAAGAGAAGAAAAAAATCTAATAACAGGAAATCATAGTCATTATTTCCTTCTCGTCTTAAAAATGGAGGGAATTAAGCAGAAAATGAACCACAGGATTACTAGAGAGGAAAAATAGAGACGTGTGATATACTATAACAATAATAATAATAATAATAATAATAATAATAATAATAATAATAATAATAATAATAATAATAATAATAATAATAAATATACGGTTACGTGGAAACTTGAAGGCAGGGAAAAAACAGCAGATGGAAAAAAAAAAATCCTTACGAGAGAGAGAGAGAGAGAGAGAGAGAGAGAGAGAGAGAGAGAGAGAGAGAGAGAGAGAGAGAGAGAGAGAGAGAGAGAGAGAGAGAGAAGACAACGGAAGGAAAAAAGTCAAAGGCGGAGGGAAAAAACTGACGACGCAAGAAAAAAACTAACGACGTTGGAAAAAAAAACTGCCGACTGAGGAAGAATTTGACGAGAGAGAGAGAGAGAGAGAGAGAGAGAGAGAGAGAGAGAGAGAGAGAGAGAGAGAGAGAGAGAGAGAGAGAGAGAGAGAGAGAGAGAGAGAAACCCATATAATTACTTAAGCCATACAGGCATACAGAAGGTAGGGAATTATATCTCAGGCGTTAGAAAGGTAAAAACGAAGAAACAGAAGAAGAAAAGGACACGACGACAACGACGACAACAACAACGACGAAGAAGCAGCAGAAGGAAGCAATGTGGAAGGAACCTAACACTATACTTTATTCACACGTAGCTTGCAACTGTAGCCTGGCTTGTTCGGATAATGTGACAGCGACAGGCTAGGCTCGGTTACCACAACAGGTTTCAAGTGAACAGAGTAAGAGTTTATACAATAACATCCCCGCGTTGCAGTAGAACCGTATGGCATGAAAGTCAGTAGTCTAAAATGGAATAATAAGAAACGAGGCGTCACTTAAAAAATCTAACCCGCGCTATTAACAAGTGGAGGCTGACCACCCAAGGCCTCCATTAACGTTAAGCCTACCGGCGCCACAGGTAAAGGATACAAATAATTAAGAACGTAAAGGAGCATCTGTGAAGTAAATGTGACATAGAAAACGTGAAATCCTGTATTACTATATAGGGACGTGTGTGTGAGGTACAATTAAACAAGTACAACACTTATAGCCTAGATGTACGATGGTCACGTAGAGAAAGTAGAGGTGACAGGAGTGGTGACAATTTTACGTCTACGCTACGTGGATGGACACAAAAAATAAAAACACATGCTTGGGTGTTATGCTGACGTGCTAGCGTAAAAAAGTAGGTAGAAGTGACAGACGCAGAGATGAGAGAGAAATGTGTGAGTGGAGATCATGGGGGAGGAGAAAGTAAAGGAGAAGGAGAGAGTAGTGGTTTTATGATGAATGACGGTGATTGTGAGGAAGGAATAGCGGACAATGGCGTGCTATGGTGAATGATGATGAAAGGTATAGTGTGTGTGTGTGTGTGTGTGTGTGTGTGTGTGTGTGTGTGTGTGTGTGTGTGTGTGTGTGTGTGTGTGTGTGTGTAAAGTAATGCAAAAGAATCAGTGGAGAAAAAAAAAGGAAAAAAAAAACACGAATAGAAAGAACAATGAAAGAATGAACGCAGCAAAAAGAAAAAAAAAGAAAAAGTATACCTGAATGCCAACAGAGAGAGAGAGAGAGAGAGAGAGAGAGAGAGAGAGAGAGAGAGAGAGAGAGAGAGAGAGAGAGAGAGAGAGAGAGAGAGAGAGAGAGACTACATAGTAAATAAATAATAAATATACAACACTTTCAATCTCACTATTACTTAATTTTAACAAACGAGGCGAGGAAGCAAGTGCACAAATATTACTGTAACCAGTGTGTGTGTGTGTGTTTGTTGAATAGTTGATCACCCATTGAGTGGTGCTTTGGTGCTGTCGCTAACAAGGTGTTATGAGAACGTGTAACACTGCCTTCTATCAGCAAGTCTTGACATTAGTTTAGCGATTGCACTGCGGTCTGGCGGCTGTTTTCTGAACTATGACGTACGTGTAACCACTAACCACCCTCTATCGGTATGCTTACAGATCAGATCAGATGGTTGTCGCGGATTTAACTGAAGCATTAGTGACAGTTAATTGGCAAAGTAGATCGTGTATACTATTTAGAAACAACTAGCGAAGGTTAACTAGCTAAGCAGATCGTGTATATTAAGAAGGCCTCGTGACGCCCAACACATCCTCGGGGCATCAAGGTTTCCCAAAACACTTCCTAACATTGGCATCACTCCATGACTAACTTAGGCATTACTTAACCCTGTAACGTAACCTTGAATACTCTCTAAACAATTCTATTTAGTCAGATTAAACCACCACAACCCACAAGCATTAATGATGTGACACAGGTGAAGGTGGTGAAGGTCAAGGTGAAGGTGAAGGTGAAGGTGGAGGAGTGAAGGTGAAGGAGTAACAGTCCTTACCTACGAGTGGGTGAACAGGATGAGTGACGAGTGTTTCATAAAGTGGTTTTCCCTTTGTGTTTGTGTGTCGTCAACTACTGCTGCTGCTGCTGCTGCTGCTGCTGCTGCTGCTGCTGCTACTACTACTACTACTACTACTACTACTGCTGCTACTACTACTACTACTACTACTACTACTACTACTACTACTACTAATAATAATAATAATAATAATAATAATAATAAGTGTTACAATAATTGTCGTTCTCTCTCTCTCTCTCTCTCTCTCTCTCTCCTCTCTCTCTCTCTCTCTCTCTCTCTCCATACACGTCCGCACAAAACAATAGGGGTGGAGGGGGAGGAAGGCAACAATGAGCAAGGACCACCACCACCACCACCACCACCACCACTACCACCACCACCACCACCACCTTGACTGACGACAAAGAACAAACTGCTGAGTGTTTCTTTTTTGTTTCCTTCGAGGGTTACACCGGAGAGAGAGAGAGAGAGAGAGAGAGAGAGAGAGAGAGAGAGAGAGAGAGAGAGAGAGAGAGAGAGAGAGAGAGAGAGAGAGAGAGAGAGAGAGAGAGAGAGAGAGAGAGAAGGTAGAGGTGTATTAGTATAGCATAAATCTGTAATTTCTTCACCATTTGTATATAAGTAGGATTTTCTTAAAGTTATATAATAATCACTGTATGTATGCAAGTATGTATGTATGTATGCATATATGTATGTATGTATGTATGTTTCCACCAATTATTATTATCACATCAACATCACACTTGGTAGGAAACATGACAAGGGTAAGTAACATTGTGCGGCTTTCTACAGGTAAACAGACGAGGTGGCAGCAGAAGGGAAGGGAAGGGAAGGGCAGGTAGGCCGTTATGCTACGTTATAAGGAGAAGCAGAGGTGAGGTGAGGTGAGGTGTCAGTGAGTGTTGTATTGTTTTATGTTGCTAGTCAGGAGGTTGTGTTGTGTTGTGTTGTGTTGTGTTGTGTTGTGTTGTGTGTTAGGTTAGGTTATGGTGGGTCTTGTTATATATACTTCCTCTCGTCCCTTTCCCCGGCAGGATGTCTCTGTCTGTGGTGCAACTCAAGGCTTCAAAGGGGCTACTGATGGGTTTCAAGAGGATGAGAAAACACACACACACACACACACACACACACACACAAGCACACACACACACACACACACACAAGCACACACACACACACACACACTCTCTCTCTCTCTCTCTCTCTCTCTCTCTCTCTCTCTCTCTCTCTCTCTCTCTCTCTCTCTCTCTCTCTCTCTCTCTTGCATATCTTGACCTGACAAATGCAAAGGTTTAAAAGGGTACGTTTCTTCCTTTACAATCGATTTTTACAGCTTAACACCATCCAACAGAGAGAGAGAGAGAGAGAGAGAGAGAGAGAGAGAGAGAGAGAGAGAGAGAGAGAGAGAGAGAGAGAGAGAGAGAGAGAGAGAGAGAGAGAGAGAGAGAGAGAGAGAGAGAGAGAGAGAGAGAGAGAGAGAGAGAGAGAGAGAGAGAGAGAGAGAGAGAGAGAGAGAGAGAGAGAGAGAGTGATTGTTTTGTTTTTTGAAGGCGACGCAGTGACTAAGGTTGTTATTGTCGCCTCAAACCAAACAGTGAACAGACGATAAGGATAAAAATCAAATAAAAGAAAAGATAAATAGATTAATTAAACTACACCAAAAGAAAGATAGAATGTAATACAAGATAAGAGATATCAATAACTAAATCCCATGCACGTACGTACATTCAAAGCCCTTTTCATATTCTTTGATGTCTCGTCTCTCATGTTCTATCTGCTATAGCTTTATATTCGATTCTTTAGATGCCATTCTGTCACCCTGAATATGTTTATGTATCTCATTTGTCCTAGATGTAACATGACCTTCCTCAATTACTTTCCAGAGAAGGTTCTTACACTCCTATACCTCATGCATCTCCATCAAACAGTGTATTCCGCCTTGTGAGATATCGACATTCGACACCGGAGATCCTCAACACTGTTCCACTCAACCACCAAGTGTCACACGGTCAAGAGTACAATGCAGTCTTCATAAAACGAACACCTCTCCATTGCAGATTGAACTACGCCCGTGAAAGAGGTTGACAAACTGTGATATGTCTTCTGAAAGCCTTGGTTAGTGTTGAAAAAAAACCGAATGTACTATTTACAAAATCTTCCATAAACCTTAAATTCATGTGGCTGATGGGAGTGCCACTTATAACCATCACATAGCAGCGAGACGATGTTTATGCCTCTGCTTTACGTACTACCTCCATTCCCTCTACTACATCATATAGAAGGACGCAAGGCTTATCCACTCCGATAGTGTCCCATTGTTCCTGCCAACACCGGTAAGTACAAAGCGACACTATCAGGAGAAAGTATTACATCGCCACGCTGCGGCCCATACTGTATAAGGCACACCTGGTACCTTACGATCAGGTACAAACTCTCTACAACATGCAAGTCTATATAGGGATGAAGATAATGAACTTGTGCTCAAGGTTTCTCTTGGGTTTGCATGTGTTAATGACAAGCGCACAAAGAGATTCACTACATACTCTAAACGAGATATATGGTGTAAACATATCTAAGAATAATTGCAGTGATGAAGCAGTAAGTTCTATCGTCAATAAAATCTTGGCAGCAGGAAGAACGCAAGAGTCTACCCTCAACACGGGATAGCGACAGACCAGTGATGGGTGATGGGTGTGTGCTAGACAGCCCAGTGAGCGTCGCCTCAACCATGCTGTTCATTTAGGTGAGGCAGAGCAGGTGATCGGTACATACATGCGACCATCTCTGAATACAACTTGGTAAGACAACGACGCAGGAACACTATTCAAGGGATACCAGCTACGTAGCCTCAGGGATGCGCCGCACAAACCCATGGAAGGGAGAATCCTAATGTGTACGAGCAAGGGATGAAGGACGAGGCAGGATTGGAGGGACAGGGACTAGGGTGATGAGGGATGGAGGTTAATTGGAACACACTGCATTTATCTTGCAAATTATCTTCGTCACGTCAATTTGTATCAATCTAGCAGGGGCGAGTCCTGCGTGGCTTCTATCTGACCGTGACACACACACACACACACACACACACACACTACTCTCCCTCCATCACGTCCAATTTTACAATAATTTTCATTGTATTGATCTATATACGTACGTACTGTATATAAACATACATTCTTGTTTTCTTACCTATATCCCTTTGAGACGCCAATATATATAACATTCAATGCCTATTTCCACTTAATTAGTAAGGGCAGTAAGTCAGTCAATCAGTCAGTCTGTCAGTCTGCATGTCATACCTTCCAATGGATATAGATAACACGGAGGTTACAACACCACCGGACGTCATCCCACATCCGCCCTTGGTGCCGGGCTAACTATTATATGATTTGGCTCAACATTTCTAGGTCAGAGTGGAACGAGTGGTAATATTTTCCGAAAAGGAGGAAGAGGAAGAGGAAGAGGAGGAGGAAAAAGAAATGAATGATGGGTGAGGGTACCTTACTGCCTCTCTCCGACCTCCTAACAACCAACCAGTAAGATGTTCCGAAGGGAAGGAGAAAGAAGAGGAGGAAGAGGATTACATAGAATTACATAGGAATACAAACAGCAACACACCTACTTGGCTGTTTGATTTCTCTAACTACAACTTAGATGATTAGTTAGCCTGAAGAGAACAGTGCCAGCCGGGGATTTGATGTGAAATAATTGTCAAGGCGATTTTTTAAAGTTTCAACGGTAGCTGAGTTAACGACGTTCAAGGGTCACACCAGATACCCGAGAACCTCCTGTAAGGGTCGTCAAGGCCGCGTTATTATCATGCATTTACCACTGCTTTCCCTTTATTTTTGTTATCACACACAATCATCCTTCCTTGCTCAACAGGCATTCCTCTTTCATTCAACACTCTTTTCACACCGTCCATCCATCCCATTCTTGGCCTTCCTCTTAACCTCACACCTCTTACATCAGATCCAACTATAATTTTCACCAACTGGTCCTCCTCCATTCTCTGCATGTGTCCAAACCACCTCAACACACTCTGCTCTGCTCAACCAGCCAATTCTCTCGTAACACCAGTTCTCCTTTGCACCTCATTTCTCACTCGGTCCATACGCGTTACTCCACTCATACTCCTCAGACACCTCATCTCCATTACATTCAATCTCTTCTCTGCTGCTGCCATACCTCATGTTTTAGCCCAGTATGATGCAGTGGTCACAGCTACTCCTTCATACAACCTTCTCTTTACATTCATTCCCATCAATCTACAACTAAACACCTTCTTCATTCCTTCCAACACCTTTCGTATACATCATTGATCCTAGACTTCAATCATGTCTATTAATAATAATAATAATAATAATCTATTTACATATCTATAAATTAGGCTGTTATCCAAGACAAAGCCAAGCATACACATACACATGTACACAACCACATACACTCCTCTCAATTACTCCCTCGGCCCCAACAGGAGACAAGAAGTACCTCCACCTCACCACAACACTGCGCGTCAGCAGGTGAGTCGACAAATGGGTGATGAGAGTTGGAATTGTATCCACAACAAAAGTCCTAATGATTACCCCTGCTACTTTATATTGAACTCATGCCCTCTATCTATCTATATACCTGGCTTATATCCCCATTAATAGAGGGTAGCCAAGACAAAGCATTAAGAGATGAGGGAGCCTTCACTTTCCCTCCCACTGTGCAATGTTTTCATAGGAGAGAATACAGAGGAGGGGCTTCCCAGACCCCTCACTCAGTTACTTTGGGTCACCATAAACAAGTCGCAGGAAATACAGTGGTAGTAGGCTTCCAACCACTACCACAGGAATAATAATAATAATAATAGTTTGTACTTTATTTGAATAATCATTATGGATAATAAACACAATAACTAACCTGACCATCGCACACAAGACTCGGCAATGCTGTATTTTTCATTCCTCCAGCAAAGTTGTGTGTGATTGAGCCTGGCAAGTATCTCCTCCACGTCCCTCGGGTCTGAGAACGTTTCGTCATGGAGGATCACCCCCACCACCGTCACCAAGGATTATATACTCATCCATGACTGTCACCCTAACAGCAGGACGCGAGAGGATAACCACCACCACCGTCACCAAGGATTATACTCATCCTTGACCGTCACTCTAACAGGACACGAGAAGATCACCACCACCACCGTCACCTATATATGTTATATTATATTATAGTATAGTATAATATAGTATAGTATACTATATTATATTATATTACAGTATATTATATTAGTGAGGCTTCAATGAACCCTCATCAAGAATCATCATCATCATCAATCAAAACAAACCAGGAGTGACAGGCTGAGGATGTCTGACACTCACTGTATTGTATGGGCTGTTTTGTTTTTTTGTCTGTCTGTTTCAAATTGTATTGTTTTGAAAGGCTGTCTAGGTTATAATACAGTGTTTGTACGTTAAACATGGCAGCAGCAGCAGCAGCAGCAGCATCACTGAAGAACACACCTGATCCAATGTTGAGTAAGCAGGTGGAGTACATCAAGGTGAATGGTGTGCCGGCCGCCGGGTAACTAACAATAATAACACTTTGCTTCTTTCTGCCACACTTGGACAACCTTTGATAATTAAATCTATTTTTACTAGTAATGCCTTCACAACATCTGCCTCAGAGTCCCGTGTCTGCCGTCTCAAAGGCATTGTGTTTAGGTTTCCTCCTGTACACACTTACAGATACTTACAAAACACTTCTGGCAGAGGCTATTGAGCCTGTGACGCCAGCTCTAGATTATTAATACTGTACTGGGTTCTGTGGTCAAGTGGTCGTTGTGGTCGAGGCATTTGCTTTCTAACATTGCAGTATAATCAAATTTAATTTTCTGGTTGTTCCACACCCGGTCTAAGGTAAAGATTCGTAAGACGACTTATTCGATATCTCGTTACCTTTACAATGCACTGCAAATTCAACCTCAGATACTTGTTCAGATCACCTCAAACAGTTATGCCGCTGAATTACAGAAAAAAAATATGATTTTTTTTAGGTTACGTTAGGTTTAGCTAGGTTTGGTTAGATCTCGTTACATTTAGTTAGGTTAGGTTGGGTTAGTTTTAGTTTGGCTTATTTAACTGCTTCTCTGAGGTTATGCTAACAAAACAATTTTTTTGGTAAAATTTACATCTTCACCAGAATGGCGTGTGACTACGAAAAAAATGGCGTTTGCACCTCGATCAACCCCCAACTTAACTTAACTTTACGTTTTGAAGAGAAAATTTCTGTAATTCAGCGGCATAACTGTTTGAAGTGATCTGAACAAGTTTCTGAGATTGAATTTGCAGTGCATGATAAAGGTAAGGAGATATCGAATGGGTCATCTTACAAATCTTTATCCGGTCTAATTTCCTTTCAAAATCCATCACTGATGCAGCATTCACTACAGAATATGGGAGACTGTTCCAACTGTTCACCACTCTGTTACTAAATGAATATTTCCTGATGTCTAGCCTTGGCCTTTGCTTGAATATCCTCTTCTCATGTCCTCTTGTCACCGATCCATCCTGTTCCATGAATAATCCTTCGCTAACACTCCTGTCATACACACAGTTCATTATCTTGAAGGTCTCCACCATATCACCTCTTGATCTCCGCTAAGCTAGAGTTGGTAGGTTCAACTTCCTAAGTCTATCTTGATATGATAAGTTCTTCAAATTGGCACTAGCTTTGTTGCTCTCCTCTGTATTGCTTCAACTGCCTCCATATCATTTTTCTTGTATAAGCACCAAGCCACACACGACCATTGATTTGCTTGTTACATGTTTATTATTGTCCATCCAATGTGGTGATGTGAGTAGCATTGTTTGTGTGTGAGTACTGTACTGTACTGTACCGCTGAGCTGCCTTGTCATTTCAGGAGTGTTGTTCAGTGATTTTGGTGAAATCATCCGAGCCTCAGAGTCTCAAGGAATGAAGAACAACAAGTCAAACAATGGAGACATTCTAGAGGGTAAATCAGAGAGTGAATCCAAGGCAGTGCTTGTGATCAAGCTGCCTTACACTGGCACCAACCTCACCATCAACCTGCACTTGTACCCCTATCAAGCCTGGATGGCCCCACTTCGCCTCCAGCATCACCATCCAGGATCTGGAGGACCAGGTCACGGCACATAGATGAGTAAGTCTTGCCCTCCCTCCCCTGCAGCGGCCTTGTTGGATGTGTCTTTAGAAGAGAATGACAGTAGATCCACAAATCCTGCTCAGTGGTAGCACACAGATCTTTGCACACACACATATAAGGCCTGCATCCAAATCCATTATGCACCTTCCCTCATCCTCTGTAATACTTGCTTTACATCCTGACACTGTGTTCCCTTGTCACCAGGCTCCTTCCAGCAACGAGTGGAACATTATGGCAGATGACATCCTTGCCCAGCTGGTGCATCAGGTCCTGCAGCTGTACAGGAAGCACTAGGTGAGGGAAGCTGCAAGTACTGCTATGTGTGTGTCCTTGAGACCATTGAACATCACTTGAAGGAACATGTCACTGCCTGTGGTCATATTTCAAACACTGAGTACCATAATAACCTCCTTCATGGTGATGCAAGTGTGTGTGTGTGTGTGTGTGTGTGTGTGTGTGTGTGTGTGTAATAATAATAATAATAATAATAATAATAAATGGTTTATTTAAAAAGCAGTCATGGACTGAAAATATACATAATTGGGAAATCAATATGCTAAGATATAATTAATTAAGTATACTTATCTATATGTAAAGGTAAAATTAATTAAGTTTATTTATCTATGTGTTAGGGTATAGTTAATTAAGTTTACTTATAATTTAATAAGTGAACAATGGAGGGAATCACACTGTTCTTGAAGCGGTCGGTCCTCGGGGCTTTGACAGGGATTAACACGTTCCTGTGTGTTGTAGCACGGATGGGGGGAGGGGCATCAGGGGGGAGTAGTTTGCGGTGTTAAGAGTGTTTTAAAAGGCCTTCCCCAAATTTCATTAGGGCCTCCTCATGTTTGACAGACAGCCTTGGCAGATTTAGTGTGTTGAGGACACTCTCGTAGTCGTGGTGTGCAGGACCAAGAATTAACCTGAGTGCACGTTTTTTAATCTTCTCAAGTTGGTAATGTTGTGTTATGTTGAGAGATGAGGACCAGGCTGGGGAGGCATACATGAGCTTAGGTAATATGAAGGAAGTGTAAACTTTCTTTAGCTCATCAGCCGGTGTTCCTAGGGACTTGAGCCTTCGTAACATGTAGATTTTGTAGGAGGCGAGGCTGATCTGATGGTAACAGTGTGTGTGTGTGTGTGTGTGTATGTGTCTGTGTCTGTGTGTGTGTGTGTGTGTGTGTGTGTGTGTGTGTGTGATTCTCTTCCTCTGTTGCTTAGGGATCCAGCAGGCACTCTGATTAGGGTTATAATTGTCTGTGGTGGTCATGTTCAGTGGTTGTGTGAAATGTGAGTTCAAACTTGTAATAAGCAGTGTTCAGTATACAACTTGATAACACTGTACAGCTGGTGGGCGGGTGTACAGTGTTATGTGTGTATGTATGTTTGTTTGTTGTGTAGTTGGTGTGTTCCAGTGTTGCTTTACAAGTGTTATGGCAAGAATAGTTTATTTTATTTTATTTCTTACCTTCCTTTTTTGACATTTTGTTGTTAAATTTTCAGCTGGACCGATTTGAAGAGGATGACATTCTTGAGATTGAGTAGCAGTGTTTTGTGAAGGCTTTGAAGACTGGAGAAGGAGACCTTGAGGTGAGTGTGTGCTCAGTCAGTCCTCACACACACTGGGTAACATAGGGAACAAAAGTATCAATTATATTAACATGAAACAACAACTTACTGATGCATCTGTCATTATAAGGAAAGGTGTTTGAATAAGGAAGTTATAGAACACCAAGGTCAATGTGCACCAATATGCTGTACAACACACACATGGTGCAGCCTGTGGTGGTGCTGTGGTGGGGTGTGTGGTGTGTGGTGCTGTGTGGTTGAGGAGAAGGGAGAACAGCATGGCTCACTTCAAGATAAAATGCATTCAAAGTTAAAGTAAAAAATTGCAATTGACTTATTTCTAAGTAACATTATACAAGTGTGATCACGTAACATTACAACTTGTGGTTGGATCATTGATCTTTGTCTTGCATTCAACACCCAAGTCTCATTGCATAAGTGACTCGTCTTTTTGTAGAAGAGAATACAGAGGAGGGGCTTCCCAGACCCCCTCGCTCCATCCCTTCTGGTCTCTCTATACGACCTGCAGGGAACACATACAGAGGTGATATACTTGCAGCGAACACCACACACTGTTATTTATATGTTCATCTTATTATAACAATACAGTCAGTCTGTCATTATTGTGTTCAGGTCTGAGTGAGCACCACTGAACACCCTACCACCACATCCCCCTTCCTGGTGCGCCTCACCCTCACCCTCACCCTCACCCTCACCCTCCAGGATGTGCCGCCAGTGCTGGTCCCTGCCAACCTTGCCACCCCCACCACCTTCCTACAAGTACACTTTCCCCAGGGTGAGTGTATGCACCTTACCCTACCAACCTTGCCACCCCCACCACCTTCCTACAAGTACACTTTCCCCAGGGTGAGTGTATGCACCTTACCCTGCCAACCTTGCCACCCCCACCACCTTCCTACAAGTACACTTCCCCCAGGGTGAGTGAATGAATAATACAAATTGTAAGTTGAATACTGTATTAGTCTGTTTGCAAATGACACTGTTTTGATTGAAGAGTGAAAACAAATATTTAATAAGCCAAGGCAAGGCACACATACACACACCCATACACACATACATTGAGAAGACAAGGAGAGGCTAGATATTTAACAAGACACAAGAAAAAATTGCAATTAGGAATTTGCTTGAACGATACAAAAAATTACAGTATTCCCCAAAGAAGTATAGATACTTGGAATGAACTGAAGGAAGGGGTGATAATGGCAAAGAATGTACATCAACTGAAGGAAAAACTGGACAAACATGATACTGAGACAGGACCACATGAGTGTAGCTCAGGCCATGTATACTACAACTAGGTCAATACATATACATGATATAACTATTTTGAAAGACTACTACACATAAGCTTTCATGTGTTGGTCTTATTCACCTAATGATGGCTCTCCATGATGAATTCTATCACCGTTTTTCACATCTCAAACTCCTTTACAATACTACTAATGATAATAATAATTCTAATACTAGTAATGATAATGATGATAATGAGTGAGTGGTGTGTGGTGATGGTGTGTGTTGTGTATTACCACAGAGGGAAGGATTGTTTGCACCTTTCCCCTCGTGTTGAGTCACTGATTGGAGGCACCTGTTCCCTGGCCCTCCCAGCCAAGCCGTGCTGCTGGACCACGTGGAGAGCATCAGGGAGTTACTACAAGGAAAAGTAAACAAAACCATTCTGTGCTTTGAGACCAGGAAGCAGTTTATGGCCGAGGTAAATATATATTATCCTGTGTTGTAATACTTGTACACACTCATAATGTACTTGGTTTTCTATCTGTAAAATCTTTGTTTATTGTCACAGTTCCACATAACAACACTCATATATGTGTGTGTGTATCATTTTTAGAACACTGATGACAGGTTAAAATACTATAGTTGTCTGGTGTTCAAAATGATGGATGGATAATGTGTTCAACTTTCATAAACATATATTAGATCGTCTTCCTTTGAAGTGGATGGTACATAGTTCTGTCAAAGCATCATGTTTTAGTCCACTGTTGTTGGGGAACCTTGGATTTGTAACTCACTTGCTCCTTAGTCTTAGTGTCATGCAGAAGTGTTTATAATCTTATCTACACCAAGCTGTTAGAGGCAAGTTTAATGATTACTTACCCTGTGGGAGGAGGATGTGGCTTGGCTGCACATCAGATTTACAGAGTACTGCCGTTGTGTTCCCTGGGTGGGGTGAGAGGGCTGGGGATCACTGGGCCTTGTTTGCATGGTGGTAATAGTGGGGTAGGAATGAGTGAGTGTTGTCTGGTGTGCAGGTGCTGTGTCAGTCCGGGTGTGCTGTGTCACGGGTCACAAAGAAAGTGTTTCTATCCTCCACCCGCAGCAGCACAGGCCTCGGGTGGTGCTGCAATTCCTCTACCACAACAGTTTTTATACATCACAGACCGTTGGTGCCAATAGGCTTTATGGAGGCTAAGATGGACTGCCTCTTGCCTGTTATTTGGCGTAGGTTTAGATTTTTTATAGTGATGCCTCGAATGTTTACGTTCTCTCTTGATGATGTTGTGAACGCGAGAGACTATTGCTGCAACAGCCTCAAATGAATATAACATTGTAAGTCCCGTCTGAGGACAGTATGGCAGCAGTTTGGGTAACCTTTGGCCACTCTGAGGTAACACCAAAGAAAGAAAAGTGGCCAGCAGATATCAGGACTGGAACCCGGGACCCTATGTTTGCATGCCCGAACACTGACCACTGTACTACAGCCTCCTCAAGGAACCTGTGTCCAGGGAACTCAGTGACCTCAAGTACAGGTCACAGTGGAAGCCAGAAGAGATGGTTCAGCAAACCAAACAACATGTCATTGCCAACATCACCTCCTTCCAGATGAGTTCAATATGAACCTCATGATTGTATGTTAGGGTGCCATCCATTGTTTTCCATTACATTACTGCCACTTTCAAAGGATACTCTAAACTTATCACAGTCATGCCAATGGCTGTAGAACACTGGTGGGGAAGTTGTGTGTGTATGTGTGTGTGTGTGTGTGTGTGTGTGTGTGTGTGTGTGTGTGTGTGTGTGTGTGTGTGTATGTGTGTGTGGAGTAGTGCCAGTTGCCTCCATCACCTGTGTGGCTGAGGCTGCAGGTGACAGTGTTATTTCCTCCTCCATCACAGTTAGTAATGCACCTCCAAACAGTGTGTGGTGGTGCTCCCTTTCTTCCTCGTCCCTCTGCCTTGAACAGGGTGAGATCTGGTCACTTGTAGCGAGGAGTGAGGCAGCAAGACGGAGCATAATTACTGGAGGCTTGGGAAGGATTGATGGTAATGTCCCGCCACATACTCAACCACTCTCTAATGATGCTCTCTGCTCCAGATTGTTTCAGTTTTAGGTAATGTTCGTTTTCAAAAAGTATTTTCCGTGTTTTCTTGGGCAGGTTTTTGTCAATCATCGGTAATAAGAAAAATGTACATTGCAGAATCAATTTTTTATTTATTTATTTATTTTTCTATATCATTAACCGTTGGCACCAGTAGGCTTATGGAGGCACAGATGGACTTGCCTCGCCTGTTATTTGGCGTAGGTTTTTTTTATAATTTTTATAGTGACGCCTCAAATGTTTACGTTCTCTCTTGAGTATGTTGAGAACGTGTGAGGCTTATTACTGCTACAGCCTCAGATGCATATTAACGTTGTAAGTCCCGTCTGAGGACAGTATGGCAGCAATTTGGGTAGTCTTTGGCCACTCGGCGGTGATATCAAAGAATGAAAAGTGGTCAGCGGATATCGGGGATTCAAACCCGAGACCCTAGGCTCCCATGCCCGAGCGCTGACCACTGCACCACCGCCTCCCCATGCTTCATGCTTGAAATATCTTTTGATTGCAAGTCAGAGATGAAATGATTAGTTCCCTGTTTGATTATGTGAACAAAACTGATACCCAAGTGAAGGAAACCAAAACCCATTACCATCACATCACTAAAACTAAACTGATACCCGAGTGAAGGAAACCAAAAGTTGATTAGCATTAATGGGGAAAAAATTGCCTCCTTGACATAGGTAAAAGGCACAATTTTCTTTATCGATCTGAGTTTGTTTCATGTTTCATCTCATTAAGTGTGTTTCATTAGTGTTCAAACGTTAATTTTTGTTTCAATTACACTCTTTGAATCTGTAATCCAAAATATCCAGTAATTAATGAATGCGTGAAACTACAACACACACACACACACACACACACACACACACACACACACACACACACACACACACACACACACACACACACACACACACACATACACTGAAATATTTTTTGAGAGAGAGAGAGAGAGAGAGAGAGAGAGAGAGAGAGAGAGTGGAAAGGGTCAACTCAATGTATTTTTTAGTGGTTATAATTAACTTTTCCAAGAACCATTTGTCGCAAACACTAAGTAATTGAACGGTTCCTTGGTGACCGTGTGTGTGTGTGTGTGTGTGTGTGTGTGTGTGTGGTGTGGTGTGGTGTGGGGTGGGGTGGGGTGGGGTGGGGGGGGCAGAGGTTTAACAGAGATGGATGGAAGGAAGGAAGAAAGAAAGAAAGACAAAGAAAGAAAGAAAGAAAGGAAGAAAGAAAGGAAGGAAGGAAGGAAGGAAGGAAGAAAGGAAGCAAGAAAGAAAGAAAGAAAGAAAGGAAGGAAGGAAGGAAGGAAGGAAGGAAGGAAGGAAGCAAGCAAGCAAGCAAGCAAGCAAGCAAGGAAGCAAGCAAGCAAGCAAGCAAGCAAGGAAGCAAGCAAGCAAGCAAGCAAGCAAGCAAGGAAGGAAGGAAGGAAGGAAGGAAGCAAGCAAGCAAGCAAGCAAGCAAGCAAGCAAGGAAGGAAGGAAGCAAGCAAGCAAGCAAGGAAGCAAGGAAGCAAGGAAGCAAGCAAGCAAGGAAGGAAGGAAGGAAGCAAGCAAGCAAGCAAGCAAGCAAGGAAGGAAGGAAGCAAGCAAGCAAGCAAGGAAGCAAGCAAGCAAGCAAGCAAGCAAGGAAGGAAGCAAGCAAGCAAGCAAGCAAGGAAGCAAGCAAGGAAGGAAGGAAGGAAGCAAGCAAGCAAGCAAGGAAGGAAGCAAGCAAGCAAGCAAGGAAGCAAGCAAGCAAGCAAGCAAGCAAGCAAGCAAGCAAGCAAGCAAGCAAGCAAGCAAGCAAGCAAGAAGGAAGGAAGGAAGGAAGGAAGGAAGCAAGCAAGCAAGCAAGCAAGGAAGCAAGCAAGCAAGCAAGGAAGGAAGGAAGGAAGCAAGCAAGCAAGCAAGCAAGGAAGGAAGGAAGCAAGCAAGCAAGCAATGAAGCAAGCAAGCAAGCAAGCAAGCAAGGAAGCAAGGAAGCAAGCAAGCAAGCAAGGAAGGAAGCAAGCAAGCAAGCAAGCAAGCAAGCAAGCAAGCAAGCAAGCAAGCAAGCAAGGAAGGAAGGAAGGAAGCAAGCAAGCAAGCAAGCAAGGAAGCAAGCAAGCAAGCAAGGAAGCAAGGAAGGAAGCAAGCAAGCAAGCAAGGAAGCAAGGAAGCAAGCAAGCAAGCAAGCAAGCAAACAAGCAAGCAAGGAAGCAAGGAAGCAAGGAAGCAAGCAAGCAAGCAAGCAAGCAAGCAAACAAGCAAGCAAGGAAGCAAGGAAGCAAGGAAGCAAGCAAGCAAGCAAGCAAGGAAGCAAGGAAGCAAGGAAGCAAGCAAACAAGCAAGCAAGGAAGCAAGCAAGCAAGCAAGCAAGCAAGCAAGCAAGCAAGCAAGGAAGCAAGGAAGCAAGCAAGCAAGCAAGCAAGCAAACAAGCAAGCAAGGAAGGAAGGAAGGAAGCAAGCAAGCAAGCAAGCAAGCAAGCAAGGAAGGAAGGAAGCAAGCAAGCAAGCAAGCAAGGAAGCAAGCAAGCAAGCAAGCAAGCAAGCAAGCAAGGAAGCAAGCAAGCAAGCAAGCAAGCAAGCAAGCAAGCAAGCAAGCAAGCAAGCAAGCAAGCAAGCAAGCAAGCAAGCAAGCAAGCAAGCAAGCAAGCAAGCAAGCAAGCAAGCAAGCAAGCAAGCAAGCAAGGAAGCAAGGAAGGAAGCAAGCAAGCAAGCAAGCAAGCAAGCAAGCAAGCAAGCAAGCAAGCAAGCAAGCAAGGAAGCAAGCAAGCAAGCAAGCAAGCAAGCAAGCAAGGAAGGAAGGAAGCAAGCAAGCAAGCAAGCAAGCAAGCAAGGAAGGAAGGAAGCAAGCAAGCAAGCAAGCAAGGAAGCAGAAGCAAGCAAGCAAGCAAGCAAGCAAGCAAGCAAGCAAGCAAGCAAGAGCAAGCAAGCAAGCAAGCAAGCAAGCAAGCAAGCAAGCAAGCAAGCAAGCAAGCAAGCAAGCAAGCAAGCAAGCAAGCAAGCAAGCAAGCAAGCAAGGAAGGAAGGAAGGAAGGAAGGAAGCAAGCAAGCAAGCAAGCAAGCAAGCAAGCAAGCAAGCAAGCAAGCAAGAAAGAAAGGAAGGAAGGGAAAGTTAGATGTAAAAAATTGACGTAGACAGAGCGGAGTTATCTGTCAGAAATCAAATTAAGGGAAACTATAGGAAAACCTTCAGAATAATACAACGCTGGTGTCTGGAAGCTAGAGGCAGTAAGAGGAAACACATTAGCGCTAACAATTTAAACTATATTATGCTATGGTGGTGGCGGTGGTGGTGGCATACTCTCTCTCTCTCTCTCTCTCTCTCTCTCTCTCTCTCTCTCTCTCTCTCTCTCTCTCTCTCTCTCTCTCTCTCTCTCTCTCTCTCTCTCTCTGACGTTAGAATATGCGATCGCAAGAATTAGGACCAATTTTGAAACACTTAAAAACTTGAGCGGAACGAAAGTTTATCCTCGGCCGGTGTGAGTAAAAGTTTGGAAGTGGCCGTGGTGATGGGTGCGTGCGGGGCCCAGGGGAGGGAGGGGCGGGGCGGAGAGGAGGAAGAAGGGGAGGGAGAAGGGGAAGAGGAAGGAAGTGTGTGTTGGGGCAGGGAAGGGAATGGGGAAAGAAGTATGTGTTGGGTAGAAGAGGAGGGGAAGGGAAGGGAAGGGGAAGACGTATATATGAGATGGGGAAAAAATGAGAGGAATGAACTAAACTACTGCTGCTTATTCTCCTCCTCCTCCTCCTCCTCCTCCTCCTCCTCCTCCTCCTCCTCCTCCTCCTCCTCCCGCACACCTTGTTACTGGGTGTATTGACCTGATGGGAACACAGTTGTAAGTCGGGCGTGCCAGGCTTTACCAAGGCTGGCTTACGACCTTTAGGCAGCGGAACGTGTGCCTGCCCTTGTGCAGATAAGGTAAGGAGAGAGAGAGAGAGAGAGAGAGAGAGAGAGAGAGAGAGAGAGAGAGAGAGAGAGAGAGAGAGAGAGAGAGAGAGAGAGAGAGAGAGAGTTATATATATTCGGTGGATGGGAACGATGTAATGTATAGACTTGCTTTATTTTTCTAATATTTTATGGTTTCCTTCCAGAGTTTGAAACCTAGTCATGCATTTTTTTATTCTTTATTTCTAGGGAATAAGGAATCTTTTTTTTATATATTTTAGTATTTTAGGCGAAGAAAGGGAAGAGGGGGAGACAGGAAAAATGTTGACTTGTTTTCTTTGTTCATATTTTTCTCACATTTTGAAGGCTGGACATTTTATGGATGTGTGTGTGTGTGTGTGTGTGTGTGTGTGTGTGTGTGTGTATGTGTATGTGTGTGTGTGTGTGTGTGTGTGTGTGTGTGTGTGTGTATGTGTGTGTGTGTGTGTGTATGTGTATGTGTGTGTGTGTGTGTGTGTGTGTGTGTGTATGTGTGTGTGTGTGTTGGTGAGTGTTAGTGGGTCACCTTGAGCTTCCCCAAACGCAACATAACTCTTTTAATAACACTAAGTTGTACCCTAATATTTGTGTTGTGTCGTCTGAGGTTTTTGTATTAATGTAATTTGTTTGATCTACTTCCAGGGGCTCACTATGATATAAGACTTAGACATGCAGAGTGTTTCCAGTTCAACATTTCCTCCAACGTAACACTGCTGAATGTAAGTACACCTCTGGAATGTATTAGTATTTACCAAGGAGGGAACAGAGTGGGGGTGGGGGTGCCTAGTGCCTAGTCCTCTCCCTGCCTTGGCTAGACGTGTACGAGTGATAAAGGTTAAAAGTTATACCACTCAGCTCAGCCTTGCAGCTTATCAATACCGTATCAGACTTGAATATTGCAGCCCTAAAAGCCCCACATTTCATCCCTTTGTCATCTTTTAACTCCTTCCCTCCTGGACCACTCAGCCCCAAAGCCCCTTCGTCCTTCACCCCTTCAGCCCTTCACCCCGTCACCCCCTCCAAGATGGCTCTGAAACGTCTGCATCAGCACTAAGAAATTTTCACTCGAAGTTCAGATCAAATAAAGTATTCACGGGATTCTTGCAGGAATGATGAGGCTTTGAGGTACTGCTGCTATCTTTTTACGCATGCACGCGCGCACACACACACACACACACACACACACACACACACACACACACACACACACACACACACACACACACACACACACACACACACACACACATACACACTCAAAAATGAAATTCGTAAATAACAACGCGCCAAAAAGTTTGACACCATGGATGAAATACTCACAATAGATATTGGTTTTGAAATGCCTTTGACAACAGCAAAGTATAGTGTTCGTGTTCTGGGTAATTGTGTTGAAATTATTCATGTTAGATCAAGTGTGTTTGCATTCATACTCAGAGAGAGAGAGAGAGAGAGAGAGAGAGAGAGAGAGAGAGAGATTCGTTTCTTAGTTTTACAATTTATCTTCAGTTCGTCAATATTGCTAGATAAAAGTCATTGTTGTGTTATTGCAGCATCACTGTGTTAAGTCACCACCACAATCACAACCACAACAACCACAACCACCACCACAACCGCCACTACAATGTTGGGATGTACGGCACCATACCACGTCTGAGTATGTGAAACTGTGAACCAAGATACCGCAGACTTTAACAATTTATCTCACCCTCCTACTCTTCCTCCTACGCTTCATCCGACTACTCCTACTACTCTTACCTACTACTACTACTACTACTACTACTACTACTACTACTACTACTACTACTACTACTACTACTACTACTACTACTACGCTTTCTCCTCCTCCTCCTCCTCCTCCTCCTCCTCCTCCTCCTCCTCCTCCTCCTCCTCCTCCTCCTCCCCCTCCTCCTCCTCCTCCTCCTCCTCCTCCTCCTTCCCCCCTCCTCCTCCTCCTCCTCCTCCTCCTCCTCCTCCTCCTCCTCCTCCTCCTCCTCCTCCTCCTCCTCCTCCACCACCATATCATCATCAATATTTCCATGAACAATACTACGCCACACGATCATTGAAGCACAAAGTGAAAAGTTGCTGGTGATGGTCCAATGGATCAAACATTGGTCCACACGTAGGGAGTCTCCAGGTTCGAGTCCCGGACCTCTCTTATTGATTATTATATCATTATATTATTACTATTATCATTATTTTAAGTAGTAGTAGTAGTAGTAGTAGTAGTAGTAGTAGTAGTAGTAGTAGTAGTAGTAGTGGTAGTAGTAGTGGTAGTAGTAGTGTTTAGGTTAGGTTAGGCTAGGCTAGGTTAGGTTAGGTTAGCCACTAATTTATCCTCCTGTTACTCCCTTTTGTTTTGATCGATGTGTTTCCCTCCAGAGTGTTAGTGGCTATAGAAAGCTTAACATCAAGTATTCTCGCGGCAACTCCCGCCGGAGGAGTGTGTGAGGGGGCGGGCGTGACTTGGGGAACAATGTGCCGGACCGCCGGACACGCCCTCAGGCTTAGAGTGGCTTCGTCCCAATGGAAACACAAACGAA
>JAPQNM010000008.1:2675344-2687844 GCA_029783475.1 Metacarcinus magister
TCTCTCTCTCTCTCTCTCTCTCTCTCTAGGGGGCATGAGGGGGGCTGGGGGGTTATGGGGTGAAGGTTAATGGTGTGGGGTTATGTTGGGGTATGTTCGGGGTTTGTATATATGTTGTGGAAGGATATATTTGGTTGGGGAATTTCTTTGTTTTGCCGATCAGCTGATTCTGGTACTGGGAGTCCTAGGGCGTGTTATATGCATTTGCTAAGGATCCCACCCAGTGCAGTAATGGGCGTGTGGGCGTGGGATTTGTATCTGAATATGTGTGTTTGTGTGGTAAGTGTAATAGTGTGTGTGTGTGTGTGTGTGTGTAGGCTACGTGTTTGTGGGATTATTTTACATCTTCACAATTATGCTTTAAAAAAATAATGGTTATAGTATGATATTATTTGATGCATTTTAAGAAGGTTTTCTTAATTATATTTCCTTCGTAAATTCCTAGTTTGTGAGTTATGACGAAAAGTTAGGTTAGACGATTTGCAGACGATAGTCACCTGTCATTCTGTAGATGTAAACATTTAACGTGGGCGTGTCTGTCTGTGTGTGTGTGTGTGTGTGTTTGTTTGTTTGTTTGTTAGTGAGGCTCGCATACTCAATGATGCCTTGGTAAGCACACACACACACTTTTTTTTCATCAGTTTTCTTTGTGTTGTTGTGAAATGATACCTAAATATTTATTATAACCTTTGCTTATTTATTTTCTATGGTTTATAATTTTTAGTCAATGCTGTGAGGTTTTTTTTTTATTATTATTATAACAAAGAATATGCAAATGTTTTACTAATGGCACAGCTTACAAGTACGGCAGCGTAAGTGCTCGGTTATAGATACGGCACGTGCCTAACTTTTGAGTGCTAAAATAGGACAAGATTATATAACCGAACCTAACTGTACCTAACTGAACTTAACCTAACCATACCTAACTGTACCTAACTGAACCTAACTGAACCTAACTGTACCTAACCATACCTAACTGAACCTAACTGTACCTAACCATACCTAACTGAACCTAACCATACCTAACTGAACCTAACTGTACCTAACCATACCTAACTGAACCTAACTGTACCTAACCATACCTAACTGAACCTAACCATACCTAACTGAACCTAACTGTACCTAACCATACCTAACTGAACCTAACTGAACCTAACTGTACCTAACCATACCTAACTGAACCTAACTGAACCTAACTGTACCTAACCATACCTAACTGAACCTAACTGTACCTAACTGAACCTAACTGAACCTAACTGTACCTAACATAACTTGAAAGATGCTATACCAGGTAAATAATAAGGCACAGTCCGTACCAATTGCTACTGCCGTATCTCTAAGCACTTAATAATTACTACTATTATTATTATATTTACCACCCCCCCCCCTTTGTTTCAGAATCCAGCAACGTAATGGCCGGAAGACACTTAGCACAGTGCAAGGCCTTCCATCGGATTACCACCTCAACAACATTGTACGTGCTTGCAAGAAGGAATTCACTTGCAACGGCACAGTGGTGGAACATTCTGAATACTGGGAGGTGAGTGTGTGTGTGTGAGTGTGTGTGTGTGTATGTGTGTGTGTGTGTTATTCACCGTGGTATGGAGGATCACGTGCTGGACTCGTGATGGTCGGATATTACCCTCCCCGAAGGAGCTCAGAGCTCATAGAGACTGATCTATGGGTGAGACTGAGACCTCTTGTGTCTGTTATTCACTGTGTGTGTGTGTGTGTGTGTGTGTGTGTGTGTGTGTGTGTGTGTGTGTGTGTGCATCTTGTTGTCTAGTTGTAGTTTAGGGGAAATGAGCTCACACTCGTGAGGCAGGGCACCCCCCGTAGGACTGCCTGAGTACGTGCCACCTTGAGCCGGTCCGTGGTGGAGGCCAAGGGGGGGTGAGGATACAAGGTTGATGGGTGGGCAGGTGAATGTTACTTGGTGTGTGAAGGGGTGACGACTGGAAGCGAAGGGGTGATACAGGGATGTGCCGTGTGCCTCCAAGGATTGATTATCCCAGCTGCACACACACACACACACACACACACACACACACACACACACACACACACACACACACACACACAACAACAAAATATAGCTGCACTTAAAATAATAATAATAATGAGATCTGTGTAGCACACACCGGCCAGCTCCTCACCCTAATGTCTCGCTCTGGCCTGGGGTCTTGTGCTTTCTCAAGTGTGGATACAGTTCTGGGCACAGCGGGCCAGGACCCTTCTACTACTACTACTACTACTACTCCTAGAGAGAGAGAGAGTGTGTGTGTGTGTGTGTGAGAGAGAGAGAGAGAGAGAGATGTGTATACGTGTACATAATATGAGAGTATAAGCCCGGTACACACAAGACACATTTTAATGGTCAGTTTCCAGCCCTATGGCTGTACGCACATGGTATATACCGTGAGATCATTGAAGTTTATTTTGTCTATTTACTAAATATACAGTAATATTTAAAGAGGTTAATATTCGGTTCGTCAACTAATTGATATCTGGTTACCTTTTTTCTTCGGACACTCGATGATAGCTTGAAAAAATGACCCAAGTTCCGGCTGGATTTAAACTCGGGTCGTCAAGTTTATTATAAGATTTTTAATACTTTTCTTCATTATTTTCTAGTTAATGTTATTTTATTCTCACTCCCAGACGTTGAGTAGATCAATGTATTCTCATCTCATCTCATCTATTGTCTATTGTTTAATTTTATTGTATTTCCAGACGTTTAGTGTGGAATGTTTCGTGTCGTATCGCTGGAAGGACTGGAGACTCCGTTGGAATTTGACCCGACCTGACCTTAACCCTTGCTGGCACTACTCTGTACCCAAGCCACTCACACGACCACTGCAGTTTGACCAGGCGAGTCTGTGTGTCGTCTATTAGGCCGAAGGAGAGCGGTGGTTTCCGTGTAATTAGGTTTAGTTTGGGTTAATTAATTAAGTCATTGTTAGGTGTAGATTAAAATTGGACATGAATCTCTATACAAAGCCTGGTTGTGTTGTTTTTCTGATGCAGTATTTCAACCCATAGCCTCTCCTCCCTCCCTCCCTCCCTCCCTCCCTCCCTCCCTCCCTCCCTCCCTCCCTCCCTCCCTCCCTCCCTCTAAGCTTGTTGCTTCAGGGTCTGAAAGGGACAAATTAGCCACTGATTGATTTTGTGACTGGAAGTTTCCAGTTATTGAGCAATTTGTCCAATCTCTGAGTAACAGAATAGCTGCTTAGGATATTGTATGTGATTGTTTTGGATTCCTGAATCACCTGGAAGATATGGACGCTGACGAGATCAGTTCAGCTGCAGCTACGTGGTCTTGTGAGTGTGTACAAAGATGACCTGGAGTCCAGTCTCAAAAATGAACTCGTCCATTTTGTGGAATTGCTAAAACTCGACATCAAAGAATATAATGAAAAAATCCCCATTAAAATGAAATAGGTATCTATGAATAGGTATCAACGTAGACTTAAACTCCTCTACACCTTTAGTTTATTCATCTACATGCTTTCTCCATCTTTTCTTCCCTTCTATATTTCTCCTCCTCTCCCCTGCTCCTCCCACCCTCCTCTTCATACTACTACTACTACTCCTACTTTCCATCTCTGTATTCACCCCCAGATTGTAGCAGAGTGCAATGAGGAGCGCATGGAAGAGATGCTGATTCTCTCCCGTCAACTAGATTTCCGGGAGGTGAAAGCCATCCCTCTCATCTCTGTCTCGCGTTGGCTTGTTAAGAAAGATGAACTTACAAGACTTACCTGGAGGGAAAATGATGGCAAACTCACCTTCGGGAAAAGAATATCTAAGTGTACCCTGTATTTCTTTCTCTTAACGGATCTATTGGTGGTGACGAAAAAGAAAAGGTAAGTCCCGTACATTTATAAATATAACTAGGTTAGGTTAGGTGTATGTCTATAAAAATAACATGCGGGATTATTTATTATTTTTTTCTACGTTAGGTTAGGTAAATTTAGTGTTGTTTCAGTAATTCATTATTATTACCACCTTCATTTCACACACACACACACACACACACACACACACACCCATTGAGTTTGAACGTGTCCCCTTTCTAGTGAGGATCAGTACATGGTGTTAGACTTCTGTTCCCGCAACATGGTACAAGTTCTGGAGTTGGATACCTCGGACAAGTTCCCCGGACGCATCCTGGACGGCCACAGGAACCTTCTCATCATGACAATGTTGCAGAACCATGAAAACAAAACTGTGGAGATGGTAAACCTTCAAAACATCTTATAATAATAATAATAATAACCTTTAATACAACTACAAGTCATATACATTTACAGTAAGAGAAATACAAAATAATAAAAAGATACCTAACTAAAAACCTAATGTCTAATGTATAATATGTTATGTTTGTCTTATTCATGTCCAAATAAAATAGTATCACCCCTAGATCGTTTTTGGAATACATTTTTTTTATATTTATTAATGTTGAGTGTAATTAATATGGAATGGTACAGTGTGGTGAGTGTTTGAAGTGTTTAAACTCTCTTCAGATTGTGTCTTGTCCCATGGAGTCAGACCGCACACGCTGGGTTGAGGCTGTCACTCCACGCAGCTCAGACAACCCAGACGAACGCATCTATGAAGAATGGGATTGTCCGCAAGTATGTCTATCTATCACCTTTGTCTTGGGTAGAAAATTATATGAAAAATTGTGTGTGTGTGTGTGTGTGTGTGGAATAATTGATGTGTTTGTTGTAATGCAGAACACACTTTTATATTTGATTCACTGTGATATACATGTTTGGTTATATACATTGGTGTAAATTTTGTTCTTGAATCAAAATTTCACTCTGCATAACACCTAAGAAAGATAATAATAATAACATCCGCTCTCTCTCTCTCTCTCTCTCTCTCTCTCTCTCTCTCTCTCTCTCTCTCTCTCTCTCTCTCTCTCTCTCTCTCTCTCTCTCTCTTTCTCTTTCTCTCTCTTTCTCTCTCTTTCTCTCTCTCTCTCTTTTTTCTAACACCCTTTTCCCTCCCCATAATCCCTTTCCTTGATCATTCCTCCTTCCACCTTTTCTTCACGTCTTCCTCTCCTCTGACCCCCCTTCCGTCACCTGCCGTCGCTGAGGTAACGAAGGTGTGCGTCCACTTGTTTGGTTGTCAGGTGAGGTGAGGTGAGGTGAGGAGAGGAGAGGAGAGGAGAGGAGAGATGAGACTTCTCCCTATAGGTAAATCTAGGAAGGCCAGATAGATATAAATTGTTAAGAACTAGCTGTAAGGGGTTGTAATAGTGTTATTAGACGTTAAAATCTACTCTTATATCTCACTCTAATTACTGTTTAATTAAGGTATCCATAGTTATTACAGAAAGGCGCCGAACATGTCCTTAACGTATATGAAGTTATAAACAGTTAAGTGCAGTGTTTAACCTTAGTAACTTATAATGAAGAGTGAGAGAGTGTCTAGCGTGACTATGGGTGTGTACACGTATAAGGAGTGTGGGAGGAAGAGGAGGAGGAAGAGACCAAGAGGGGACGATCGTAAGGGTTATTTATTGCTGGAGAAAGTTGATCAGTCTTAAGAGGTGTTGAGAAGGCAATAAAACTGTCTGAGTTGTTGTTGTCTTATTGTCTTGTTATATTAATAGATTGTTTTGTTTTAGTTATCGTTGGAACACTTTGATCAGTCTTAAGAGTTGTTGAAAAAGCAATATACAGCCTTGTTCTCTCGTTCTTTGTTCATGTATTAATACCTATACCGTGATATTTGTAGTTATTATATTATTATCATTGTTATTATATTGTTATCATTATTATATTATTAACATTGTTTTGGTTTACAGGTTAGTGCGTGCGTGCGTGGGTTGGTGACTAGTGTCCATTGTTTCCCTGCAGAGTAAGGTAATGTAATGTTATTTATGTTTGACGTGTGTGTGTGTGTGTGTGTGTGTGTGTGTGTGTGTGTGTGTGTGTGTGTGTGAATACCCCGTCAGGTTGATAGTTAATGCTTGTTTGTACCTGAGACGGTGTATAAGCTGTCTGGTCCAACTCTCACTAATGAGGAGGAGGAGGAGGAGGAGGAAGAGGAGGAGGAGGAGGAGGAGGAGGAGGAGGAATACAAGCGATGATTGCATAAATAATCTGCATCGAACCAGCTGAGAATCTTTATGTCGAAGAAAAAATCCTATTGATATGATTATTTTTCCCTCTCTACTTCAAACAAACAAAGAAGTGAATGATTGATTTGATGTTCGTTATTTACCTTTCATCTTTGTATTTCCCAGAATTGTTCGTGTGTTTTTTTCATTCCTGTGTTTCTTTTTGACTCTTAAATCATCGATCGCAGGTGATGTAGGTAGCAAGGATTGAAGTTATTAATGAATGTGTTGACTAATTATCATCATTATCATCGCTGGTAATTGCAATGGCTGGCTGTCTGTCTGTCCCTTCATTACATTAATTAGTGGTAATTGTTTTCGTCATCAAAAATCAACGGCTGTAATGATAGTGAAGATAAGATTCAAATACTTTGTTAATGTCAGGTCTAGGTCTGAGTACAGTAATATACAGTAATAATTAGGTCTGTATACTTGTACTACGTCATATTGCTTGCCATAATATTGGCTCAATAAGTTTACTCTACTAAATTGTTTGCATTAACATATATATTGTTTTGCATCATACAACTGCCTCAAGGAAATATAAAGAAAGGAATAGAAACACTTAAACTACGCTCTCTCTCTCTCTCTCTCTCTCTCTCTCTCTCTCTCTCTCTCTCTCTCTCTCTCTCTCTCTCTCTCTCTCTCTCTCTCTCTCTCTCTCTCTCTCTCTCTCTCTCTCTCTCTCTCTGTAATAATGAGAGAGAGAGAGAGAGATAATGAGATAAATGTGGGCAGTGTATTTCCGATTCAGTAAATAAAGAAAGCGGATTACGTCTACATACACAAAGCAGTACATGTATAATACAGGTATTGGTTACCTGGCGCAGGGGGGGGGGAGTTGCATCATTAGAGAGGAAGCATTGAGTAAAATTTCTCCAATCAGTAAATCCTTCTAATGAAACACAATACAACACACTACACACATTCTCTCTCTCTCTCTCTCTCTCTCTCTCTCTCTCTCTCTCTCTCTCTCTCTCTCTCTCTCTCTCTCTCTCTCTCTCTCTCTCCCTCTCCCTCTCCCTCTCTCCCTCTCTCTCTCTCTCTCTCTCTCTCTCTCTCTCTCTCTCTCTCTCTCTCATTCACTGCAGGAATACTGACTGAATCAAACCCAAACATTTCATTAATATTTTTTTTTTCTTCGCATCATCGTTAATCCATAATGAACCTTCGACTTGCTGAACTCTTATTCACAAAATGGATTCAAAACCAATACTTACATACTAACTTTTATATATAGACGTACGAAGCTAAAAAAAAAAAAAGGGGGTGTTGTTGCCTCTTAAGATTGATTTATTTCCATTTTTTCTAGACTTTTTTTTAAAATGATTAATGATCTTATGTCGTGATGGTAAATATTTCCTCTAAATGGGTCCATCTTTTTTCTATATCTTGGCAAGGTTTTTTTTGTGTGTGTGTGTATATGTGTGTGTGTGTGTATGTGTGTGTGTGTGTGTGTGTGTGTGTGTGTGTGTGTGTGTGTGTGTGTGTGTGGCGACGTGAGGATTAATAGGACGACTTAACGAGGCTCTTGACGAGGTAGCAATGGAATGAATAATATACATGAATGACTACGAAGGCGAGATAAGATAAAAAGAGAGAACGAGAGAGAGAGAGAGAGAGAGAGAGAGAGAGAGAGAGAGAGAGAGAGAGAGAGAGAGAGAGAGAGAGAGAGAGAGAGAGAGAGAGTGAGTGAAAGACAGGATAGATGATGAAACTGCAAATAATATGAAGAGATAAGACGATAAGAGAGAGGGGAAGGGAAAGGAAGGGAAGAGATTCAAACTGCACGATAGCACACTCGCTAACCTTTTATTGGACGTCAATGTTTGTAGAAGCCTCACTGTTTTGGTAGTAGTGGTGGTGGTGGTGGTGGTGGTTTATGGCAGTGTATCTAGCTATACCCATACAAGGAGAGACGTATAACCTCTATACTAAGAATACAAATGACTGGCAGTTTAGTTAGTAAGAAGAGGAGAGAAAGTAGTCATATCACTGCAATGTTTCTTCCCTCGGCAAGAAACACAACAGTTGAAGGATGGGAGGAAAAGTTTATATTTTGTCACCGAGGTGTAAAACGAAAATCCTAGGATGTTTTGCACGGTAGCTTCAAGGTGGTGGTGGTGGTCGTGGTGGTCGTGGTAGTCGTCTCGATAATCCCGAACCCTTACTAAACTTTTCTCATTTGCCGCTGGTTTAGTATCTTGTTCCTTCGTCTTTCCTGCGGTTCGAATAACGTACTTATACTTACTTACCTGTCCATAGTAACCTCATCCCACCTCACCTCATGCTGGGGATTGATAGTATTGGTAATGGTAGTTAGTGGTGGTTATACCTGTGGTGCTATTACTGCTGCTACTGCTGCTACTATTACTGCTACTACTGCTACTACTACTACTAACACAATAAATTCATTCGTAGACACTTTGATAATTGAAACCGAGGAAACTTTTGAAGACGTCTTGCAGCAAACTTAAGAGAGAAATAGTTGGCACTGTCTCATTTTAATGCCACCAGCTTTTGTGGTTCTGGTCGGGGCTGAAGAAGTTCTTTATATTTCGTTGGTTATATCATCGGCTTCGTTCTGGTCTCAGTATACTTTTCTATGGAGCTAAAACACAACTATTGCTAATGTGTTTCCCGTAGTCACGCCGCGAGAGAAAATTATCAACGTGTAAAAAGTTGAACATTTCTTACTCATCGGAAAGTAGTTTGTCATTTGTTTGGTTACGAAGATGAAAGTTGTTATATAGTAATTAATATGTTAAGTTTATATCATTTTTGTTGTTGATGAGAGGAGTGAGAGAAGGAAGGGAAGGAAGAATGAGAGAAGGAAGAGTGAGATAATGAAGAGTAAGAGAAAGAAGGAAGGGAAGGAAGAGGTATTAACAGAAGGAAGTGTGAAGACCTGTGTGTGTGTGTGTGTGTGTGTGTGTGTGTGTGTGTGTGTATGTATGTTGTACCTGACTGTACCTGGCTATTAGATGTCAGGTGTTGAAAACTTTTGAAAATGCTATAGGTGTTTACTGTGTGTGTTAGCGGCTGACTAGGTGTGTGTGTGTGTGTGTGTGTGTGTGTGTGTACGTGTACGTGTGTGTACGAGTTACTTATTGTTCGTTAAAATTAAGAGAACAAAATGCTGACACACCCTGTAGCACTTCATTCAACTTCAAGAGAAATAAAACCTTTGAATTTATCTTCAGAGAGAGAGAGAGAGAGAGAGAGACTGCAGTGAAATGCTTAACTTCCCTCCCTCCCTCCCGCGTGTGATGGAATTATCATGTTTCTCTCTCTCTCTCTCTCTCTCTCTCTCTCTCTCTCTCTCTCTCTCTCTCTCTCTCTCTCTCTCTCTCTCTCTCTCTCTCTCTCTCAAGACCTTCAAAGGTTATATTTGATATCATTTTAATGCAAAATGAGATTTACGACAAAATAATTTCTCCCTATTGGTTTATTTTCTTTAATAAGAAACAAAACATTGTAAAAACTTTTAAGAAAAATTTAAAAACAACTATAATAATTTCAGAAACCATAGAAAACAATAATAAACAAAGGAATCAAGAAAAAATGTCAAATAATTGAATAATTTTGTACGTGTATTTCCACACTCGCTTCGCAGACCGCACGCTGTCAAGTCGAGCTGCTCTGTCCTCTCATGCACCAGCCACGCGAGGCTTAATTAACACTCGCCAGTATTGTGTACCTGCAGGTGCCTCTATCACCTATATAGTCTGGCTTTTGCCCATTAAGACCTGTGTCTCATCTGACGCTGAACCCTGAAGGAGTGTCTCGTAGGGCACGTCCCTTAGACCAATGGTTCCCAAACTTATTCATCTTGTTACCCAATTTAACATGCTACATTAGGCGTGTTACCCCTTGCACAAAATGTTGTCAATATTGATGTATATGGCTGTATTAAAACACTATATATATATATATATATATATATATATATATATATATATATATATATATATATATATATATATATATTTTCTCTCTCTCTCTCTCTCACCCTCGAAAAACTGTTATATTACCCCCAGGGGATAAATTACACACAGTTTGTGAACCACTGCCTTAGAGTGACTAGTTACAGGGTGATTCACAGCGGGCCATTGGGAAACTAATAGGATAGTTTCAAAGTACCGAACGGGCTAGTTAGACGCCTTGTTAGGTGGGTTGTTCAACCCTCCCACTGTTGTAGGTATTGTCAGCACGTAGTTATACTCCCATTTTACCTTGAACTGTGTTCCCCGCTGCTGTGGAGCTGTAAAGGTAGGGACTTAACTCCTTCACTCTCTTATATTTCCAGCGTGAGTGTATTAGTATTCTAACTCACTCAGAAAAGCTCAAATTTGCTTAAAAACCCCACCATTTATACACACACCTTCCCTAAATACACATACAGTTAGGCTCGTTTCACACGTGTTGGACTTTTCGCCGTACGCCGTGGACGGTGTATGGAGCGCCGTGGACGGCGTATGGCGCGCCGTGGACGGCGTATGGCGCGCCGTGGACGGCGTATGGCGCGCCGTGGACGGCGTACGGCGCGCCGTCGTCCACACCACGGCTTACAACGAAAAGTCGGCATGTGTGAACCGAGCCTAGACCACCAGTTCCACCTTCACCTCCACCAACCACTTCTGTTCCGTCACGAGTACCGTCTGTACTGAAGAGTGTTTTCCCTTTACCTTTAGTGATGCAGAATGAAAATGTTACGTCAATATGATTTTTTTTTGCTCTCTCTCTCTCTCTCTCTCTCTCTCTCTCTCTCTCTCTCTCTCTCTCTCTCTCTCTCTCTCTCTCTCTCTCTCTCTCTCTCCATTCCTTTACTGTCACAGGTGCAAAGATAAGAAGTATTTATGATAATCTAATCTTTATAATTCTAATAAAAAAAACACATCTTTGTAAATGCAATGCACTTTATTCATTGTTTATGAACACTTAGTTTAGTTTGGTGTGTGTATGTGTATGCGTGTGTTTATTTTTATTTATTTATTAATTTTTTTCCTAACATCACACATCGCTTCACTTTCACGCCTCACCATCAATCTATCCACACCCTCCTCTCCTCCACCCATATCTTACTCCCGGCATCATTTTGCAAGCTACGTTTGATCTGAGCATAAAGTCGTTTTTCACCGGCACAGAGTCTCTCTGTAACCTCTGCTCCCTCCCCTCACTCTACCTTACTGCCTCAAACGTGTTCCCGCAGTCTTCACAGGGCCGAACAGTGCTTCAGAATATAATAATAGTAATAATAATAATAATTTACGGTTTATTGAAGCAAGGTAGTTTGTACAGGCAGATAAAGGCTGAAAATATACATTATACTCGTGAGGTGGGTTAATAATAATAAAAAGAAATCCTGATCAAAAGAAAAAAATGATTATGGTAAAAAACATGGATACACTGATAAGCTAAGGGGGAAAAAAAAGTATTAAAAAGCTAACTAGAGTAGGAACAGTGTTTCCCGTGTACCGTGTGCGAGGTGTGATGGGCGGTGGCGGCTGGCGGGGAAAGGAAAGGTGACGTGTGTGTGTGTGTGTGTGTGTGTGTGTGTTAAAAGTTCATTCATTCATCCTTCCATCCATCCATCCATCCTTTGTAGTGCTACAGATTATACACACTGCATCCATCTCACAGCCTCGCTTCCTCGTAGATCAGTGAGAGTGTGGCGGGAGGAGGGAGGAGTGACGTTGTTGTTTGACCGCTGTGGTGTGGCGAAGCGGCAGGAAGGGAGGTTGTGGTGTGTTATTAGTGTTGGTGTTGGTGTTGATGTAGAGACGGTATAGTTTCATGGAGAAGGGAATTATTATGGTGAAGGGAAGGTGTGTTTGAAACGGTTACATGTCATTTCATACCTACACCGCCCGACGCCACCCTCTCTGTCTTGTCTATCTGTCTTGTTGGTGATGGTGCGATGTGTCAACAGTCTGGGTAGTGTTACCGACGACCACGTGTCCCTCGTGTCCTCTCTCTCTCTCTCTCTCTCTCTCTCTCTCTCTCTCTCTCTCTCTCTCTCTCTCTCTCTCTCTCTCTCTCTCTCTCATTGACTGGACTAATTTTTTCCTTCCTTTTTTCCTGTTAATTAAAACGGCACCAAAAGGTTGTGATCGACTCGTTTTGTTAATTAAGAATCGAACAATTTCACTAATTGTAGCAACATTTACAAAAAAAAAAAAAGAGTGGATGGGAATTCATTTTACATTTTGTTCTGTTAGACTCGTAAAGGGTAGGAATGGGGGGGAAGGGGAGAGAGAGAGAGAGAGAGAGAGAGAGAGAGAGAGAGAGAGAGAGAGAGAGAGAGAGAGAGAGAGAGAGAGAGAGAGAGAGGAGTGGTAACCTACTTGTTATATGTCGATGG
>JAPQNM010000008.1:2693840-2708840 GCA_029783475.1 Metacarcinus magister
ACCCGCTGCTTTCACTGTCTCGGTTTGTCTGTCACAGGTGGAAGACATGGCTTTGAAAGAGGTTTTTGATTGCAGAGGTCAAGAATAGACCAGAACTATTATTTCCAGCTGAATGAATATAGTGACAGGAACGCTATAGAAAAAATGTGGACCGAGGTGTGTGAGGCTGCGGTTACTGACTGGAGTAATATTTCGCCTTGAGAAAGAAAGGAGAAAGGTAACACAATATACTTTATTGTGTGTGTGTGTGTGTGTATGTGTGTGTGTGTGTGTGTGTGTGTGTGTGTGTGTGTGTGTGTGTGTGTGTGTGTGTGTTTATATAGTAAATTTTCCCTTCTTATCACAATAGACTCATGGGTTTCACTTACAGTTATATATAGCCTAGTTATGCAAACGCTGTGTTGAAAGCCTAGATTTTTTCCACATAAATTAATGTTTCACTTACATAACACATTCATGATTCATGTACAAACTTTACATGAAATCTGTTTACTTTAAAACATATACTATAAACTTTGGCGAGATTTTATAAAGAAACCTATTAGATGTTTTTGCGTTGTATAGCCTAAGTTTTGATCACAACGTTAGGTAAATGCGATTCTTTTCTTTATAAAACCACGCAGGTGTTGTTATGTTATTATCCTGGTGAATTTTACAGGAAATATGAATGTTTGTTATTTTATTAAAGTTATTAAATTTGTACA
This sequence comes from Metacarcinus magister, assembly GCA_029783475.1. Lineage (NCBI taxonomy): Eukaryota > Metazoa > Arthropoda > Malacostraca > Decapoda > Cancridae > Metacarcinus > Metacarcinus magister. The sequence continues at coordinate 2,694,545 of JAPQNM010000008.1, forward strand.
GGAATCATTAATGTGTTTGTTATTTTATTAAAGTTATTTTATTAAGTTTGTACAGGAATCATGAACGTGTTTGTTTTCTTATTAAAGTTATTTTATTAAGTTTGTACAGGAGTCATGAACGTGTTTGTTTTCTTATTAAAGTTATTTTATCAAGCTTGTACAGGAGTCATGAACGTATTTGTTTTCTTATTAAAGTTATTTTATTAAGTTTGTACAGGAATCATGAATGTGTTCATTATTTCATTTAAGTTATTTTATTTCGTTGCGCTTTCTCTTCACCAAGAGAGCGTAGACAGCTGCTACATGAGTGAGATCCATGGTGACACTGATCTCATCAGTGGCCGCCACCGAATGGAAGGTGCATCTACTCTTAATAGATGGATAAGTCATAATAAAAATGTTAGACCTTCTACAATGGTTGCTACTTCATGACACCAAGTATGGTGTTACTGCCGCAGGCCAGCAAATTATGACATGGTGAAATGCTGTCATAATTCATGTGATATTGCTTTGTTTCATTTGCAATGTACCCTGCTTAAGAAGATTCCCAAAAGGAAATGGTTGTGTCGAAATTGCAGATAATCTCTAAAAGCAAAACCATCACAGAGTTTATAATTTTTTCAAATAAATATCTATCTTCTCTATGTGTCCTGCATTTTAGCTTTTGCCATCTTCACTACTTTCAACTTTCAACATACTGTTTTCATAAACTAAATTTGTTATAGCTTTTTTTCACTGTTTGTCTATTGTGATAAGAAGGGAAAATTTACTATATAAACACACACACACACACACACACACACACACACACACACACACACACACACACACACACACATACACACACACACACACACAATAAAGTATATTGTGTTACCTTTCTCCTTTCTTTCTCAAGGCGAAATATTACTCCAGTCAGTAACCGCAGCCTCACACACCTCGGTCCACATTTTTTCTATAGCGTTCCTGTCACTATATTCATTCAGCTGGAAATAATAGTTCTGGTCTATTCTTGACCTCTGCAATCAAAAACCTCTTTCAAAGCCATGTCTTCCACCTGTGACAGACAAACCGAGACAGTGAAAGCAGCGGGTGCTCCTGCCACTCTGTGTCTTATATTACCACATCGTCAATGTATACGACACAGCTGGGGACTCCATCCACCACCCTATCCATCAACCGCTGGAACGTGGCGGGAGCATTTTTCAAGCCATAGGGCATGACCTGGCACTGATACACAGCCCCATTCACCACGAAGCTGGCGATCTCTTTAGCTCGCTCCGAGAGCGACACCTGCCAGTACCCCTTTACTAAGTCCACCTTCGTGATGTAGGTGGCCGCCCCGATACGGTCCACCAAATCATCCACCCTTGGCAGGGGATAGGTGTCCGTCTTTGACAAAGCGTTCACCTTACGAAAATCTATGCAGAAGCGTACACGGCCGTCAGGCTTTGGTTGGAGGGTGACAGGGGAGCTCCACTCACTAAAGGTCCTCTTAACAAGACCTAAGCCTAACATATATTCAAGCTCCTCCTTCAGTGCCTCCTGCTTCTGCGGATTCACACGGTACGGGGGAAGCTTAACTGGCTTAGCATCCCCTACATCTATATCATGTACCGCCAGGTGCTACTGAAGACCGCTGGATATTTACGCAGGCGGTCCATCATCTCCCGCTGGCGCACCGGCGCCAGGTGGCTCAGTTTCTCCTCCAGAAGCTGGGCACTGTTTCTCTCCCAGTGCTCCGTGGGCACCACAGGTTCAGTACCCCACTCCTCTGGTACTACTCCCTCACTGCCGAAAAATAAAACTAAAGGTGCCTCTTCCTCGGCGAAAACTAAACTGCCCTTCTGGCCATCCCTACGAAAGTAAGGCTTTAGCATATTTACATGGCACAGCTGTGCCTTCTTGCGCCGATCAGGAGTAGTCACCAGGTAGTCGAGGTCGCCCACACGACTCTCAACCACATAAGGGCCGCTGTAGCGGGCAGCCAGCGGCTGTCCCTGAAGGGGAAGAAGAACCAACATTTCATCCCCGGGGGCGAAACAGCGGTACTTGGCCTTAAGGTCATAGTACGCCTTCATCTCCTTCTGCGCCTGCTCCAGGTGCTGCTTGGCCACCTCCAGAGCCTTCAACACCCTCTCTCGTGCCACCAGCACCGTACTCAACAGGGACCCTGGGAGTCTGTCCTGGGCATCACACCAGGCGTCCCTCACGCCATCTAAAGGGCCCCGCACTCGGTGTCCGAACACCAGCTGATTGGGAGAGAACCCCAAGGACTCAGTGGGAGCCTCCCTCACAGCAAACAACACATACGGGACTGCCTCATCCCAGTGCCTGACACCCCAGTCCTTCATAGACTGTTCAAACACCTTAGAGGTAAAGTTGGCACCTCTGTCAGACTGAATCTCCTACGGCAGTCCGAAGTGAGTGAAGTACTTGAGCAGTTCCTTCACCACTACTCTCGCATGAGTACTCCTGAGGGGGATGGCCTCAGGGTACCTGGTGGTGACATCCATCACTTTCAGCAGGTACTTGTGTCCTGCGCTAGTGTGAGGCAGTGGGCCCACTATATCAATCATTACCCGGATGAAGGGGGGAGCGACAGCGGGGATAGGATGAAGGGGTGCTAATGGCGGCACTTGGTTAGGCTTGCCAACCACCTGACAGACGTGACAGCACTTCACCGTAGCCGCCACGTCGCTAGCCATACTCGGCCACCAAAAGTTCCGTCGCAACCTCTCGATGGTTCCTCACACCGAGGTGCCCCGCCATCGGGCTCTCGTGTGCCAGCAGCACCAATGCCTCCCTAAACCTGGAGGGCACTACGACCTGGAGCAACTCGCCTCCGTCGTCCTCAGTCCAGCGTCTATACAAGACCTGGCGGCGCAGGATAAACTCTTCCTGGCCTCCTGCCACCTCACTGCCCTCACCCACCTTCACAAAGCACGGCGCCAGCTCACCATCCCCTTGCTGCTCCTCCACCAGTTCAAGGGGCTTGAGCTCCTGCAGGTCCCTCTGAACTACAGGGTCTGGCGGCACTGGCAGGGCTGCCACCTCTGCCCTACTACGGCGCCGTCTCTGCACTACTGAGCCCGCAGGCTCCCTGAGAGGAACTCTCTCCTCCTGAGATACTGCCTTGGGCGTCAACTCCTCGGCTGACGCGGGTGGCCCTTGGGACTGGACCACACCCCTCGAGTCCACACTTGGCAAGGGAGCAGCGCGCTCCCTTCCTCCGATACACTCCGCATCGCAGAGAACTCCCGTCTCCCCCGCAGAGTCGGGAAGTCCCCTTCCGACGGCAGCGAATCCCAACGGACTCGAGGACACAAGCTGGGGCGCAGGGTGAACCTTAACACCCTCAGCCTCAGCACCAGGTGGCAACTGCGCCTGAGTCCCACCTCCGGGAAGCTCTGCAAGGTGAGGTGATCCGTCAAAAAGGCTGTCCAAGCCAAACACTCTCTCCTCACCCTCAGCAGCATCCTCTACCAAGTCCAATGCAACGTGTGGTGGTGAAGCCTCGTGGCTGTCGGCACCTGCATTATGACTTCCTGGTGAGTCCACTCCTGGCTCACCCAGAACACCGCTAGCAGGGGGGCAGGCCTCAGGGCACACTACCCCTCCTGCTGCGTCACCCCGTCTGCACTTCTCCTGTGCAGGGGTTTTTTCCCGCCTTGCCATCGAGCGGATCACGGCGCCCAGTGCGCCAGACGCCTCAGCCGTCACGAGGGGCAGCTCGTGCTCCCACACTCTACCTCCTGCCAGCAGGAAGTCAACACCAGGCACTGGCAAGTCATCAGCAACTGCCTTAGTGGTCACAAGGGGGCATGTCAACTTCACACGGGTCGTGGCAAACCTGTCCACTGCATTTATCCCGCGGCACATAACCATCCGCCCCGCCACCTCCCTGCCAGTCATGTTCTTACATAACGACTGCTGGGCTGCCGTGTCACGCAGTACTGTGACTGGGTATTTCTTTCCTTCAATCTCCACCGTCCCTTTACACAGGAAAGGGCGGCACCACTCTAACTCAGAACTAACTACCACAGAGGGGGTGGCGGCATTCACACCCGAGAGAGTCTGTTTCACCTCCTCACGGACCGACTGGCTTACCAATGACACTTTCTCATGCCTCTCCTCATCAGGCCACACAAGGAAAGCAACAGGATTCTGAGGGGGAGGTTTAAGAGTAGCAGGTGGGGGCGCTAGCTTTGGACAGTTGTACTTAACGTGTCCCGCCGCCCCACAGTAGTAACGCGTCACACTCCTCCCGGGCGTCTTCGGAGTGCTGCTCACACCAGCACCCTGAGACTTCCGCCGCGGATCAAACGGTGGTCTACTATAACCCGGTCTACCATTCTTAGGCCTGGCACCAGCCCCAATGCTGTAACGGGGCTTACCAGGGGGAGGATGTCCTCCACCACCACCACTACTTACTACTGCCGGTCCTCACTCCTGCATCCTCACTCCTGCATCCTCACTCCTCCTCCTCCCGGCTGAGGGACTTGACAGTGAGCTAACACATGGTCGTCAGCCCACGTCGCCGCCACCTTTAAACTCTTAAACCGCTTCTCCCTCAACAGCGGCACTATCTCCTTCTCTGCAATGTTATTAATTTGCTCCATCACCATAAGCTCCTCCAGCTCACGGAGAGAAGTGGCCTGCTCACTCACTATCCACTTCTCGAAAGCCCCCTCGAGGTGCCTTGCACACTCGAGGTAGGACTCACTAGGCCTCTTCTTGGCTCCATGGAACTGGAGACTGTACGCCTCCGGCCTAAGTTCGTAAGCACGGAAGAGGTCAGCTTTAAACTCGTTATAGTCCTGCAAGTCCTCAACTGACATTTTATCGTACACCTCCAAGGCCTTCACTCTCAGTTTATTTGCCACCAGGCCTACCCATCTCTCCTGCGGCCACGCAAACTCAGAGGCCTTTTTCTCAAACCTCTTAAACCACTCATTTACCTTCTCCTCATCAAACTCAGGGATGAGCTTCAAGCTTCTCACCATTTGACTCTCAACTGAGTCTTCTCTCCCTCCTTCTCCTCCTCTCACTGATCCCTGAGGAGAATTAAGCCCCAGCCTTCTCTAACTCGTATTCCCTTTCTTTCGCCCTCTCCTCGGCCTCCAGCCTCCTAGTCTCGCTCTCTCTCTCCTCCTGAGCCTCAAGTCTCCTAATCGCATGTTCTCCTTCTCACTCTTTCTCCTGAGCCTCGAGTATCTTGGCCTCCAGCTCCATTTTCTTCAGTTCGAACTGGAATCTCATCTCCTCAGACCATCCTCCTGTCTGAGAGAAACCAGAAAAACTAGTGGCAGGACTCACACGAACTTGTGAGCCCTCCACTGGACTATCTACTCTGACACCATACTGTGTCAACTCCACACTGCCACTACCGACAGATACACGGGACGCTGGCCTTGAGCCTCCAACGCTATTTCCTTCGTCCCCCATTATGATTCACTGTGTACTATACTCAGGGGGTTAAACAACAATGAAATACACCTCAGAACTCCACCACTCACACTGAACCGTCTCTCTCGAACGTACACTTAAACTCCCAATTATCCTGGCGAGGTCGCCAATTTATGTTACGACGGGAGATTCTCAGTCTCTGTCGTAATTCATGCACCCAGGCTGTAAGCAGCCTCACATAACCCACCACGGCTCCACTCACGCCGTGGGTAGTACCGTGGCTATACACACCCTCCCGGTATTACCCCTAGGGTCTCAAGACACTATGTATCTGTGAAACACCAAGATAAAACCCCCTCAAGGTGTTCAGGGCCACGAAGCCTAACGACTAGGCTTCACATAGAGGTCGCCACTCCGTCACTACACACGGAGAAAATACACACATACACGCACGTCCATTACTGGCCGTTACACACCCAAGCTCAGATACTCTAGCTGGAAAGTATAAGTAAATACGTTCTCGAGATTACCGTCCCTAACACATGTGAGTAACCTAGGGCGGGGTTATACCCCTGGGGGACATTCCACCCTTAGCGTAGGCATCCACCCACTGTCCAGTCCAGGAATATGAAACTCCCTGAATTCAGTGTGAGCTCTTAGTCTCCCCAGACGACCTAACCACGTCCCAACTTACATCGTTGAGAGGGAGGAGAAAAGAATATACACTCGCTGAACACTAAGACACAAGTGATAAACCTCTCTGAGGTAAATTCCCTCCTCAGAGTAGCATGTTACAATAATACAATAATAAGAACAATGATAATAGTAATAGTACCCACAATGCTCTCACAATAGCATACAAAAGTCCTCTCCCCTAAGTCACCTGGGAAGGCAGAACTCTGAGTTCTCTTACCACAAGACGAGACAATACTTCCTCGGAGACACTAAACGAAGAGTCTATTAAGTCGCTAGCTCATAGAATATCCTTATGGGGATATTAGGAGGGCGAGAGGAATGTAGCCAGATCTCACTGCAAAGCAAGACAAATGTAATTACGTTAAAGTGAGATCTCTAACCATGCCTCTCATTTCAGCACCTCCTCCTACAATACCTAACAACCTTATAACTCGAGAGAAAGGCGAGCCACTGGAGAGAGCAAATAAAATAAAGATGAATAAGGAAATCTCTCCACTCCCTTTCTATACGTCTACTCAGCTCGAATCTCTAAGCGTGTCTGCACAAGGGACCGTTACACAACCCCCTGGTCGGAGCCGCCACCCACCTGACAGATGCCGATTGACATATTATACAAACAATAATCTCGTCATGCCACAAGAAATGGAACATCAAGCCCAGCTCCTTATACCCTGTCAAAACAATATCCCCTCCTGTCTAAAAGGCGGAAAGAAACAGTAGTGGGCTTCCCACGATGTAATAATATAAAGACATTATCGTGGAAGGGCGGGGGGTAGACAGACAGCTGCGAGGTGAGACATAAGGGGCTCGCGCGCCACACAGATGACTAATGAACAAAACTAAATAATATATTGCCCATTATGACAATACATATATATATATATATATATATATATATATATATATATATATATATATATATAGTGATACAACATTTCCCACTAAGAACTTGGTAATAGTAGAAGAGTAACCAGTTTTTGTTGCAGCATGCATTAACTTTGTTATGTACATCATATTTTGTAGTTTATAGGCGAGAAAGAAAATAAACACAAACTATATCTGCAAACATTTTATTAAACCTGTTGTGATATGATAATACAGTAATACTAATGTAGCTTAATGTAACAAAGTGAAATAAATATTAAACTCAACCTATACAAGTATATTAAAAAAAGAAAATTCCTCGCCCACTCCTACCTTACACAGAAAAAAAAAATATGCACTATATACAATTAACAATACATAAGGCACAGTACCTGCTGAGGGTGACCCAAATGTAAAACACCAACTTCAGTGGACCTAAGGACCCTAATTCAATTTAAAAAGAACATTAACGGTTATTAGTCAGAGGGCACAATGGAAGGGGATAGATTAACTAATGCACAAGCTACATGTACACATTTGTCAACAAATGTAAGGTTCAATACTGGATCTTTTTGTAACGTGTTAATTGGTAGAGTGTCTTGAAGTAAGGTATATTTATTCCTCAACACACCAATGACTCTTTCAACAAGAATACGTTGAGATGCAAGTTCCCTTGTTTCTTGCACTTCAGCCATACTCAGCTGTTTTTTTTACCACGTGTGAATGCAGGTATTTCAACTTTACACTGATATAATGCCACCCTGTCCTTGATATCACGGCCTCTGTCTGCCAAGAGAACATCACCTGGTTTCAATTTCTTCAATAACCCACTGTTATCAGTAAAACACTTGTCTGAAGTACGGCCTCCCCATCTTTTTGAAACAAATGAAACTGAACCTTGGGGAGTAATTGCAATCAAGTATTTGACAGTATTGTGACTTGTAATTTGACCACGTTTGTGCTTTGGCCTTCAGATCTTTTGATCTTTCAATGAAAATTTCAAAGCAGTCTATGATCCCAATACAAGAAGGAAATGTTTCTCTCTTTCAGGCCAAATTACTGTTTCTGGAACCAGCTGAACACAAAGAATGTCTATCACATCTAAAAATATTCTGGACACTGTTGAGTAGTGAATGGTTTTTTGTTCTTTTTTTGATGAGTGGGACACGTTTCAAAGTTGCGATAGTTGGACGCAATCAAGTGCCGAGAGGACTGAACATAGAAAATGTTCAAATTAATATTTATCGTGGGCCAGGTGCTCATGCCCAATCCTTCTTTAATGATGGGAGATTGGCTAGGGTCCTGGAATGGACTCATGACCTCACCTTATTGTGGATTGGCAGCAATGATATAAAGGAATCCACACAACCACGCCAGCTGGCTGACCAGATTCTCGAGATAAGCAAAGTAATAGAACAGACTTGCGGGTTATAGAAATCGAAAACAGGCAATACCAGTCCAACACTTCAATTATTCCTAATTTTAGATACCAAAGGGTAAAAAGAGCGGTAAATAGGGCTTTAATGAGGAGTCGTAAGTACTTGTGTATAAATTTCAATGATGTAAAATTCACTTTGGCCAGAGACGGGGTACACTTTGAAACCAATGCAAAAGTGGTCATTAACCAACAATTAACACGTGCTATTCGGGAGTGGGGGGAGAAGTTGGCTCACTAAATTAATTAAAGTAATATTGCAATGTTAACCAGAAGGGCTTTACGTAAAAATAAACAGGTTATAATGGAGGAAGCTGATCGAGAAGAGATAATGAGTGAACGGGAAGAACCACTAGTTGAAGATGGTGCGTGTGGTGACACCATAAATAGTAACAGACCTGTACCAGCCCAACATTCAGATGACATAAGTAATACTCGGTTAATTTTGGATACAGTAACTAGAATGGCAGAACAAGTGACCACCATGTCAGAACGAGTGAGCGACTTGGAAAACCAACAGCAACCACCCTTAACACCGGAGAAAATTTCACTAAACTACCATCGCCACGCCCCAGTCCTTATGACCCCTCTCATTTCAATCACAGTGGTGCTTCAGGATTGCCTCCATTTCAAAGTTATTCTCAGTATCAAAGCCAACCTTTCAGAGGCACCAATCCGGTATATGGCGCTACAGCCCAAAATATCTCAGGAATTCCGCTACACCAACCCACAACAGTCTTAATTAGACCCAGAGACATTAAAAATTTAGAGTTAGAAGCGATGCAACGTCTAGATTCATCAGCACGCTTACAAATGTTTTTCGAAGCTGTGGAACAATGTACCGAGGATTCCAGTTCTAGGTTAGATGTAGCAAAGTCACGTGTTGATGGTGATTTGGCTGTTATGATTCATACTGCTCAAAGGCAGGGGGAAATTTTAACGTGGAGAGACTTAAAAACATTTCTTACCAAGGAATTCGGGATGGAAATGAACTTTGACCAAGCCTGGAGACAAAATGAGACTTTTCATTATGATTGGATGGAAAGTCCACACTCGTTTGTGCAGCAATTTAAGTGTCATTATGCAGCCATTAAGGGATGTTTTCAGGAGGAAAGGTTGCCCGATCGAGACAGGTTATTAAAACGTAAATTGTTACAGGGATTTCCAAGGAATAGTCGAGACCTACTTGAGGCATTTATGGATGACAACATTCCTCTTAACAAGTTCATCGGTCATGTGGAAAATGAGCGGTTATTACTTTTACAACAACAACCATCCATTAAAACCGTCACCGCGCAATCTCAGAGCGAAGCCCCTCAACAACATAGCGTCTCTGTTAATCCTCAATCAGAAAATTCATCCACACGTGAGTCTGGAGAAAGCATAGCAGAACTCAATGCAAAAATCCAACAATTGCAACACCAAATAAGTAAATTAACTGCCACTCAAACATCTCAATCGAGGAAATTGTGTGCTTTCTGCCGAAGCTCGACTCATAATTTACGAGACTGCTGGAGAAAACCATCCAGGAATCATTGTTTTGATTGTTTTCAATACGGTTGTTACCGAGGTAGTTCATTTTGTCCCGGAAGGACCTCCACCTCCACCACTTCACAGACTGGCAGACCAAATCGTAATACTCGTTCAAGTAATTATTCACGGGGTAACGTAGGAGTGGTCGACGGATTAGTCCCTAATCCTACTAAAAGCCTCACCCCCATTATTAACTTAATAGTGAATGGAAAAATTTGTACAGCGATGTTAGATACAGGTAGTAATGTAACGTTAATAAGAAAAACTACCGTAAGTCGATTAGGTCTTGAAATAAACAAATCAAAATGTTTACCATCACTCACTGGGATAACTGGTCAACCACTAAGGGTGCTTGGAATGGTTCAGTTAGAAATTCATATTGGGGACCAAGAGAAACACCAACAAAGTGTTTCAGTAGTGCCCGATTCATATTTAAATAGCGACTTACTATTAGGATGTGACATTGTTCGAAGGTCACGTCTGACCTGGAATTATCAAGATAAGGTTATGATTTGGGGAGGAGCACCTTATCCAGTTTACCAGGTTAAATTAGCTCGAAATGAGGTACAATGCATTCGTAAGTGTAATATCCAAACTAATCAAGTTGACTCTCCAGTAAGATCGAAAATACATCTTAATGATACCATTCACCTTAAGCCTTATCAAACTCAAATCATCCGAGCAGTGGTAAGGGAACAACCTGGCACCAATTTACTGGTTTATCCACACCCCCGTTATTCAACACCAAGTTATCCTTCCCTGGTAGAGGTCGATGTTAACCAAACAATTCCAATAATTGTGGAAAGTGCCTCTAAAATACATAAATTTATCAAAAGTAAGACTGCAGTGGCTCAATATGACATCTATTCGAGCACTGTCACTTCTCCAACTCAGCCAGTATATCATACCAACATTCTAAATGAATTAATGCTCCATTGTGAACAAGTCAAAGAAAAGGGGACAAGAAATGAGCGGTTGCAACTACTAATTGAAAAAAAAAAATTGGTCGCACCTAAGTGACCACCAAAAAGAGCAACTATCCAACATGGTGTTAACTCACAATCAATTATTCATACTCGACGACCGAGACTTAGGCACCATCTCTGGCGAGCCTGCTCATATCTCAGTAGCCAATAACAATCCATGTAGATCACCCATGTATCGTTACCCAGAACATGCAAAAGAAGTAGTTACCAAAATGTTAATCGACATGGACATCGACATCGACATGGTTATCTCCAATCGTATTAGTAAATAAGCCTGACGGAACAAAGCGAATGTGTCTGGACTTTAGGCGAGTAAATGAACATCTCTCAGACGATATATATCCGTTGCCTCGTCTCGAGGATCTGGTAAGCAGTGCAGCCGGACATGAATTATATGCCTCCCTAGACCTGAAAGACACTTATTTCCAAATTTCCTTAGAGAACAGTCGAGATTTAACAATTTTCTCTGACGGAGTATCATTATATCGTTTTCGAAGACTTCCTTTTGGATTAAGCTGCTCTCCTGCCATTTTTTCCAGGAAAATGGCCGAACTATTAACACCTTTGTTGAGAGAAGAATGGGTTAAAAATTACCTGGATGACGTAATCTTGTGGGCTGAGGATTCTGAACAACTGCTGGAGAGATTAAAACAACTGTTCGTTTTATTTGAAAGTAAGGGGGTAAAATTAAATCTAACAAAATGTGACTTTGTAAAAAAGGAAATAAATTTTCTAGGTCATAAAGCTTCACAAAAGGGAAGTACACCTGACCCTAAAAATCTAGAAGCAATTAGTCAACAGAATCCACCCCAAAACGTGAAAGAAGTCCGAAGGTTTGTGGGTATGTGTGGATTCTATCGATATATATATATATATATATATATATATATATATATATATATATATATATATATATACTGTACACAGCTTTGATTTCCTGCCTTTCTAAAGGCTTTGAGCTTGTTTTTAACACGAAGATAATGAGGCCTCTATCAGCTCACAAGCTTCTCTCTGATTGCCAGTATGGTTTCTGGAAAGGTCGGTCTACTGGTGATCTTCTTACTTTTCTAACTGAATCTTGGTCATCCTCTTTTAGGGACTTCGGTGAAACCTTTGCTGTCGGCCTTAACATATCGAAAGCCTTCGATAGAGTCTGGCATAAATCTTTAATTTCTAAACTACCCTCCTACGGTTTCTATCCTTCTCTCTATACCTTCATCTCCAGTTTCCTTTCTGACCATTTTATTGCTGTTGTAGTGGACGGTCACTGTTCTTCCCCTAAAGCTATCAACAGTGGTGTTCCTCAGGGTTATGTCCTATCACCCATTCTCTTTCTAATATTCATCAATGATCTCCTAAATCTGACTCAATGCCTTATCCACTCCTATGCTGATGACACCACCTTGCATTTTTCAACGTCGTACAACAGATGCCCAACTCAATAAGAATTAAGTGACTCAAGGCGAGATGCTATAGAACGTCTAACTTCTGATCTTTCACTAGTTTCTGACTGGGGCAGAACAAACCTATCTCTACTTTTGCAATATCAGCTTCCAAGAAGTTAAGTGTCCTATGGCGTTTGCGTCCATTTTTATCTCCCTCCCAGCTGCTTGCTCTGTACAGGGACCTTATCCGCCCATGTATGGAGTATAGTTCTCATGTCCTGGGGGGCTTCAACTCACACAGCTCTATTAAACAGGGTGGAGTCTAAAGCTTTTCGTCTCATCAACTCTCCTCCTTTAACTGAATGTCTTGATTTTTTAAGTCACCGACGCAATGTTGCATCTTTGTCTATTTTCTATCGCTATTTTCATGCTGACTGCTCTTGTGAACTTGCTAACTGCATGCCTCCACCCTTGCCGCGGCCTCTCTGCACAAGACTTTCTACTTCTTCTCATCGTTATTCTGTCCATCTTTCTAATGCATGAGTTAACCAGTATCTTCACTCTTTCACCCCTTACTTTGGTAAACTCTGGAATTCTCTTCCTTTTGTCGTGACCACGTATATATATGAAAAGTGGAAGATATGTATATATGTGGGAGGTGGAAATAGCCACGTGGAGATGTCCACATGTTCAAAGGTGAAAGCAGAGCGAGAGGTATTTCGCGGGCAGTAATCTACGGTCACGATAATCATTAAGGAGGCCATTAAAGCGGGAGTCTGTTGCTGAAAATAGCCCGACAAACAGTTGCACATCCATAAAATAAAACCATTAGCCCGTGATAGGTGATAGCCGTTCGCAGATACAGATAAACTTGAGGGCGTCTATTGTATAGATATATGGCCTAGGGAAAACAATTAAGACAGTAAACAGATGTAAAAGGGCCTTCCCAGATATTTGTCCCCTTGGATATTGGAAAATTGGTAACTGCTTGTTTCAGGGAATATATTGTGCTGTAGCAGCTTTGAAAAGTATTCACTCAGCTACTTTCACCTTGGGAAGAAACCAGAGTTATCAAGCTTTAACAGACATGGACACCCAGCTGAATGGTTTGGTGCGTAGAAGCTCTATCTCTAAAATGCAGTCTTGAAGCAGCTGTTAGGATGTTAATTTAAAAATTATTTTATGTGGAATTGTGTTATGTATGGTAGTATGTGTTTGCTCCACGGAAACAGAAAGAATATGAAGATTGTTATAGCTCCTTGGGAAAATAAGTAAATGTGCCTGATAGTTATATATATATATATATATATATATATATATATATATATATATATATATATATATATATATACATACATACATACATACATATATATATATATATATATATATATATATATATATATATATATATATGTATATATAACTATCAGGCACATTTAGGATGATGATATTGTAAAACTATTAAGGAGCGATGAACTGATGTGAATTTAAATAATTGAAATTGTAGAAAATTTTAGCAGTGTTCCGTAACCCCGTGACCAATATATATTGATTAACGGAATACGAAAACGTTGCAATAATAGCGATGAAACTTTGTCTGTTTTTCCACCTACCTATGACTAAAAGTCTTTCAAGTTAAAACCACTCTAATGTTAACTGTATATATATATATATATATATATATATATATATATATATATATATATATATATATATATATATACATTAAAAAAACTACTGGGTAAAGGCAAACAAAAATACGTAGAAAAAAATCCCGCTTGTCGCCAGACCCTGTAAAGAGGACAGGAGAAAAGAAGCAACGGGTGCAACGTTGCTTCTTTTCTCCTATTTTCCTCTTTACAGGGTCTGGCGACAAGCGGGATTTTCTTTACGTATTTTTGTTTGCCCTTACCCAGTAGTTTTTCTTTAATGTATATAAAAAAAAATAATAATAATAATAATAATAAAATAAATAAATAATAAAA
>JAPQNM010000008.1:2721340-2726340 GCA_029783475.1 Metacarcinus magister
GTTATGGTTAGGTTAAGGTTGTTAGGTTAGGTTACGGTTATGTTATGGTTAGGTTAAGTTAGAGTAAAAATTAGGAACACGACCCAGTCTGTTTTTTGGACGAAGCAGTTTTTTCTGATAAATTTTGATGTGTTTTAAATTAATCTGATCTTTATTATGCCATACAAATTTTTTTTTTTTTTTCCCTCAGGGTAAAAATTGCCACAAAAAAGTCAGATTAATTCAAAACCATCACCAGAAACTAGAGAAAAATTACTTAAAGTAATACTAAGCAAACCTAATTAAACCTAAGCCAACCTAATTAAACCTAACCTAACCTATTGGGTCGTCTTACGAATCTTTACCTAGTTTAGGTTTGGTTTGGTTTGGTTTGCTTAGGTTAGGTTTAATTAGGTTTGCTTAGGTTAGGTTAGGTTTAATTAGGTTTGCTTAGCATTACTTAAATCAATTTTTCTCTTATTGAATGTGATGGTTTATAATCAATCTGACTTTTTTGTTGTAATTTTAACCTTGGGAAATTTTTTTTTTAATGCATAACAAAGATCAGATTAATTCAAAACACATCAAAATTTATCAGAAAAAAACTGCTTTGTCCAAAAACAGACTGGGTCGTGTTCTTAATCTTTACCCTAACTTAACCTAACCATCATGTCTGGCTATTCAAATCCTTTCTCAATGTCGTGACGTCACTGCAGGAGCTCTATAAGCAAACACCATAAGATTTACATAAAATTGACCATTTTCAAACATGGTAAATAGCTGCTGTGCATACAAATGTCACACCAGGTATGGGAGGTTATGGGGAGACATTTTTACAAGCAAACCTACCCAACCTATCCTACTACCACTTACTCCTACAAACACTCACACTTTCCATGCACAATACCACGCTAGAACAGGCTTCCTCATATTATTATATAGAACTGCACCATACACTCGTTCGCATAAATACACATCATTGATCACCCCAACACAACACCCCAATACACACACACACACACACACACACACACACACACACACACACACACACACACACACACACACACACTTCATTCACTTCCCTCCCCTGCACACTGGGAGCTAAATATTAATAACGTCGCTAACCTAATGCTAACTTGATTTCAATATTAACCCTATTTTTTTATGATACATTTTGATGTGATTTATATGAATTTGAAAGTTGTTCCCGTCGCAAATCGAAAGTGTCTATATACACGACCATAATGCAAATAACTATTCACTATGACAGTCTATATACACGACTGTAATGCAAACAATTATTCACTATGAGTGTCTATATACACAACTGTAATGCAAATAACTATTCACTATGGCAGTGTCTAAATACACGACTGTAATGCAAATTCTATTCCCCGGGGGGAGTGTAAAACGTTGGGCGGTCTCCTTACACCCATGCCCCTGTCCACCCAACAATGAATAGGTACTGGATATTAGCCAGGGGTTGTGACCTGCCTTCTGGGGTGGTGACCTGGCACCTGCCTCGGCCAGGTGTGCAACCGTGCCAATACAAAGGCTATACCCACGATCTGACCAGTATAGTATGGAGTCTGTACATTGTCTATATACACGACTGTAATGCAAATAACTATTCTATATGGCAGTATCTATATACACGACCGTAATGCAAATAACTATTCACTATGACAGTGTCTATATACACACCTGTAATGCAAATAGATATTCACTATGACAGTGACTAGCTTACACACGTGGCGATTGTTGACATTTCGGTTCAAGGTCGTGACACCACTGCAGGAGCTCTATAGGGTGAGGATGCTATGGAAGTCTAGGTTGCCTACCATACTACGGAGAGCAGAGACACGCTGGGAGGTCTGTCGAGCGACGGTGGTAAGATGGTGGTTGAAAAGCATGCAATGGTCCACGGCCACTCCCCGGACCTTCATGTGCTTCTCGAGTGGCAAACACTTGCCCCCAAAGCACACCAGTCCTGAGACAGTTTGAGAGGCAGCGGGGGACCATGAGATGACCATCGCCTGCGTCTTCTTCGGAGCAAAGTTGACTTGCCACACTCTTCCCCACTCTTTCACCAGTCTGACCTGCCTGTTCAGTTCATTGACATATCGCTGGTTGTCCTGGCGACAGTAGAAGCGGGAGAGTGTGCAGTCATCAGCATATGCTGCCACTGTTGAGAGCTGCCGGAGGAGGTCGTCAATATAGATGTTTCATAAGATTGAGCCAAGCACTAAACCCTGTGGAACAAAAGGATTGGATGGGGGGAAGGCCTCGATGACTGCCCGTTGATCACCACCTAAAGAGTCCTTCTCTGGAGGTAATCTTGGAGCAGCACTAGCAAGTCACCAAGGATACCCTTGGCGCGAAACTTCTTGACAAGCCTCGTGTGCCAGACCCTGTCAAAGGCTCCAGCAATATCCAAGGCTACCACGAGGGTGCCCAGGCCCTCGTCCAGGGAGTCCTGCCAGTCTTTGGAGAAGAGGAGGAGGAGGAGGAGGAAGTCTGAGGTAGAGAGGCCGGGCCTGAAGCCAAACTGTCTGTCTGAGAGGAGATGGTTCTCACTCAAGTGTTGACAGATGACTTCAGCCACAATCCTCTCCAGCACCTTGCCCACCACATAGAGCAAGGAGACAGGCCTGTAGTTGCTGGGCTCAGACCCCGAGTTCTTTTTGTGGACTGACACCCCTCGCGCTTCCTTCCATTGTGATGTCCACTTGTTCTCCCCTAAGCAGGAAGTGAAGACGGTGGAGAGGGGACCTGACAGCTCCTTGGCGCACCGTTTGAGGAGCCGCGGACTGACGTCAAGACCTTAGTCAATTTCACCGCACTGAGTAGCCGCTCAACTTTTGTCCCAGACACAGTAGTGACAGTGCGGTGGGTTTCCAGCGCCAGCTGAGGTGGAGGTCATCCCTGATCGTCGACCTTCATATTTTTGGCAAACAGCTCAGCGGAGAGTGAAGCCTTGTCTCCGTTGCTAGTGGCAGCTGTTCCGTCGGGTCGGCAGAGTGGAGGGACGACATCACGATGACTTGTCCCCTGCCGCTCCTTGACAAGGCTCCACCGAGTCTTCCTGCTAACTCCTGGGTCACAGAGTTTCTCCTTCAGCTCCTCACCCAGGTGTAGGCAGCGATCATCTTCTTGCAGATGTCCAGGTGTCGTGTCCTGTTGCGGTGTGACGGGTGCTGCTTGTACCTCAGCCAGGCACCATGCTTGGCCTCGGCAGTAGTCCTGCAGCGGGGTCACCAAGCCTGGTGAAGTACGTCCGGCTGGGAACATACTGCTGCTGGAAAGCGAGGAACTTGGTGGTGAGAGCGTCCTCCACTAAGAGGGTTTCCCAGTCGGTGTCGGTCAGCGCCGGGGACTCCGAAATATACTGGCCTGGGTCTCGAGAAGTGGACGTTTAAAAGGTAGGCGTATTCTCACGTTATCAGTGCATTGAAATGTTGTACTGCTAAAAAAATGTTAGGTGGTTAAAATGGCCGAGAAAATTGTTAAGCAAAATATGCCTTATAGATCTAACTGGCCCGGCACGCGCCAGTTTGTACTAGTTTTCCTTTCTGGGCCATTTCAACAACCTAATATCTTTTTATCAGTACTTGTTACATACCATAATGATTGGAAAAGTGTGAACATTTTGAGTTAGTGCTTGCAAATTTAATATAAGTAAAACTAAGGGAGTTACAACGAGTTTAAGTGAAAAGTGTGAGCAAAATGTTTATGCAATTATCAATTATCTTAATATTTAACCACCTAATATTTTTTTATCAGTACTTGTTACATACCATAAGGATCGGAAAAGTTTGCAAATTTGGAATTAGTGATTGAAAACGTAATGCAAGTAAAGATAAGGGAGTTACAATGTGACAAAAAATGTTGATGTACTATTTTAATTTCCTTCAATTATCTTATATAAGGTGTAATGTTACTGTAATTGATTTATGCTCATGATATGCAGCAATATATGACGAACACGATGGTAGGCTCAGTTTTATTTGGTAGCTTAGTAATATCGGGTAAGAGTACAACATTTCAATGCACTGAAAACGTGAAAATCCGCCTACCTTTTCCACTTCTCGAGACCCATGCCAGTATATTTCGGAGGCCCCGGCATCCTCATGGAAGGCCAGTCCGCCCTGTCCCAAAGCCAGTTGGTACGCTGAATAGCGTCTTCTTTGGGCATGTTCAGCTGAACCTGAGCTAGGACGGCATAGTGTTATGAGCTGCCAACTGGCCCCGGCGGCTGTTAGACGATGCTAGTCTCGGAGAGGTATGATAGTACAGGGTCCAGCGACCCTTCCCTCTCGTGTGTAGGGAAGGTGACATGGTTGACAAGGCCCTGCACCGTCAGGAGGCTGTTGAAGGCTTCTTGCTCCAAGTGGAAGTTCAAGTCCCCCACTATCATCTCATGGGAACATCTGTGACGCAGAAGTATGTTGTCCAACTACTCCGTTAGAAAGTCCAACGGGGAGGGTTCCTGCCTGGGGGCACGGTACATGACACACAAGAGGAGGCCGCTGCTGTCTGTCAGTACCACACTGAAAAAAAGAGTACCTCCGTCAGATGAGGTAACACTAAATCAAGCTCCTAGGTTTGGAGGCCATCCTTAAAACAGGTAGCCACACCTCTTGTCCTGTTGTCCCTGTCCTTCCTCACCCAGTGGGAGTAGCCGGGTATCTTGCCAAACGTTAGCTCCACCTTATGGTTAAGCCATGTCTCTGTCACAGTGACAATGTCACCTTGGTGACGCAGGACAACGTTGTGAGTGAAGTCACCGACGTTGGTGCGGAGCCCCCGCACATTGACCGACACCACAGTAAGGTTAGAGGTGAGATGTCTGCTCTCTCGCCTTGCGTCGGTAAGGCTGGTTATCGTGGTGGCGGGGCGAGACGGGTTAGTGTCTATCCTGCCACGACGGGATGTTCCAGGCGAGGTGCTGTCTTGGCTGTGGTTGTGGTTGCCAGCTGGGATGTTAGAAGGAGGCCTAAAAGGGCTGCTGAGGATGG
>JAPQNM010000008.1:2731340-2776340 GCA_029783475.1 Metacarcinus magister
CTATTAATGATAGTAATGATAATAATAATAATAATTAAGCAAATAGACATGTTGGGAGACCATGACATTAAAAAAAAAACTCACCCAGCATACCCTAACTGCTCGCTCAGGAAAGAAAGTTACACGCTGTTGTATTTTTGAATCAAAGCCAAAAGTTATATTTTATTTGGATAGAAATAGAAAAAACACCTTTTAAATGTTTTTTATTGTAGATTCTTCTATTTTCTCACTTCGCTGATTCCAATAAATGTGAGATATTGGAATGTTGTAAAAAAAATTACTTTTCAACCGGTGTGAGTTAGAAAGGGAGGTACGAGGTAGAAAGGGAGGTAGGAGATAGGAGGTAGAAAAGGAGGTAGGAGGTAGGAGGTAGAAAGGGAGGTAAGAGGTAGGAGGTAGAAAGGGAGGTAGGAGGTTGGAGGTAGGAGGTAGGAGGTAGAAAGAGAGGTAAGAGGTAGGTTAAGGTGTCTCCTGTGCCAGGTAAGTATGAATATGTGCTACCAGTATTAAGCGAGATACAGATTTTTCACAAATAAATCTAAAATTTACATAATAACAATATGTTTTTAATATATAATAACCATCTAAGGGTTGGTGCCTACTACCCCTGAAAATTTCATTCTGATCCCTTCAGTGGTCTAGGAGGAGATAGAAGACAAACAGACAGACAGACAGACAGACACACATACAAATTTTAGATAGGTTCGTTTCGTAACTTCCAAACTGGTCGCTTCACTCGCAGTTTGAAATAATAATAATAATGATAACAATGATAATAATAATAATAACAATATATAATAATACTAATAATAATAATTAAAATAATGATAATGATAATAATATAAATAATAGTAATAATGATAGTAATGATAATAATATTAACAATAATAATAGTTATAATAATAATAATAATAATAATAATAATAATAATAATATTGATAATATCAATAATAATGATTATAATAATTAAGTAAATAGAAATGTTGGATGACCATAAACTACAAAACCACTCACCCAGCATACCCAAACTGTTCGCTTCAGTTTGGGTAGTTGCTGCAAAACACATTGCCTTGTCGTCCGAAGACGACCTGAGCCATCAAGTGAAGGATGATGAGTCTTATACCTCAGATTTTGTCTTGTTGCTGGAATAGGAGCTGCGAAGTAGAGTAGCTTATTTAGGACTTTCTCATCCCCATCTAAGAGGGCTCTTTTCAGTTCTGTCACATACAGATCTTGGGCACATAGCTCGGCAAACAAATATGCTGTTAAAAAGCTAAATGCCTACGCAGCATATTTGTGCACACGAATGGGAATGAATGGTGGTAGGAGGTAGAAAGAGAGGTAGGAGGTAGATGATAGAAAGGGAGGTAGGACGTAGCAGGTAGAATGTAGAAAGAGAGGTAAGAGGTAGAAAGGGAGGTAGGAGTTAGAGAAGGATGTTGGAGGTAGGAGGTAGGTAGGAGGTGGGAGGGAGGTAGGAGGTGGGAGGTAGGTAGGAGGTAGAAAGGGAGGTAGGAGGTAGGTCAAGGTGTCTCCTGTGCCAGTATGAATATGTGCGACCAGTATTAAGGGAGGTACAGGTTTTTTACAAATAACTTTAGAATTTACATAATAACAATATGTTTTTAATATATAATAACCATCTAAGGGTTGATGCCTACGACCCCTGAAAGTTTTATTCCGATCCCTCAAGTGGTCTAGGAGGAGATAGAAGACAGACGAACAGACATACCTACAGACAAACAGACAAATTTCGGATGGGGTCGTTTCGTAACTTCTAGGCTGGTCGCTTCGCTCGCAGTTTCAAATAATAATAACAACTATAATATTATTACCAATAATATTTACAATATTTTTATCAGTAGTAATAATGGTTGTAAACAATTTCCCCTATTTCAAAAGAAAGTTTTTTCTGTTGTTTTATATTTTACAGAAGAATTGAAAGAGACAGAAGGCATAACATTTACTGCGAGATTGTCATTAATTCCGTAACGGCAGGAAACCAAAAGAGGAAGTAAGCTAATTAAATTAAACTAATGTATTGGAGGAATCTTCATTATTACTTATGGTAAATTACATGGGGCCACAATTCACAACTGTAATGTTGTAAGTCTATATCCTAGTTTAGGTGACTTGATAAACAGATGATATCAGGTTTGCTTGCTTACACTCGGGTGTACATGTGAATATATGTTTTTTTTATGGCAGACAAATGCATAATAATTTTTTTTTATTTTAAGCAAAATAATGGAGTTGAAGCGATCCCATCGCACTACCGATCTGGCGCAACGATACAGGTTCGTGAAGTTGTGGTTGGGCGGCAACTCGGCTCGCACCATCGCCCAGCACACAGGAGCAAGTGCCACAACCGTTTGCAGATGGATCAGGAGGTGGAAAATTGAAGGTCATCTGAACCTTAGACACCGCAGAGGGAAACCTAAAAAGGATGCCAGATTGAACGTTCTTCCTCGACGTGCAAATTTGCCTTGTCATGTAACAATTTGGACACCCGCAGACTTCTTTGGTCGTTGCCCCAATCTAAACCACCATTTGAGCACAAGCTTTGGGCTTTATCAGAGAGAAAAACAATCTTACATACCTTATCCTTATTCATTACTTTATTTTGGAAGCGTACTAAGTGGGATTTGTAGTGCTGGTGGTAGACGGATCATATAAGTGTTACATTATTACTATTTCTGCTCAGGTTATTTGTTGACATGTAGGAATATATTAGTCAGAATGAATTTTCTATTGTGACAAAAGTTTGTTTTATAGTAACTCAGTGACGCCAACTAAAATCGTTACATTTTGACTGCTGGTTTCTTTTGTGCCCCGTGTTTCAGAAGTATCGTTTGCAAAACAGCAGAAGAGAGATTATGATACGCTTTGGTCACAGTCTATTTAAGGAACTTACAATTTCAATGGAAATCCATTTTCAGTATTACTATTGCATAAAAGAGCATATATATATATATATATATATATATATATATATATATATATATATATATATATATATATAAATAAATAGAAAAAATATTTCAATAAGAAAATGTTTAATATCACCCTGCTGATAGCAATGATATTATTTAGGTAATATGAGTTCTTTGCTGCATAGTGATTTCCTTAACAGTTTCATACATCAACTTAATAAATCATATTGCAATAAGGCACGACATAATATCGTAAAAAAAAACGAGAAAGCACCAATGAAGTATGGTATTCAGCAAAACATTATTTGCTTATCTATCCTTTTTTTTTTTTTATGTACCATTTGAGAGACTTGCAGTTTCTATTATTACTATCCCTCGAATCAAGTATATAATACATCTCACCTCACCTGACTCATTCAATTTTTCGTTGACATTTTTTTGTATAGTGAAGAAAGTAGACCGCCGCCGCACGGTGAGTTGGCGAAAATCCGTTTAGGCAGGAGTGACTGATTTTGTCAGCTCCTTGTCACTGATTAATTTATAGTAAAGTAAAGATGAGGACCAGGCAAAGTGGAGCACTTGTATTATTGTATATGTCTTTAAGTACCCTCTACCTTGTATTTTGAGTCATTCGTGCATCATCATAAATTACTTCTTTATCGCTTGTTCTAAGAAATATGCTTTTCCTAAATTAATAATTGATTCAGGTGTGGAAATAAGTTTTTCAAAAAATGCTTCGCTTGAGAACAAATAAAACAGGTGCAGTTTATTTCATACTGAGGCGATTGGTACTCAAGACATTAAATACTCAAGATATTTCCACCCCAGTCTTTGTGTTAATTAAATGAGAACATTTCCGCCTCAAACCTTTTGTGACTCAAATACTTTAAACACACACACACACACACACACACACACACACACACACACACACACACACACACACACACACACACACACATACACACACACAAATACACACACATACACAAACACACACACACACACACACACACACACACACACACACACACACACACACACACACACACACACACACACACACACACACACACTCACACACACACACACACACACACACACACAAACATACACACACACACTCACACACACACACACACACACACACACACACACACACACACACACACACACACACACCAAAAAAAAAAATATATATATATATATCACACATAGACACATACAGACACATATATACACACACATATATAGACACATACACACACACGCATATACACACATACATACAAACATAAAAACAAACATCATACACACACACACACACACACACACACACACACAGACACACACACACACACACACACACACACATACATGCACGCACACACACACATACACAGACAGACACATATACATACACATACTACAAAAGCCTCCTATAAAATTTACATGCTACGAAGGCTCAGGTCCCTGGGGACAGCGGCTGCTGCGCTAAAGGGAGTATATACTTCATTCATACTCCCTAAACTAATGTATGCCTCCTCAGCCTAGTCCTCATCTCTGAATCTCACTCAACAAAATCAGCTCGAAAAAGTTCAGAAACGAGCAAGTAAGGTCTTCCTGGACCTTGCTTTCAGAGACTATGCAAGTGCTCTCTTCACTCTATGTCTGCCGAGGCTATCCGTTAGACATGAAGAGTCCTTGAGGAAATTCATTGAAGACCTCCTAAAGCACCCATGACACCGTCATCTGCAACCCACCCCGATGCTCCTTCCCTCGTTCGTGTTACCAGACACCGGAACATACTAATCCTTATCAGAGCACCAAGGACCGACTGTTTTAAGGAGAGCGTGATCCCTTCCATAGTACGCTCATTAAACTCTATGTAGATATAGTTATATTCTGGAATATTGAATACTTTCTTATGTATATTTTCAGTCTGTGACTGCCTTGTTAATAAACCGTTTACTATTGTTATTTATTTTTATTACACGCACACTCAGACACACACACACACAAACACACACACACACACACACACACACACACACACACACACACACAGTCACACATACACACACACAGACACAGACACAGACACAGACACAGACACAGACACAGACACAGACACACACACACACACACACACACACACACACACACACACACACACACACACACACACACACACACGGTCCGCTAGCGTAGTGGTTAGCGCACTCGGCTCACAACCGAGGAGGCCAGGGTTCGATCCCCTGGGCGGACGGAGATTATTTGGGTGTGTCTCCTTTCACGTGTAGCCCCTGTTCACCTAGCAGTGAGTACGTACGGGATGTAAGTCGAGGAGTTGTGACCGCGTTGTCCCGGTGTGTTGTGTGTGAGTGGTCTCGGTCCAACCCGAAGATTGGTCAGTATGAGCTCTGAGCTCTTTCCATAGGGGGACGGCCGGCTGTCTCGAGAGAGACCAGCAGCAGACTGTACAGTGAATACACACACACACACACACACACACACACAGGACCCGCCTAAGCGGAGGTGCTTCTGGCATTTCAACTCTGCTAAGTGGGAGAACCTATGGCAGTACTATTCTAATTTTCTTTGGCATAATTATTGCTTCCATGTCAAAGATCCTTCTCTTTGTGCCAAGCGCAAAGCAAAGGTGATTGTCTCTGATATCGAGTCATACATTCCACACACTTTCTCTAATAATAAAGCTAAAAAGCCCTGGTTTAACTCTGTTTGTTCTCGTGCTGTCAAAGATAGAGAGGCGGTTCACAAACGGTATACCATAGCCATCCATCTGCTGAAACTCATGCCCTTTATATTTCTGCCCATAATCATGCCAAATCTATTCTCCAACTTACTAAAAACTCTTTCATCAATAGAACATGTCAAAATATTTCCAAATTTAACTCTTCTCGTGATTTTTGGTTCTAGCAAATAATATCTTTACTTTTCCATTTTTTCCTCCTTTACTTCAACCAGTTGGCTCCACAGCTGTCTCTTCTTTCTCTAAAGCTGAACTCTTCGCTCAAACCTTTGCTACCAACTCTACTTTGGATGATACTGGGCATATTCCTCTTACTCATCCACTCTCTGCCTACTTCATCCCTAAAATTAAAATTCTTTATTATGACGCTTTCCATGCCCTCTCTGGCATTGATTCTCGGAAGGCTTACGATCCGGATAACGTCCCACCTGTTGTTTTCAAAAACTGTGCTTTCGAACTCGCTCTCTGTCTTTGTCTCTCTACTTCTACATATCCTTCTTGATGGAAGTTTGCTCACATTCAACCTTTCCCTAAAAAAGGTTACCGCTCCATTCCTTCAAACTATCCCCTATAGAGTTGATTTCCTGCCTTTCTAAAGCCTTTGAGTCTGTCCTTAATATGACGAAAATGAGGCATTTATCAGCTCATAACCTTCTCTCTGATTGTCAGTATGGTTTCCGGAAAGGCCGGTCTACTGGTGATTTCCTTGCTTTGCTAACTGAATCTTGGTCATTCTACTTGACATATCGAAAGCCTTCGATAGAGTCTGGCATAATATCTAAACTACTCTCCTACAGATTATATCCTTCTCCTTGTATCTTCACCTCCAGTTTCCTTTCTGACCGTTCTATTGCTGCTGTATTGGACGGTCAATGTTCTTCCCCTAAAACTATCGCCCACTCTCTTTCTATTAATTATTCATCAATGACCTCCTAAATATGACTCAATGCTCTATCCACTCTTATGCTGTTGACACCACCTTCCATTTTTCAACGTCGTACAACAGACGCCCAACCCAACAAGAATTAAGTGATTCAAGGCGAGATGCTATAGGACACCTAACTTCTGACCTTTCACTAGTTTCTTATTGGGGCAGAGCAAACCTGGTTCTGTCCAATGCCTCAAAAACTCCATTTCTACAACTATCTACTCGACATAACATTCCAGATAACTATTCCCTCTTCTTCAATGACACTCAACTGCCCCTCTCCTCCACATTAAACACACTCGGTCTATCCTTTACTAAAAATTTTTACTCGTAATTTCATATCTTTACTCTTGCTAAATCAACTTCCAAAAAGTTAGGTGTCCTATGGCATCTGGGTTCATTTTTCTCTCCCTCCCAGATTCTTGCTCTCTCCATGTATTGATTATGGTTCTCATGTCTGGAGGGATTCAACTCACAAAGCTGTACTAAACAGGGTGGAGTCTAAAGCTTTTCGTGTGTGAGGAACTGCACCTGCCTCGTCTTCCCCTAATTAGTGGTTGAACTACCACTCTCGTCTGCCGGCGCTTGTTCACCACCTTTCCCCGCCACTACCCCACCCCCTTGTCCAGGGGTAGGGGGGTAGTTTAACCGAGCCAAGCTCCACGCCAACGGCTTGGAGAAGGACAGAACGCCTCAGCTCTCACACCTGACAACACCTCACCACCTGCTGCTGGTTTCTCAACATTCCGAAGGCATTTCTGGAGACTTGGGCTCCCTTCCAGTGTGCCCTTCAACTGTACCTACACCATTCGACCCTTCCTGCTGTCTGAGGAGCAATCTACGTTGCCGAGTTTTGCTGTCACGCATCTCACCCTCAAAACAGCTGTACAGGGAGTTATTTGGGTGTCATACCCCTGCTCTGGTAATTGTTTACGAGCAGTTCGTCGTTGGTGATTTATTTTGGCTTCTAGCCTATTGTTTGCTATTTGTGTGTGTGTAAATATATTCGGGGTATCATACTCCAAATATATTTACACACACACAAATAGCAAACAATAGGCTAGAAGCCAAAATAAATCACCAACGACGAACTGCTCGTAAACAATTACCAGAGCAGGGGTATGACACCCAAATAACTCCCTGTACAGCTGTTTTGAGGGTGAGATGCGTGACAGCAAAACTCGGCAACGTAGATTGCTCCTCAGACAGCAGGAAGGGTCGAATGGTGTAGGTACAGTTGAAGGGCACACTGGAAGGGAGCCCAAGTCTCCAGAAATGCCTTCGGAATGTTGAGAAACCAGCAGCAGGTGGTGAGGTGTTGTCAGGTGTGAGAGCTGAGGCGTTCTGTCCTTCTCCAAGCCGTTGGCGTGGAGCTTGGCTCGGTTAAACTACCCCCCTACCCCTGGACAAGGGGGTGGGGTAGTGGCGGGGAAAGGTGGTGAACAAGCGCCGGCAGACGAGAGTGGTAGTTCAACCACTAATTAGGGGAAGACGAGGCAGGTGCAGTTCCTCACACATGCCCCCACTAAAACATCTGCTGCACAGCTGATATCGAAGAACTGCAGCTGACCAGGAGACATAAACAAACTTATAATACTTGAGTGCAGGAAACAAAACTTGTAAAAGACTGGAGTGCAGGAAAACAAAATAAAGAAAAGCTATTGCCGGCTGAGAAGGTCGGCTCCAATGTTGTCCGTCCCGGCAACATGAACAACCCTAAATTTATAGGGTTGAAGACCTAAAGCCCATCGTAGTATTCTGTCATTTTTACCTTTGAATTTCTGAAGGTATATTAGAGGCTTGTGGTCTACTTCAAGGATAAATTCCTTACCTCGAAGATAGAAGTCAAACCTATGAATGCCGAATACGATGGCCAGGCATTCCCTCTCGATGGTAGAGTATCGTCGTTCCCGATCAAGTAGTTTCCGGCTGGCGTAGGAGATGGGATGTGGACGATCATCATGGTACTGTAGGAGTACAGCACCTAATCCATAGTTTGAAGCATCGGTACGTAGGACGAAGGTCTGGCTGGGGTCCGGAAGACGCAGAATAGGTCCCGAAGTCAAGGCTTGCTTCAGCAGCTTGAACCGTTCAAGCAGATCTTCAGTCCACTGGAGGGGATCCCGTACCGGCTTCTTCAACAAATCAGAGAGGGGGCCGGTAAGCTCAGAGGCCTGAGGAATGATAGTTGATGGACTCTGCTCCAAACCGGCACTTTTTAAGTTTGACAGTCAGACCGTTATGTTGTAGTCTATCTAAAACGGACTTGAGGGCAGAGATGTGAGTGGGCCAATCAGATGAATACACAAAAATATTATCAAAATAAATATGAAACATTGGCCAAGCCAGCAAGCACAATCCTCATTAAGCGAATATAAGTGGCACAGGCCGTAACAAGACCAAAAGGCATCCGAGTAAATTCCATCAGGCCCTTGTGAGTGGGAAACGCAGTGAAGCGTCGAGCTTTGGCAGAAAGTTGAACCTGGTAATATGCCTTACTCAAATCTAGCTCTGAGAAGAACTCGGCACCAACGAACTTATGCAGCTCTGTCTCAATACTGCAGGATGGTTCAGCATGGAAAATAGTAACTGAGTTGAGTAACCTGTAATCAATGGCCATCCGATACGTACCGTCGGACTTCCTGACCATGATAACCGGAGAGCAGTGTGGAGAGGTTGAAGGTTGGATGATTCCTTGACTCAACATCTGCTCAACCTCTTCCTGGTAGTAGTGCTGGAGATGGATGTGATGGTAGTGGCAGTAGTAGTAATAATAATAATAGAAGTAGTAGTAATAATAGTAGTAGTAGTAATAATAATAATAATAGTAATAGTAGTAGTAGTAGTAGTAGTAGTAATAATAATAGTAATAGTAGTAGTAATAGTAGTAGCAGTAGAAGTAGTAATTAAGAGGAAAACCAGTGAAGAAATCAATGCAAGTTACAAGGTGACGGTGCCCTTCAGAAGAAGGTGGAGACAAGGGATCTACCAAGTCAATGGCAACTCTGGAGAAGGGTTCAGTTACGACAGGTAACGGTTGAAGAGGTACTGGACGTACCCTTCCCTTAGCTGACATACGTTGACACTTGTCGCAGGAACGGCAGTAATCCCGGATGTCTGCACACATCCCTGGCCAATAAAAGTCTTGCCATACCTTCATCTGGGTCTTCCGGTGGGAGAAATGTCCAGCCAAAGGACCTTCGTGAGCAACACGTAGGATGACGAGACGGCAATCGCTGGGAACAACCAAGGATAAACCATTTACCTTTTGAAGGTGATCCAAGGAGAGACATTTTCGGTACAGGAGGCCTTCCTCATGTATGAACTGGTATGTGGCACCATCCCGTGCCTTCTCAACTTCTTGAGTGGTAGCCTTTGACTGTAAACAGGTCAAGGAAGGACAGGATTCCTGAAGTTGACGAAACTCATCAGGGGTTACAGTCAAAGGATGGAGCTTAGGCAGAACTAGAGGGTGGACCCGTTTAGATCGACCGGCTCTGGTCTCCACAGCACACACTTGAGTAGTGGAGGACTCAACTGGTGGTAGATGCTGACATCCAGAAGGGCGGTTGTTCTTTTCTTGAGAGGAGAAGGAAGTTCCGGGCGAAGGCGAGTCATCAGGAGGCAACAGAGGATCTTGTAGGGAAGAAACGTCAGTGGTGGCTTGGTCATGGTCACTATGGAGAAGATGGTTGTCATTACTGAGTAGAGAATCAGGACTATCAGGATCTTGTACTCCGGGAATATTCCCAACTAGAGCACTAGCAAATTTAATTGGGGCCCTTACAGCATCTGTCCAACCAGTGTAAAATGGGCACCGTAAGTAACACTTAACGACAGGAAATTCGTCGATGCGTCCCAAATAGTCAGCAACTTGTACTTTGGGGCAGAGTGATGGGTCAATGTCTGGCAAGGCTTCCTCAGAAATTACAACTCCAGAGCATCCAGTATCCCTAATTATAGAGGAAGACCATGACCCATTAATAGTCCCCGTAACTGAGAAGTTAGGCACTTTATGGTCTTCTAAGCAAAATCCAACCTTATAGGGGGGCGTGGTAGTAGTTCCATCCTTGAATGCTCGAGGATTCCTGGGACAGCGTGGTCGTATATGTCCTGCTTCCCCACAATTGTGACAAGTCACGGTTGAGGGAGTCTGACTCCCAGGAGAAGGTAGAGGCTGGAGTGGAGTAGCAAGTAGAGGGGAGATTTTCTTAGCGTTGTTGTTGGAAGAGACCTTAGGATAGGCGTTGTGGGCGGATGCCAAGTCATCCGCTAGTTGTATTGCGTCCTTCAGCTTGGTAGGCCTTCTTTCCTTGATGAATAGGCGTATTTCTGCTGATAAGGAGGACAAAAATTGGTCAAAGATGATAAACTCCCTTAAATCAGCATAAACATTGGCCACAGAGGAAGACTCAACCCAAGAATCAAACATCCTCGATAACTGGGTAACAAACTGATGGTAGTTCTGTCCTACTCTAATCTTGTTTGACCTGAAATCCACCCGGTAGCCATCTGGAGTTTTACTGAAGCCTGTTAACAAGGCTTGCTTCAGTAACTCGTAATCCTCAGTGGTGGATGACGGAAGGGACGTGTAGAGTTCGGCAGCTTTACCAGTAAGGAGGCAACCCAGACGAACGGCAAAGGTATCTCTGGGTAAAACCAGCATCTCGGCCACACGCTCAAACCTAGTTAAATAGGTGGCAATGTCCTCTTCATCCTTGTATGGTGGTAGACTAGGTCTGGAAACAGGATCATGTGATGGTAGGACTGAGGGCTTACCTTTAGCTGCAATTTCTGCCAGCTTGATCTCTTTCTCCCTCTCAGCTTGTGCTTGTCTTTCTTCTCTTTCCTTCTCAGCTTGTCTTTCTTCTCTTTCCGCTTGTCTTTCTTCTCTTTCCTTCTCAGCTTGTCTTTGTCTTTCTTCTCTCTCAGCTTGTCTTTCTTCCCTTTCGTTTTTCTGTTGTTCAAGGATCCATTGGCCAATTTCCTTGCCCTGCAGACCGAGGGCTTCACCCTGCTCCTTCAGTTCTTGAAAGGAAGACATGGAGAAGACCACACAGAGAACACACTACAAAAACAAAAAAAATTGGACAACACCTCACGTGCAAAAATCTGGCAAAAGCAAGAGTTTGACGGCAATCAAAACACTCATAACATTACTCCCGGGCCTCAGGCAGCAACGGCGCGCAGCAGCGACTTAGATAACAACCCACAATCTGTAAAATGATAATAAATAATTGGTAGTTCTTATCCTGGCGAGGTCGCCAATATGTCAGGGCCGAGGTGACTACCAATTAATATTATCTTTTTATAGAGTTGTGGGGAAGAAAAATCATGGAGTATGATACCCCGAATATATTTACACACACACAAATAGCAAACAATAGGCTAGAAGCCAAAATAAATCACCAACGACGAACTGCTCGTAAACAATTACCAGAGCAGGGGTATGACACCCAAATAACTCCCTGTACAGCTGTTTTGAGGGTGAGATGCGTGACAGCAAAACTCGGCAACGTAGATTGCTCCTCAGACAGCAGGAAGGGTCGAATGGTGTAGGTACAGTTGAAGGGCACACTGGAAGGGAGCCCAAGTCTCCAGAAATGCCTTCGGAATGTTGAGAAACCAGCAGCAGGTGGTGAGGTGTTGTCAGGTGTGAGAGCTGAGGCGTTCTGTCCTTCTCCAAGCCGTTGGCGTGGAGCTTGGCTCGGTTAAACTACCCCCCTACCCCTGGACAAGGGGGTGGGGTAGTGGCGGGGAAAGGTGGTGAACAAGCGCCGGCAGACGAGAGTGGTAGTTCAACCACTAATTAGGGGAAGACGAGGCAGGTGCAGTTCCTCACACTCATCAACTCTCCTCCTTTAACTGACTGTCTTGATTCTTTAAGTCACCGATGCAATGTTGCATCTTTATCTCTTTTCTACTGCTATTTTCTTGCTGACTGCTCTTCTGAACTTGCTAACTGCATGCCTCCACCCCTTCTGCGGCCTCGCTGCACAAAGACTTGCTACTTCTTCTCATCCCTATTCTGTCCATCTTTCTAATGCAATAATTAGCCAGTACCTTCACTCTTTCATCCCTTACACTGGTAAACTCTGGAACTCTCTTCCTGTGTCTATTTTTCCACTGCCTAATGACTTGAACTCTTTCAAAAGAGGAGTGCCAAGAGACCTCTAATGCTAAATTGAACCTCCACCCTCTGCCTCTATTTCTACTACTGTCCTTTGTACAGGGTCTGGCGACCTATTTATGTTTGCCCTTTGCTAATACCCTTTTAATGTACATAAAATAAGATCTATTACTACGAAATTCGTGCTGGTTTTCAGTTATTAATTTATTTTTTCGAAGAACTCATCTATCTTATCCCTGATGATCTACTTAAGTGGTTTGATAATAACTGACGTTAGACTAATTGGACGAAAGTTAATAGCTTGCGTCTTATCTCCCTTCCTAAAGATAGGGGTTATTTTTGCCGTTTTCCATGTATGCGGTGCTCTAGTTTGGGTTAATGATTTATTGAATAAACGTGTAATAGGAGTTTCTAACTCGGCATCAACGGACTTATTTGGATAAATTTTGGGATGATTACTTCTTTCATGTCAGAGATCCTTCTCTTTGTGCCGAGTGCACATGGTATGGAGTTATACATTTCTCTCACTTTCTCTAATACTAAAGCTAAAAAGCCATGGTTTAACTCTGTTTGTTCTCGTGCTGCTAAAGATAGAGAGGTGGTTCACAAAAAGTACCGTAGCCATCCATCTGTTGAAACTCATGCCCTTTATATTTCTGCCCGTAATCAGGCAAAATCTATTCTCCAACTTACGTCAAAATCTTTCTAATTCTAACTCTTCTCGTGATTTCTGGCATATAGCCAATAATATCTCTAACAATTTTACTTCTTCATTTTTCCTTCTTTTACTTCAACCAGATGACTCCACAGCTGGATCTGGATCTTGATCCATCTTCCAATATAGTTATGTAGTTAGGGCGCACAATCTCAGTAATACTATAACAGCTGGGAGGCGGTAGTGCAGTGGTCAGCGTTCGGGCATGAAAACCTAGGGTCCCGGGTTCGATCCCCCGATGTCCGCTGGCCACTTTTCTATCTTTGGTATTACCGCCGAGTGGCCACAGATTACCCAGAATTGCTGCCATACTGTCCTAAAATGGGACTTGCAATGTTTATATGCTTTATGGCAGTGCAGCAATAGACCAATTTCCTATACTTTAGCCAATGAACAAAATAAAATCTTCAAGACTCATATATCAAAGAAGTGAAAGTATTATTATTTTTTTTTTTTAAAGAAAGGTTGTTTTTATGATAGAGGCAACTTAAAATCAGAAAAAATCTTGCACACAAAAACGGCTGGCGCCAAGTTGTGACGTCACGTCCGTGTTCGCTGCCAGTCCTCCCACTAGTATGTCCCTACCCACCAGTGCTCACAATGACACATCTATGCAGTCCTTCATCTATTTTACGTTGTGTATTATAATGAAAGGAAAACATAGGTTTTTTGGGGTAAAACTCACCAAAATATGAGTAACTTATATTGTTCTCACACTGGGCAAACATAAGTTAGGTTGAGTAGGTCAAGCTGAGCACGCACAACTCTTAGACCTTCTGCTACTACTACTACTACTACTACTACTACTACTACTACTACTACTACTACTACTACTACTACTACTTCTTCATCTTCTTCTTCTTCTTCTCCTCCTCCTTCTCCTCCTCCTGCTGCTGCTGCTGCTGCTGCTGCTGCTACTACTACTACTACTACTACTACTACTACTACTACTACTACTACTACTACTACTACTACTACTACTACTACTACTACTTTTTTATCTACTACTACTACCGATACCTCCACCCAATGTTTAATTATGAAATATACGAGGACTCCAACTATACTGTGGCATCCAACCATATTACTACTACTTATCTACTATATACTTAAATACAATACTTATTTACATATCTATGTTGTCTACGAAAGGTAGGCGACACCATCATGGTTCAGGTGCCTGCGAGGGCTTCCAAATTAGCGCCAAAATTCGTGGGACCGAGCTTGGTGGTGGAGGAAAAACATGGCAACAAGGTGGAGGTTTTTTATCCTTTCCTTAAGACTGTCGACATAAATCATAAATCATAGAAGAGCTCAAACAGTACACGAATACGTTGGGAATGTTCTCGGCATGGGGAATTATGGAAAACAGGTTTTAACCTATACATGGGTAATTACGGTACTCAGGTAGACAACACAATGATTAGGTGGCGTGAACCAACACAAAGAAATATTATAATATTTCTCATGATTCCTTCAGTATAAATTACTTAAATTATATTTCTTCTTTAAATTTCAATGGTATTAAAATGTATTAAAGTATAAAAAAAAATATATATATATATATATATATATATATATATATATATATATATATATTTATATATATATATATATATATATATATATATATATATATATATATATATATATATATATATATATATAAAACTGGGGGTTTTGTCCTACTTCGCACTTTAACCGTGGGGGTTTTGTCCGCGGGGGTTTTGTCCTACTACTACTACTACTACTACTACTACTACTACTACTACTACTACTACTACTACTTCTACTACTACTGCTACTACTGCTATTACTACTACTACTAATGCTGCCACGAAAACATTAGAGGGAATGAAAAGGATAAAGAAGAAAT
The DNA here is from genome assembly GCA_029783475.1 of Metacarcinus magister. Taxonomy (NCBI): domain Eukaryota; kingdom Metazoa; phylum Arthropoda; class Malacostraca; order Decapoda; family Cancridae; genus Metacarcinus; species Metacarcinus magister. The sequence continues at coordinate 2,746,696 of JAPQNM010000008.1, forward strand.
GACCATTAAAAGAAGGAAGTCAGAGGTAAAGGGGAGGAGGATGGAGGGAAAACGCGATGAGCAAACACCCACCACTGCCTCCTTATTGTCTTATTTTTCGGCACACTTATAAAACTTTTAATTGGTGTTGCCTTCGTGGTGCTTTTGCACATTGGTACAAAGCAATAATAATACCGTCTGCTTGCCTGACATATGTTTATAGGGACAAAAAGGGACAAGTAAACACAATCAGTCGTCTATCAGGTGGGACGTGGCTCCGGCAAGGACTATTCTGACGTCACGACCAATCACAGCGCGTTCCGAAATGACGTCATATTTTGGCATAAAAAAACTGCATATATTTGATATATGACGCATATTTAAGCTTAAAGACCATTAGTATATTGAAATTAAGCATATTTTCCATCAAAGGATAGATATTACGTACGATTTTTGATCTGAGGAAATTGATCTATTAGCCTCTCCCGCACTCATCATCAGAGAAAACGTGAGAAATTTGAGGCGTCACTATAAAAAAGAAAATCTAAACCTGAGCCACTAACTGGTGGAAGCAGACCATCAATAAGCCTCCATCAATGCCTACTGCCCACAAAGATATATGATGTAATACTGGAATTGTGAGCCCCAACTGCAGAACTATATCGGAAGATGAACCCAGATCCGGTTCACCTCGAACTGGCTTTAGGGATCCATCATAAACATAGGTCATACAAGAAACCAGAGATATCGCACAAAGCAAATATATTGAAACCCCATTTATGTGGTTTAGATGGGATGTACTGTTTTAGAATAGATGATCCTTTGAAGGGAACAATCATTTCATCAATGCAGCACATTTGTTGCATTGGGATGCTGTAAATTTTTTATTGCAAATGGTCAAGTAGAGAACGGACCTTTAAAAGCCTGTCAGCATTTGGGTCATTCCTATCAGGTGCTTGAATGTTGTCATTGAAATATAAAGAACTTTTTATTTCTTCCCATCGCTTTCTACTGAAAACTTTGGTACGGAATCGAATTTCAGCACCCCATTCCAATAAAGCCTAGTTTTGGATATTTTGAACAAGGACATATGAAAGAGAGTTCCTAAAATTTGATCTAACTCATCTTTGTCCAGCTTCAGAGGCTTGTTTACATTTTGTTGTATTGCATATAAGTTACTTTGTGTCACAATGAATTTAAAAAACTCATCATCAAAAAAAAATCTGAAGTACTCTACTAGTTGGCGAAGTTCCTCAGCTAAAGGAATACTGCCAAGCCACTCAGAATCATCTCTAGGAGAGGTATCATCTCCAACAATTCGCCAGGGTGTTGCATCTTGCCTTCGCACGTCTCCAGCACGTAAGGGTGCAGCATCCCCTTACCCTGTGATCTCTGGTAGAAGTTCTTCCTCTTCAAGTTCGACCAAACTAAATGCAGGGTCATTTTCATCACCACTCCCTGTAGTGAGATATACCATAACATGTTACTTGTCCGTTGGAATACCAGAAATAGATAGTATAATGTTTATTTATATTTTATCTAAATAGCTAAATAATATATTTTTTTATAATATTAGATAGTGTAAGCATCATTTTCATAAAGACTGCAGATATCCTAGTTTTCCTTTCACAACAAGTTTACTTAGCCTAATAATTTATTCATGTGTTGAAATAACAAACATAGATAAGCTAACCTAACCTAACCTAACCTAACCAATCTAAATAAGGAGATTGCAAATTTTGTAAATCAGGTTACAAACTGTAAAAAAAAATTTCATAAAGAGTTTAGATAGCCTAGTATTTCTTTCATAACCAATTTATTTAGGCTAATTATTTATTCGTCTTTTTCTTTACATCAAATGTAAACACCCAAATGATTACTTTTATAATCAGAGTGGATAGTATAGCTAAATAACGTTTGGGAAATTGCTGATTTAGCCTATTTTTCCTTTCAAAATGAGTGTATGTAGCTTAGATTTTTTCGTAACCAGTTTACTTAGCCTAACATTTTTTTTCTTCTGATGGATATGATATCTTAATATAATAAATTACTTCGAAAATTTGCATAAAGCCTATGATGTCCCTTTATAATTTTCTCAAAGGAAAATAAGAAAAATATTTTTTACTTTTTCCTACGAAGAAAAAAAATAATAATACAGGGATATGTAAATGCTTTCGACTTTTCTTACCAACATTAATCACCACAGTATCTTCAAGGTTATCAGGACTAGGCATGGCTCAAGTATATCATGACGACGTGAACTGGTTCCATAGGAGCGTGACGTCTCCATATCTGAGGATACAGAATGACACACTAGTACATTTTTGAACCAGAAGAAAAAACATGGCCTTAGATGTAGGGTAATGTAATGGCACTAGTTTCTAGACAGCTAAGGAAAAATTTCTGCTTTATTATTTTGCTTGTAACTTTTTCGGTTTCAATCAATTGAAATTATAAGGACATATATGGGAAGAAGAAGCCTTCAGCTTCCATTTAGTGGCTTCAGAATGTGAATTCAATGATTCAGAGCCAAGTTATTAAGCCCAAAAAAGTGTCCAGGAATTAAAAAACACAAAAACCTATTTCCCGGACACTGTAACCTATTTCCGTCCAAGCCCTTTTCTTGGGGGCAAAGTCCGATTGTCACTTCCTCATAGTGCCCCCTGGGTAATTCTAACGACAGCGGTGAGGCTACGACAGGCCTAGCAAGCCGGTAGCGGATTTACAACCTGCTCAAGAAACACAAATGAGGCCTTGGAATGTGGAACTGTACGCAGACAGACAAGAATGGAGGGCATTCACGAGGCACCATGACTGACAGGGGAAACCCTACCTGGTGTATGGTGAGAAGGTGAGAATAGGCTCAAATTTACAGATGCTGTGTGTTTTTCCATGGCTTCATCATACATATACAAAGTGTCTATGTGCTCTGTTGTGGCTATTTTGTGTATACTATACTTACACGGGCATGACAAGGTGATGTGACATGATGGGCATGTCGTTACATAGATTATGTGGACACTTTCGTGTAGCGTGTCGATAGGGACTATAAAACCCCAGCATGGGGCATCAGTCGTGATTTTGTCTCGATGGTGCCCCACTGTAAAGCAACAATCGTCTTTACCTTCGACAGGACGACACTTCCAACATCGCAGGTAACACGCCGAGCTAATTTGTAGCCCCTGCAGTATCTGTTTTGTGGGTATTGTGGGGGAGGATATGTTTAGATAAAACATGTGAAAAATCGCGCACTCTCATATGACACTCACTTAAATGGACCGAGAGTAGGAGGGTAGACCAGAACACGTGTACCTCATTTCAGTAGGGGAGTGTGGCTGACACATACTACGAGGGCGGGCGACGAAGCCCCACCCTACATGGCCGTCGTGTGTGTGCGGACACACACGCCAAGGGAAAAGTATACGGGGGCCGTCGCGCAGACATATGGGTGGGAGCCTCTAAGTTGAAGTGTTTTGTTGTTTTTCTTTTGTGTTTAGACATGGAAGAAACGAGAAAGCAGAACTCGCGCGATTTTTGGACATAGTGCGAGGGAGTGTTGGGGGGGGGGCGGAAGAGGGGTGTGTGGAGGTGCGAGAGAGACACAGGGGAAGGGGGGCGGGGGGGTATGGGGACAACGCAATGCTGGGGGTCAGAGGTGTGGAGATGGGGGCACAGGGCTCGCTGCGACGACCGACAGGGGGGGGGAGGAGGGGGCGGACCCGGAGGTGATTTAGCATGATGCCGAGGGAGAGGGTGGCTGACCTAGGAGGCGCGACAGAACACAGGGGAGAGGCGACGAAGGGGGACCAATCCGGGCCCGGGCTGGGCGCAGCCCCGGACAGGCCAACCCCCCGACCGAGGCGGCGGGGGGGTTGCGGACAAGGGAAGCGGGGGTTGGTGACAAATACCTAGATTATTTTCATCTTCCTGAACAGATAGGAGACACCCTAGAAAAGGCAGTGGGGAGGGGGGATGACAGCGTTTCGCAGGTGGCCAAGGCTATGTTTTAGCTCGGGTGTGTGGGGGACGGGAGGGTGGGGGTGGAGTCTGGGCGGGTCGGGAGGGGGGGGGGGGGCGGTCACGGCAGTGGGGGTTGTGTAGGGAGTGGGGGTTGGTTGCAGTGTTCAGTAGTCAGGTCGCTGCGTGTATACGGAATATCTTTTGGAGGAGATGTAAGATATGTTGGGCGCTGCCAAGGCAGCTAGCACCACCCTCTGTCACCAGTTGGCGCAAGTGTATAGTCTGGCTAGCCTTAGGGCTAACTTCACAGTCGCTTCGTATTGTTCAGATCGTTACCAATGAGCAGCGATCTCCACCACCATCAGCAAATCCAATTTCACAGTCGTCTTTCGCGGTGTTGTTTGTTTGAAACCATACCAGAGATTGGAACCTTTGGTAACGCAGGCTTGGGAGCTGGGGGACCTCCCCAACGGAACTTAACAAAGCAATTTTTTTTAGCAAATAACAAATTCTTATCCCCATATAGTTATATTACTTTCTGAAAAATATGTGAACAATTATTTAACAATACAACAACATGTTGTAGGGGTATAATGATAATATGAATTTTTTTTAAAGAATTTGGATGGCGGCGTGAACGCACCAGTCAACAAGGGAGAGAACAAAATAATTTTCGGAAAACAGTATCATCTTATTTTCAAGACAAAACTATATTATTCTGATGGATTTCGATGTATTTTGAATTAATATGATAACCGTTTTTCGGCAAAAGGATCAAACAAAAAAAAAATCAAACCTAATCTAACCTAACGTCCTAACCGGGGGAGTCGCCCGCTAGACCCCATAATCCTTTAAATTTTAATATTACGGTTATTTCTTAATTTGCTTACCTAGTTCAACTATCTAAATACTCAGAAAGATGAAAGATTTACACGATGAAATAGATAAGGATGTCTGGAAGATGCTATTTACCGAAATACTGAGAAAAATAGTAGTTGAGTTGATTTATTAATGTGGCAGTTATATCAGCATTAGGAAACCAGTGCAGGCTGTGAACAACCTTCAAGGTAGTAAATAAGAATAAAATTCTTATAGCTTTTCTTGGTATTATTATTGGTCCTTTTAGTTCCATTTGTTATCAAAAACCTTTACATACCTATAAAGTAGAGGAGAATAGGTTATGTTATAAAGTAAAGGAGAATAGGTTAGGTTATAAAGTAGAGGATAATAGGTTATGTTATAAAGTAAAGGAGAATAGGTTAGGTTGTAAAGTAGAGGAGAATAGGTTAGGTTATAAAGTAAAGGAGAATAGGTTAGGTTATAAAGTAGAGCATAATAGGTTAGGTTATAAAGTAGAGGAGAATAGGTTAGGTTATAAAGTAGAGGATAATAGGTTAGGTTATAAAGTAAAGGAGAATAGGTTAGGTTATAAAGTAGAGGAGAATAGGTTAGGTTATAAAGTAAAGGAGAATAGGTTATGTTATAAAGTAGAGGATAATAGGTTAGGTTAAGTTATGAATGTCTGTTTTCGGTTGAAATTTTAGCACAACTCAGATATGATATTATATATATTTCCCTAATTAAATTGGTACACTCAAGTAAAGTTAGGAAAGTAAAGAAACAAATGAATTATATGAAATAAATATGTTTATACTTAACCCTATTTCCATATTTCAAATTAATTAAATATATATAGCCTTTCTCTTAGATATGCTTTTAATGAAGCATGACTAGTAAAACAAATATTTCCATGTTACAAAATAATATATATCTTCTTTCTCTTAACATATAAATATTAAATTTAATGCCTTCACAGTGTTCAAATATTTTTTATTATGATTTTGTCGCCTGTCTTCCGCTCAGCTGATGCAATAATTACATTTCTCTCTGCTCCGGCAAACCAACATTGCAAAATCAGAGGTCTTCGTTTTGTTATGATCATCATCAGGTTGGGGATTGCCGATACCACGAAAACAACGACTGTGAAATCGGATTGAGGTGTAGGTAATGATTCTTACCAGGTTGGTAAGGCTTGTGGTTAAGAACGTTACCAGACGACTGTGAAATCAGCCCTAAGGGCTGATTTCACAGTCGTCTGGTTAAGTATAAACATATTTATTTCATATAATTCATTTGTCTCTTTACTTTCCTAACTTTACTTGAGTGTACCAGTTTAATTAGGGAAATATATATAATATCATATCTGAGTTGTGCTAAAATTTCAACCCAAAACAGACATTCATAACCTAACCTATTCTCCTCTACTTTATAACCTAACCTATTCTCCTCTACTTTACAACCTAACCTATTCTCCTCTACTTTATAACCTAACCTATTCTCCTCTACTTTATAACCTAACCTATTCTCCTCTACTTTACAACCTAACCTATTCTCCTCTACTTTATAACCTAACCTATTCTCCTCTACTTTATAACCTAATCTATTCTCCTCTACTTTATAACCTAACCTATTCTCCTCTACTTTATAACCTAACCTATTCTCCTCTACTTTATAACCTAACCTATTCTCCTCTACTTCACAACCTAACCTATTCTCCTCTACTTTATAACCTAACCTATTCTCCTCTACTTTATAACCTAACCTATTCTCCTCTACTTTACAACCTAACCTATTCTCCTCTACTTTATAACATAACCTATTCTCCTCTACTTTATAGGTATGTAAAGGTCTTTGATAACAAATGGAACTAAAAGGACCAATAATAATACCAGGAAAAGCTATAAGAATTTTATTCTTTTTTACTACCTTGAAGGTTGTTCACAGCCTGCACTGGTTTCCTGATGCTGATATAACTGCAACATTAATAAATCAACTCAACTACTATTTTTCTCAGTATTTCGGTAAATAGCATCTTCCAGACATCCTTATCTATTTCATCGTGTAAATCTTTCATCTTTCTGAGTATTTAGATAGTTGAACTAGGTAAGCAAATTAAGAAATAACCGTAATATTAAAATTTAAATGATTATGGGGTCTAGCGGGCGACTCCCCCGGTTAGGACGTTAGGTTAGATTAGGTTTGATTTATTTTTGGTTTGATCCTTTTGCCAAAAAACGGTTATCATATTAATTCAAAATACATCGAAATCTATCAGAATAATATAGTTTTGTCTTGAAAATAAGATGATACTGTTTTCCGAAAATTATTTTGTTCTCTCACTCGTTGACTGGTGCGTTCACGCCGCCATCCAAATTCTTTAAAAAAAAATTCATATTATCATTATACCCCTACAACATGTTGTTGTATTGATAAATAATTGTTCATATATTTTTCAGCAAGTAATATAACTATATGGGGATAAGAATTTGTGTTATTTGCTAAAAAATTGCTTTGTTAAGCTCCGTTGGGGAGCTCCCAAGCCTGCGTTACCAAAGGTTCCAATCTCTGGTATGGTTTCAAACAAACAACACCGCGAAAGACGACTGTGAAATTGGATTTGCTGATGGTGGTGGAGATCGCTGCTCATTGGTAACGATCTGAACAATACGAAGCGACTGTGAAATTAGCCCTAAGGCTAGCCAGACTATAGCGAAATAATATGGGTCGCCTTGAGTAAACTGGGCCGTCGTATTACTGCCAGACGCACGACTCATTCCTTCACAATGCGTCGCTCACCCTCAGTGGCTCACTAGCCTGGCCGCCGAAATATACAGGGTCGCGAGGTTTTGACTGCATTGAAATGTTGAACTCTAACCTGATATTACCGAGCTACCAGATAATACTAAGAAAAACTGAGCCTACCATCGTGTTCGTGATACATCGATGTATATCATGAGCAAATAATATTTACAGTAACGCTACATTTATATCAAGATAATTGAAGGAAATTAAATAGTGTATAAACATATTTCTCACATGTTTTACTTAAACTCGCTGTATCGCTCTTAGTTTTACTCGTATGGAATTTTAAATCATTGATACGAAATCTCCACACTTTTCCGATTCTGTTAGTATACAACAAGTGCTGATAAAAAAATACATTGCGTGGTTAAAATGCTCCGTAAATTATAATGACTACAATCTGATGCCTGACTGACCAGTTAGATGTATAGGAAATATGTTCCTAACAACTTTCTCGGACATTTTAACCACCTAATATTTTCTTTTATCAGTACTTGTTACATACCATCAGAATCGGAAAAGTGTGCAGATTTCGAATCCGTGATTCAAAATTCCATACGAGTAAAACTAAGTTAATTACAGCGAGTTGAAGTAAAACATGTGAGAAAAATGTTTATACACTATTTCATTTATCTTCAATTATCTTGTTATAAATGTAGTGTTACTGTAAATGTTATTTGCTCATGATATACATCAAAGCTATCAGTTCATGAGAAAATATTCATGTTGAAAGCATTTTTCTGTAGGATGATATTTATTACCGCCCCCAGCCAGTTGAAGTTTGAAAATTCACCTTCGAAAATAGGCGACATATGTGATATACCTAAATTTGATATTTTCATGTATTTTGCTTTTGGGTACTGCTGATAACCATTATTATGCCTTGTAAATGACATTTTCAAAGACAGTTTGATATATGATATCTTCTGCTGCCCCAAGTTGTCGGAAAAAATGAATAACATGGATTATTTTCAGTAGTTTTGAAAAAAATAGTCATAAAATTCTACCAGCTTGTCTATAATTTAGGGGTGATTATGATATGTAAATTGATGGCCAATATATAATTTGTGCAAAGGTACATCAATATACTATAATATCTTCTACTGCCCCAATTAAAATCAATATTGCGTATTTATAGGAACTGCCAAAAACACTGCAACTATGACTTTTTGCCATTATTATTGAGAAAAAAATAACGCAGAACTCATTAGGAGGAAGTGGGTGGAGGCTTACTGTACGTCAAATTTTTTTTCTACTTTAGCCTAATCCTCTCCCCCCTCCCTTTCCCACCCTTCCACATTCGGTCACCAGCAGCCGTAGTGTTCGCTCAGTAGTCAGTAGCCGTCCTGCAGTTATTCATAAGAACATAAGAATATAAGGAAGCTACAAAAGGCCCGGAGGCCTGCACTAGGTAGTTCCTGTTAATCCTATACCCTCTACACCCTACACCCACCTCTCATCCCCATCCATGAAGTCGTCTAGTCTTCTCTTAAAACTCTCTATTGTCTGTGCACTAACTACCTGCTGACTGAGTCTGTTCCAATCATCTACCACTCTATTTGTAAACCAATTTTTGCCTATTTCTTTATTAAATCTACATTTTTCTAGTTTGAATCCGTTATTTCTTGTTCTATCCTGACTACTGATCGTAAGAACTTTTCCTACATCCCCCTTATTAAAACCCTTCACCCACTTAAATACTTCAATCAGATCTCCTCTTACTCTACGTCTCTCCAGTGACTGCAATTTCAAAAGCTTTAGTCCCCTTTCATAGCTAAAATTATGAATCCCTTCTATCATTTTGGTCGTCCTTCTCTGCACTGAGCAGACGTGCGTCGTGCAACACTGAGACAATGAGTCATCAAAAGATTGCAAGGTAGGGAGTAGCCTGTCCTGTCTTTGGTAAGCCTGCAGTATTGGACAGACGATGTCTTCCTACTTATGAAGATGTAATGAAAGCTTGCTTTTGGGAAAGATTACAGAGGAAAACTTCATCTCAAGAACCTAAATTGGTGACATCAGTCACTCCATCTACATACAGTTGGAAGAAATATGGAGATCGGCATCAATTCCCACAGTCTCTTTCAAAAGAATGAAAGATATGTTGGACATATATCACACAAAGTACAGAAACCTGTTGAAACCATACAAAAGCAAAATAGACGACCTGGCCTTTATTAATAGAATTGAGCTTTTCAAGTCAGAAACTTTTCGACATTGCAGCCTGCAAATGCACCGGCAAAACTTGTTCATGTGAACGCATCAAAAAGGTTTCACAACAGGAGGCGAAGTTTCTTGCTGATCAGAGAGATCAGAGAAGAATGGTACTTGGTTCTCTAGATATAACAACAACTAGAAAGAATACCAAAAGAAATGAGAGAAGAGAGAAAGAACTAGACCGTGCAACGAATCCTCAACCATCAACAACTGGAAATATTTAGATAGCTTCATCTACTACATCTAGTTCTTCTTCATCTACAGACGATTCTGATTTTTAGAGAAATTTACCTGAAAGAGTGAAGAGCAGCACTCAGAAGAAATACAAACAGCATGTCAAGTTGCCTTCAGTAGCATTGCTTTGCGACAGAACAGCCGCATGTATCTCCAGCATTGTACTGAAAGATATTGGACTGATCAGTAAAGATACATCTCAAGTTGTTGAGAAATAAAATTCGCCGTGCACGAAATAGAATGAGACATATTAGAGTAACTCATAACATAACAAGTGTAGAGTCACTCTTGAGCTTTTTCTTTGATGGAAGAAAGGACAAAACAGTATCACTGATGAGGAAAATAAGTAAATCCTAAAAAAAAAGTGATGTAACAATACTGAAAGACCCGGGATCTCAATACATTGGCCACAATATCTTCATCCTCAGGATCTGCTCAGGACATTGCATCAGAAATTCTTGCTTTTTTGTGAACTCTGAGAACATTAAAACAACAAATATTGGCTGTGATGGCACTGCTGTCAACACTGGCAGTAAAAATGGTGTTATTGCTCTGATTGAACAGCACTTGGGCAGATCTCTGCAATGGCTGATATGCCAGTTACATGGAAATGAGTTACCTTTACGTCATATGATTATAAAACTGGATGGACCAACCACTGGGCTTCACGGATTCACAGGCAACATTGGGAAACAGTTACCGGAATGTGAGAAATTACCAGTTGTTGCATTCGAGTCTATAGATGTAGAAGATATTGCTGTCGACCTTTCAGATCTCAGTAAAGATCATAAATATCTGTTACATGCTTACCAGGCTGTTTCAACAGGTCACTGTGATGACACACTGGCCCATTTCAACCCAGGCAAGATGGCACACTCGTTGACTCACAACTGTTAACAGACTTCTCCGATTCTACATGGCTACAGAAAATCCATCAGATAAGCTTGTGACAATTATCAAATTCATCATGACTGTTTATGCTCCAATGTGGTTCAGCATTAAATGCAACCCTTCAATAACAAAAGCTGCTAAACACCTTCATGAAACAATAGTTGGAAAATTGGACTGCAGAACACAAGAAAGAGTAAAACTAGTTATTCAACGAAATGCTTACTACGGTCACCATGAATATATTCTAATACATATGATTCACGACGAGAAAGATCACATAAGAGAGGAGGATCTTGAAGGCACGAAGCACAGCACCAGATTGTGAGAACTTTCAAAGTGCCCACTCTGCATTTCAATGCTCAGTCATATTATGGCATGAAGCTGCCAGAACCTCCTCTTACAAAGAACATAGAGACGGCAAATATCATGGAATTTATTCGTACAGGTGATGTTCCAAGTTTTCAAGCAAAAGCTATTCCGTGTCACACTCAAGCAGTGGAACGTCACATCAAGCTTGTTACGGAGGCTTATGAGAAAGTTTGTGGGAGAAGCAGCCAGAATGGATTTATTGAGTGAACAATTTTTTTTTCGCCAACAGATGCCAAGATTTGAAACAAAATAGTTCCAGCAGTGGTAGGGTGGTCGGGCTGGAGTCGGGTGGAACCTCGTGGTGAGTTCTGGGTTATTTTTTCTTCAATACAAAATGGGAAAAAATAAGCGAAGAGCTGTATTCTATTTAATAAAATATTAGATTGAAAACAGAAAATTTACATTATTATAAACTCAGGGCAAAAAGTCATAGTTGCAGTGTTTTGGGCCGTTCGTATAAATACGCAATAGTGATTTTAATTGGGGGAGAGGAAGATATTATAGTATATTGATGTACCTTTGCACAAATGATATATAGGTCATTAGTTTGCATATTATAATCACCCCTAAATTATAGACAAGCTGGTAGAATTTTAGGAATTCCATGTTTTTTTTATTTTTTCCGACTACTTGGGGCAGCAGAAGATAATATCTTATATCAATCTCCCTTTGAATATGTCATTTACAAGGTGTACCAATGGTTATCAGCAGTACCCACATCAACAAATCGAAAAAAAGTGTAAAAATGATCCACCCTAGTGTAGGTATTATTGGTAAAGTGATTGAACTTTTTCATATAAATTTTTTTAGCTCAAAGTTAATTTGGTTAGTCACCATCGCAGTGGTTGTATCTATAACTATTTATTGTGAATTTTCATTCTAAAGATAACGTAGGAATTTATTTCCTATATTTACACGGTGTTTTACCGAAGACAGTCGAGTGTCCTAATTGTAAGTGGCTGTGCAAAGCTCAGACAGGGAAAACATGTGTTAATGTTGTAGGGAGCTGAGGTATTATATATATATATATATATATATATATATATATATATATATATATATATATATATATATATATTTATCATATTATATTCATATGTGGCGCGCTCATGTCTATAATGTATGTGGCAACTATATTGTGACGTCTGGCAACTGCGACCCAGCGCGTCGTCTCGCCTGACCTGACCTCCCAGCCGCCCAGCAGTCGGGCACAGATTTACACAGCAAAGGTCGCACGCATCGTCACTCTCTGTCCAGGTTCTTTGTTTATTATATAATAAACCCACAGCCACGTCTCCGAAACCTTATTCACCCAGCTACGCTACCTACCCCCCTTACAATGTGGTAGATACCGAAAATTACTCCAAAAAAGCGTAGCAAACACTGCAATTGTTACGGTGTCGGACTTCAAAGGAACATTTTTGGAGGCTGGAACATATATTTTTAATTAAGGTATTTATCGTAATTTGAAATAGGTTGATCTGTATGATTCGTTTAGTTTGGTTGGGGGGACCAGAGGGAGGCGAAACTCCCCGGCTAGGTTAGGTTACGATAGGTTAGACTAGGTTGGGGGAGGGGCTGTCTTGGCAAGCTTCACCCCCACCCCCTAAGTTAAAACGTTATTTCGTGACTGTCTGTCTTGATTCTTTAAGTCACCGACGCAATGTTTCATCTGTATTTCATTTCTACCGCTAGTTTCATGCTGACTGCTCTTCTAAACTTACTAACTGCATGCCACCACCTCTTCTGCGGCCTCGCTGCACAAAACTTGCTACTTCTTCTCATCCCTATTATGTCCATCTTTCTAATGCAAGAGTTAGCCAGTATCTTCACTCTTTCATTCCTTTCACTTGTAGACTCTGGAACTCTCTTCCTTTGTCTGTTTTTCCACCTGCCTATGACTTGAACTCTTTCAAAAGAGGAGTGTCAAGACACCTTTCATACTAAACTGGACCTCCATCCCCAGCCTCTATTTTTCCTACTGTCATCTTTACAGGGTCTGGCGACAAGCGGGATTTGCTCACTTTCATTATGTTCTCACTTTCCTTCTTTTTTTTTATCATCAGTTTTGTATGGCGGAAGTAAGCTACCTTGCCTTAATTTTTAACTTCTTTCAGCTGGGAGAATTGTGCTCGCTTGATTTCTTGTGAGGCGGGACATAAATCTTCGTTGATTGAAATGCGTTACCCACGAAGCTTGCAGACATTTCTCATCACTGCCTTACGGTCGCAGAACCGGATGAAGTGGGCAATGATGGGTAGTTGGCGGTTCGGTTAGTGTTGCTCCACTCGATGAGCTCTTTCAAACTGTACATTCGACAGCTGGAGTTTGACTTCAATGGTTGTTGAACTTTATCAGTTGATTGTTCCCATATCTCACTAGGGTCCTCTTCCAGTCCTATAAACTGAAGATTGTTGCGTCTGTTGTAGTCTTCTTGGTCATTTTAACGTTCATTTAGATCTTCAATAGACTTGAGACTAGCTTGTAGGTCTTCCAATAATTTGGTAACACACACTTGGTCATTTTGGTTTTCTTGCTTCATTTGTTTGAGTTGGTGCTTCAAGTCATCCACTTTTTGCGAAAACTCCAAACTAGGACTTAAATCTCGTACTGTTACTGCTCACCAATATCCATCATGTATAATACCATAGCACTACGATAAGCTTGGTCTTGTGCAGCCATAGTAGGCCACTTGGTAACAGTGGGTAGGTAAGCTGCAGTGTTGGAGCGACTACTAAGCACGTCTTATCGCAATGACGGTTGCTGAGAGAGAGAGAGAGAGAGAGAGAGAGAGAGAGAGAGAGAGAGAGAGAGAGAGAGAGAGAGAGAGAGAGAGAGAGAGAGAGAGAGAGAGAGAGAGAGAGAGAGAGAGAAGAAGAGAGAGAGAGAGAGAGAGAGAGAGAGAGAGAGAGAGAGAGAGAGAGAGAGAGAGAGAGAGAGAGAGAGAGAGAGAGAGAGAGAGAGAGAGAGAGAGAGAGAGAGAGAAAAAAAAAGAGAGAGAGAGAGAGAGAGAGAGAGAGAGAGAGAGAGAGAGAGAGAGAGAGAGAGAGAGAGAGAGAGAGACGAAATAAGACACTTTACCGCACTGCTTAACATTAAATGATCCAGACTAAAAACTGGGTAAGGGAGAAGTGGGAGAAAAATTTACGGAGGAATCTCACCAGTAATCAAGTTGACGCCAAACAATGGTGGCCATTGGTGAAGCAGCAGCAGGGAACTGTCCCCTAAGACAGAATCGTACCCCACAAAACGGTAGACGGAGATCTTTTGGTCACGAACCAGGCCAAGGCTGACCTAATGGCCGACTACTTCAGTAGCAAGATGGCCACTGAGGAACCTGAGTGGCAGCTTCCCCACCTCACCCCATTGTGTAACCAGCCTCTGGACAACATAGTGTTCGCTGAGGACGTTATCGAGCGGTACCACTCGGCCCACTTGTGATTACCGTTTCCATAGAAAGAAAAGAGTAATAAAAAAGGGAGGCCAAATTAGGGTTGCGGGCGTCTTGATATTCCTTTCTTAAATGAGCTGAAGTCGTAGGAAGATGGAAATAAGATTCAGGTAGAGAGTTCCAGAGTTTACTAGTAGAAAGGAAGAAAGGTGAAGATACTGGTCAACTCTTGCATAAGCTATTAAGACAGAATAGTGATGAGAACGAGTAGAATATCGTGTGCAGCGAGGCCGCGGGAGGAGGGGAAGCATGCAGTTAGCAAGTTCAGAAGAGCAGCCCTGCGTTCAGTAAGACACCCCCTTCGGCTGGCGAGCCGAAACGGGGGGGCCTTACTGAACGCAGGGCAGTTAACAAGAACATAACGGTAAAAAATATCAAGAGATGCATCATGGCGGCGGAGTGTAAGGGGTTGAAGACAGTCAGTTAGAGGAGGGGAGTCAATACAACGAAAAGCTTTTCACTCAATCTTGTTTGCGTAGAGCCCCCTGCATACGTGAGACGCGTGATGAGACCCCTGTACAAAGTTAGCAACAAGAAGGGGGATAAAAACTGGTGGAGACGACAAAGAACACCTAACTTCTTGGAAGCTGATTTAGCAAGATAAGAGAATTCCAGTTCAATTTTAGTAAAGGGTAGCCTACGAATGTTCAATGTAGAAGAGGAAGATAGGTGTGTGTCATCAAGAAGTGGGGATAGTTGTCTGGAAGATTTTGTCTAGTGGATAGATGAAGGAATTGAGTTTTTGAGGCATTGAACAACACAAGGTATTCTCTGCCCTAATCTGAAATTAAGTAAAAATCAGAAGTTAGGCGTCCTGCGGCGTCTCCACGTGAGTCATTTACCTGTTTTTGGTTTGGGAATCTGGAGAAAAACGTGGAGAAATGCAAGGTAAAGTCATCAGCATATGAATGGATAGGACACTGAGTAAGATTGAGAAGGTCATTGATGAACAATTGGAAAAGAGTGGGTGATAGGATAGAACCCTGTGGAACACCACTATTGATAGGCTTAGAGGAAGAACAGTGGCCGTCTACCAAAATTACAATACAACGGTCAGAAAGAATATTAGAGATGAAAGAGTTGAGAGATGGTTATAAACCGAAAGAGGGAAGTTTAGAAATCAAAGCTTTGTGCCAGACTCTATAAAAAAAATTTAGATATTTCTAAGGCAACAGCAAATATCTCACCGAAACCCCTAAAAGAGGATGACCAAGAGTCAGTCAGGAAAACCAGAAGATCGCCAGTAGAGCGTGCAGATTGAAAGCCATACTGACGATCAGATAGAAGGTTGAGAGGGGATAAATGCCTCTGAATCTTCCTATTAAGGAGAGACGGACGGTAGTTTGAGTGATTGGAGCAGTTTCCCTTTTTTGGAAAAGGATTTGTGTAGGCATATTTCCAGCTAGAAGGATAGGGGAAAGTTGATAGGCAGAGACTGAAAAAGTTTGATTAAGCAAGGTGCTTGAAACCTATGTTGATCTCCAGAAGGCGTTTGATTCAGTGCATCGCGAGAAACTCTGGGATCATCTGCACCTTTGCAGGATTACTACAGGGATCTACTACAGGGTCTACTAACTGGCTTGTACTCCAGAATTCCGATGGTTACTAACTCGATATGCCAGTAGTCGCTGGCTGTTTTGATATTGGACTCGGTATATACCTTTGACGGTCTGTCAGACACCCACATTCTGACATCTCTCTCATGATAAATCTTGATGCAACTTGTTTGTATACTACAAAACAATAATCTTAAGTGTTTATGCTATCATAATCCATGTATTTTGGTGCTACACACTCTACAAAACAGTTATCATAAGTTGAATACTGTCATCTAAGCCCTCACCATTGACAAATTATTACTACTCTCCTACTTCTGTTTAGTCTGAAAAAAATTTCTCCAATTTCCTTAGAGACTAATGGCAAATCCCGAAAAGAATCGTGTAAGTACGACTTGTGATAAATGGATATTTAGAGATTCGAAACATATATATATATATATATATATATATATATATATATATATATATATATATATATATATATATATATATATAAATGCATATATATGGGAAAGGCATAGGCCTCAAAAAAAAATGCATAAGCCCCAAGAAAAAGGGTGTAGACCCAAGGGAGGTGGCGACCCCCATAAAAATAGAACAAGGAGGAGCTAACTTGGCCTCACTCCCTGGAAAAAAAAAGCGGGGGGGTTACTGACTAAAGACACTCAGCCGACCGCAACCAGTAAGAGGAGGGAAAAGACCGAGTGTCTGATGGAGGAGAATCAGTAGCAGGAGAGGGGAGAGAAGGCACAGCAGCAGGACTGAAGGAAGCGCTGACCTTCTTGAGGCGGCTTCTTGAGGCTGAAGCGCTTTGTTTGTCACACCAAGAGGTTCTCCTGGTAAGGCAATTGCTTGCCTTTGTTGGGCTAAGAGCTGCAGGAGAGCATGCTGAGCATCAGGGTAGCCCAGGACGTTGACGTGTGGTCTAAGGTAACCCATAATGTCAGTAAGATCGGGCATACCTGAATTCTGTGCGTTGACGCCAGCTACAGGCAAAGGAAGTGATTCCTCAATGGAAGACCGATCAAGGACTTCATAGGTGCCCAGGAGGATACCATTTCTCAAAGATATGAGAGAACCCGTTGTGTTAGTGACTAAGGCGTCACTAATGTGGTCAGCACGCACCGTGGAGAGTGTAGACTCCAGAGACAAACGGTGTATGCGCATAGACTCAGGGCTGATTTCACAGTCGTCTGGTAACGTTCTTAACCACAAGCCTTACCAACCTGGTAAGAATCATTACCTACACCTCCATCCGATTTCACAGTTGTTGTTTTCGTGGTATCGGCAATCCCCAACCTGATGACGATCATAACAAAACGAAGACCTCTGATTTTGCAATGTTGGTATGTCGGAGCAGCGGGAAATGTAATTATTGCATCAGCTGAGCGGAAGACAGGCGACAAAATCATAATCAAAAATATTTGAACACTGTGAAGGCATTAAATTTAATATTTATATGTTAAGAGAAAGAAGATATATATTATTTTGTAACATGGAAATATTTGTTTTACTAGGAGGTCCCCCAGGTCCCAAGCCTGCGTTACCAAAGGTTCCAATCTCTGGTATGGTTTCAAACAAACAACACCGCGAAAGACGACTGTGAAATCGGATTGGTTGATGGTGGTGGAGATCGCTGTTCATTGGTAACGATCAGAACAATACGAAGTGACTGTGAAATTAGCCCTCAAGCTTGGAGATTACTAGGCTGCCGACAGGGGTGTTCGTGGGGCGAACTGAAAGTCTTGCAGCACAGGAAGGACCAATATGTTGGTCCCCAATGACAACAGCCGAGACTGCCCACCGTTCAGAGGACGAACACTTCTCCTCCGAGGAGCAAGGCAGTGGAGTAGAGCTCTCAGGGGTGGAGAGTCATCAATGATAGTGGAAGCTATAGAAGAAAGAAGAGGAAAATTTACCTCCATAGCAGGGCGGAAGCATTCGCCCGAGAAAATAGCACGCCTTTTTGGGATGGACACTAATGTCATGAGCAATAAGTGAATCAAGGCCTAGGAGGCCATCACAAGGCAATGCAAATTGGGGTGTCACAAAGAATTGAATGTTGAATACTGAGTTGGGTGCAAGGGAAATTGGTAAAGTGACTGTACCAGCAACATGCAAAGTTGAACCTTGAACACTGGAAAGAGTGACATTAGACCTTTGTAATTCAAGGGTAAGGTCAGAAAATTTAAGTTTCAAGGCAAAATAGGCACTTTCACTTACAGAAGCACCCGGGTCAACCCCTAGAGAAATAGGTAAGTGCTGCAACATGAACTTAACAGTTAGACAGTTAACATGGAGGTGGTTGAACAAGCAGCAACAACAGAAGGGACAGCTGAAGGCATAAACTGCTGTTGGGAAGGGTTGACTGAGGTTGGTCTGGGGATTTTTGACTGCGGCGAGAAGCTTCCCCCGACGGAATGTCGAGCTTTGAAGTATTGTGTTGTTGACGCTTGTGGTGCTTTAGACGGTGTATAGCAAAACACTCGCCAGTGGAATGGTTGCAAGCTTCATGGATAACACACCATTTGGTAGGCAAAGGTGAGGAAGTAGGATATTTAGAGTTAGCAGTAGGAGGATGGTTTGTCTGAGGAGCAATAGGAGGACGAGGCGCAGAAGGAAAAGAGCCTGAGATTTCCGGAGAGGTAGGTGCCTTTTGGGAAAAACGCTTGCGGCGATAGCAATTACGCTCATTGTGACCTTTGCGAGAGCAGTAGGTGCATGTAAGTTGAACTGAAAGCTGTTGACGAGTAAGAGCAACTAAAGCCATAGAATCAGCTAGGTTGGGAGAAACTTGAGGGGCTTCCCTTAACTTTTTGGCAATCTTGGCACCAAAATCCAGGAGTGAGTTGTCAGGTTTTAAATGAATAGACGAAGCAATACGTCACTCGTGAGGAGACAGGAACTGAATATAGCAAATAAACTCCAAGACTAAACGGAGTCTTACTTCAGACAAAACATCATCGGTGAGCCAGGATGATTTATTAGGAGCATCGAGAGCCTCATTAGCAATGTTAGCTGCCTTCGCTTGTCCCCTGAGGTAGCTAAAAGCTCCTAATTGAGAACTGAGGGACTCAGCAAGGCGGAAGGCCCATTGCATAGAGTCATGGTGCTGGATAATTCCAAAGGCTTTGAGAAAAATTGCACGGAAGGTGCTGTAGCAATAGTTGATAGGTTTTAGTGTGAAGGAACTAGATTGCATCATCTCAGAAGCTGATGAGTCACATGTTAAGTTAGACCTGACAAATGCAATCTTATCAGCATCTAAAGTGACGTTACTATTAATCATAGCATCCTCACAAGCCTCCAAGAAGGTAAGCGCCGAGTAGCTGGAATCCTCACCAGAAAAGAGTTTTTAAAGGAAGGATTTTGATGAAGAAGCTTGATAGTTGTAGAAGAAATGGAAGGTGTAGAAGTTGGAGTAGCACTGGTAGCCATAGTGCTAAGAGTTTGCGAGCGGTTGAGTATCAGAGTGCCTGAGCGTAAGAGCATAAGAGAAATATGCTGGAATAAAATGATTAGCAAGGGACACAAGGAAAAAAAAAAAAAATTCTGCAAGAGTGAGGTCACATTAGCTGCAAGGAAAATAATTATACATGTAAAAAGAGTATACACAGTAATTATAACACTTAATAATAACAAGATATGCACTGGCAATAGGCCAAAAATATGAATGCAATATTAAGGTGCACAGCTAAGAAAAAGTTACTTGAATTTTAAAGATTGAGCCAGTCACATCAATTCACTTAAACAATACAAGTGCTTAATTACTTAATTGAAAAGAAAATAGAATGAGTAGAGACTGAGGTAGTCCCAACAAGTATGCTTAATAAGTACAAAAATAACACAGGGTATTAATTGCATTTAAGTAATATGTAGTTACACCATATAGAGCATATTATAATGTGTGTAACAGGTGCGCTGAGGCACTGGTAAATAAATGCACACAAAAAAAAATACTAGATATTACACGTAAATAAATAAATAAATGCACAATGATATGAATATCAAAACTAAATGGTTACTATACCACGTGAAATACCAGTGATTTGACACGGTAAGATAATGGGTAGGTATGTGGCAAGTCCGGTGGCAAATACAGCTGTGTTTACATGCAGTGGGTTAAAGCGTCACGCTGCACAGCTGTTTGAACTTGTGGAAGGTTCAAGGTCACGCGCTGCAAGATGTATGACAATAAATGATATGTACACATTTCACTGGCAAGTTATACACACGCATGCAAAACACACACACACACACACACACACACACACACACACACACACACACACACACACACACACACACACACACACACAAAATACACAAGAGCAAAGCACTTGCAAATAGAGTGTATCACTGGTGTAAGGCATAAAATATGTGTAAATTTGGAAAATGAGGAAGCCAGTGGTGAAGGTGGCAGCAGTGTTGACACTCTGCAGTCAATCAGGACACAGCACACAAGACGCGTGGGCAGAATACAGCCAATGAGAACACAACTCACAGACGCCAGGACCAATCACAAACTCGCGCCAAAACAGTCCGTGACGTCACGTACAGAACTATGAAAAAGGCGGGGAATGTGAACTTTTACATGTAATGTTTTGGTAATTCACAGGCAAACACACACACATGCACTCAAATTCACGCACACACACAACCATACAGAGTAGTTGCGATGGTAGCTAGCTGGTAGCTGGGGCGATGAGGCGAGCGTAGTGTTGGTGGGAGCTGGGCAGCTAGGAGTAGGTGGGTAGAGCGGATGCGGTGTGTCGTCCAGGGTGCAGGGACTCTGACGCGTTCCTATGGTGACGAGAAGCCAGACAAGAAGGTACCAGAGAAGGCCGCGCTGAGAAGCGAAGGCCACAGGTCCAGGGTGTCTTCAGCAAGCGTCCATGGGTACCTTCAGCAAAGGCTCTGACAAGTAGAGCAGAAGTCAAAAACAGACCCAGGCGAGAAGAAACAACTTCACCAAGATGGCGGAGCGTCAGGGCCGGGGAGGGCCTGCAAGCAGCTATTTCCCCGCACACTCTGAGCATGCGCGAGAAGTCTCGCCTCGTTATTGGCTGTCCTAACCTACCTAATCTACCTATCCTAGTGTATCTAGTTTGCCTAACCTTACCTAAAGTAAGTTTTTTTTCTCTTTATCTTCCAAATTATATATAAATTTACTATGCAAGTGCCATGCTCCCAACTGCCCAGCATCATCTAATGGAAACATAGAGGAACTTGCCTAACCCTACCTTGCAAACGTAAAGGATAGGTTAAAGGTAAGGTTGCTACATATAAGTTACTTTAGGTAAGGTTAGGCAAACTAGATACTCTAGGATAGGCAGATTAGAAAGGTTAGGGCAGCCAATCACGAGGCGAGACTGCTCGCTCATGCTCAGAGTGTGCGGGGAAATAGCTGCTTGCAGGCCCTCCCCAGGGCCGGGCAGAGTTGACTGTGGCGGGGAACAGAAGCCACTTAACTTTTGAGGGCGGGAAGTGTAGAGCGCCCAAGGAGAGGAGTGTTATTGCCTGGTGTTTTACAGACAGAGTGCACGCAGACAAGACGGCGTCGCTGTGTGTTGTAGTTTTGGTAGCGAGCGGGCAAGTGTTAACAGCTTTAAAAACTCAGCTATTTGTAGCTTATAAAGTCAACTGCAGTTTCTTCGGCGGTATCTTAGTCACATCGCTGTTGACCACTTGTGCTAGTTAATGTTTGCACTAGCATTGAGTGGAAGAGTGAATTAAATGTAACATTCACATAAACACTTTTAATGAACGTCCGTCTGTACAGTGTCCTCAAGCGTGACTGACGCGTGATGCGGCGGTACCCAGCGTGGTTCACACGGGGTTTACATACCTAGCAACAAGGGTACGAGATGGTTGCTAGGCACACGAACATAAACTATTACAAAACTCTTCGCACACAAACAAATATGAAGTATGGCCTTTCCTTTCTTCCCATGAATGTTTATGTGCTCGGATAGAAATGGGTCAAATTTGGCTAGCAGCTCTAACAGTCCAAGGTAATTGCCATTCTTTGGATAACCAACACTTTCATCACTTTCACGGAAAGGAAGACCTAGTTCTGCCAAATTCTTTATAACTTCTACTACACGGTCACGTACTTTTCGCCAGTACTGTTGTTCACTTTTCCTCTGTTTGACAAGTACAGAATCAACACGCTCACCCTTCTTCCGAGCTAACAAGGCAACACTGGCTTTCTTGTGCACAGTACTTTCTTCGTGTCGAATCAGTCCATTGCTAGCATTCTTCTAATCATCAAACCTTCCTTGGCAAACTTAGACTGGAACACTGGGCTCATAACTTTGCAAGAAAAGCAAAATAGGTAGCCTTGGCTTGGTGAATAGCAGAGCCAATTTCGTTCTTGTTTAACATTTGTAAGTTTGTGAACCCTGCTCCTAGTTCGGTAGCGACTCCCACAAGGATTATGAGCCGAGCTCAGCCAATCACAACGCCGCGTACCTCAAGCCGAGCATCGATGGCTCCGCCCACCATCGATATGTCGGCTGATGCTCACAGAGCATGAGCCGAGGGGACTTGGACTGAGACTGGGGGGTTGTTTGTTTACATTTTGCAAGCCGACCGGAGGAAGTAGCCGCAGAATCTCAGATTTCCACTGTCGGAGACGTTAAAGCTAATTTTCTTATCTGTCAGAGACTGAGGTTCACCCAGGAACAATGCACTAAGATCCTTTGAAGTTATAGAATAAGTAATTAAGACAGTGAAGTCAATACATTCGTATATATGATGAAGTAAGGCGTTGTTTAATATCGCCGTCTCGGTAATAAGGAATTCATCTTAAAACAGATGGTCAAGAAACGCCCTAAGACCCGACTATCTATTAATAACACAACACCTACTGTACCTAAATGTCCATATACAGATAGAAGCGACATAAAATAACAAACTTGATAGGAAAATACCTTAATTATATCACATGTAAGTATTAACCTCGGGAGAAGACACTAATGTTATCTCCATATTATTCCTCAGCTACTTTCATTTTCAAATTTTACACAGTGCAGTCTCCCAAACATGTACATACTTGTATTCATTAATGTATATGGATTTATGTCTTGAATGTTTGTTTATAATCTAAGATAATCTAATCTATTGTATTTACAAGTCAATAAATTTTCTTGGTTTTCTATCATGTTTACCTTAAAAGACACTATTTTCTAAGTAAATTACAACAATAATTTGATATGAATACTGAAAATGTTTGGACACCTGAAAAGACTGGGTGAGTTGCCAAGAATGATGTGCAATGCTGGGATCACCTTCTGGTAACGTAATCCTTCTGTTCACACTTAGAAAACAAATATATGAAAACATAAAGCTCATTAAATGTATTCAAAACTGCTGGTAAATCTACATAACTACTGCTCGGACGATATCAATAGAAATATGGAGTCCTACATACTATACATAGTGTACTTAACACATTTGTGAAGGTTTCAGGTGGTGCTCGTCATTATAATCAAATATAGGCCATAAGGTATCCGGTAAATTTTTCGAAATCAATTGCTCGACAGTAAATTGCTCGAAAAATATTATCTCGAACAAACAATTGCTCGAAAGGTAGATTGCTCGAAAAAAGTAGTTTAATGAATAATATCCAAAAATAAGATAAAGAAATACTACTTTATTATTGTTAATTGAACAGTTAAAATCAAGAACGGGTACATTTCTATTTAGGTTAGGTTACTATTTAGAGCAATTTACTGTTGAGCAATTGATAGTTTGAGAAATTATTTTTCGAGCAATTGATTTCGAATAATTGACTTAGAGAAATTTACTTGGATTCAGGCTTTGATATGGCAATCCGGAAAAAAATCTAGAGTGAAATGCCTAATTTTTGGGTAATGAAATATAAAAAGCTTATATAACCGAACCTAACCGAGCCAAACCGTACCTAACCAAACCTAATCTAACCATAACCTAATGTAACCTAACCATAACCAGTATTATTTTACATCTTCATCAGAATGCTCTAGAGAATTCAGGGTTGTATTTTTGCATTATCTGTTGCATTTTGAAAAGGTTTTCTTAATTAAAATTCCATCGCAAATTCTTAGTTTGTGAGATATTCAATGTTTTCTGTGAGACCTCTTCGAAAAGTAAAGTTTAGTTTGGTTTGAACAAGGTTCTGTTATTTGTCAATGTAGGTTAAGGTTTGGTTAATTTAGGTTATGTTATGTTAGGTTCAGGTAAAGATTCGGAAGACGATCCAGATTGTTTTTTGGACAAAGCAAATTTTTTCTGATAGATTTTGATGTGTTTTGAATTAATCTTATGTTTATTTGTTATGCCAGTTAATTTTTTTTTCCCCAAGGTAAAAATTGCCACAAAAAAGTCAGATTAATTCAAAACCATCAAAATCAATAGGAGAAAAATTGCTTTAAGTAAACTTAATCAAACCTAAGCAAACCTAATTAAGCCTAACCTAACTAAATCTACCCTTCCATAACCAAACCAGGTAAAGATTCGTAAGATGACCCATTCGATATCTCACTACCTTTGTAATGCACTGCAAATTCAACCTCAGATACTTGTTCAGATAGGTTAGATTAGGTTTAATTAGATTTGCTTTGGTTAGGTTATGTTTAACTAGGTTTGCTTAGGCTTACTTAAAGAAATTTGTTCTCTTATTGATTTTGATGGTTTTGAATTAATCTGACTTTTTTGTGGCAATTTTTACCTTGGGGAAAAAAATGCATGGCATAACAAACAAACATCAGATTAATTCATAACACATCAAAATTTATCAGAAAAAAATTGTTTTGTCCAAAAAACAGACTGGGTCGTCTTCCGAATCTTGACCTAGGTTAATTTAGAAGCTATTAAATGTTCTCTATGACCAAAAATAGGGAGTTGGACGCGTTGCAGACAATTTATTTCGTAAACAGACGCCATTATAGTGAAAATGTAAAATTCTACCCCATAACCTAACCTAACATAACTTGAAAGATGCTTTACCAGCTAAGTAATGGTTAGCACCGCCTGAAACCTTTACAGGTGTGTTAAGTACACTATGTATAGTATGTACATCGTATACATAGTATTTATATCGATATCTTCGAAGCAGTAGTTATGCAGAAATACCAAACTACTTACTGACAATCATTGTATTTTGTCTTCCCCCAAGAACCCAGCATTCCCACAGGTCCCCAGAATTGTTGGGGATTGATGAGGATGTCTTATTAGATATGCATTTGCGACGAAAATGAATGTCAAAATCGTTCGAAATGGATCAATATTTATACGAAAAGTATGTTATTTACATCCAAGTGCATTGGGAAGAACTAGTAATTTACTAGCCACACTATCATCTACGCAATATCACCACGCTCACAGGAGTTTACGGCTTCTTTTATTTCCTCACATCTTCTAGCCATCTAAATACTGCATTTACTGCAGTTATAATTGCTCCAGACTCTATTATATGTTAATCAGCAAGTTGTTTCCACGGCGATAAGGGTGCCCACGAAAAGGGTGCGCCGCCATCTTGGATCAGTCAGCTGATCATCACAACACGAAAAAAAAAAAAAAAACCACATCGACGTGCATTGGTGTCCTTTAGCGTTCAATTGCCCTAATCTGCCCACCCCGCTGAACTCGCCCCTGGTAAAGTAAGACTTCTGACAGAACCTCGTTTTATTTTCGGTTTTGTTGTGCCTTTTGGAGGCAGTGAACTCACAACTTTTATTTTGACAGTCCTGGCTTCCTTTTGCAATCCAATATTCTTTCAATTGTTCATCTAATTTTGATGGCCACTTTCCTAGATCAGTGGAAAAGGAGTTATTGTTCTCATAATCCACATCTTTTGACACTGTTGTTGCTGTTGTATCTTTATCTTGCTCTTCTGCTCTGACGTGTACCTTTGATTCTGTTTCTTCTAAATGTTCAGCCTCTGGAGGGTCATCCTTGTCATACTTTGGGGGGCTGTTGACCTCAGCTTCGTTGGAAATGTTGTTCCCTTCAAGTTCAACTGAAATTTCATCAGCTGTGGGAAGATGGGAGGGTGGTTCAAGTGTGTCAGTGTCACTAGGTTGTTTCTGGAAGAAAGTAGTCAACTTCGGAATTTTGGACACAACCTCTCTCTCCTTCAAATTTTCCTCCTTTGCTTTCCTTTTAGCACTACCAGACAGGTAACTGCGCCCAATATCTCGCTCACGACTTGTCTTTTTTTTTCTTTTTTCTGAAATACAAGTAATATTATTATAGTCTAGGGGTAGGACATATACCAACAAAAAGTAAGAAATACATGAAATACATAAATAACATTATAAAATTAATATGAATTATTCATATGAACATTAGTAAGCCTATTCAGCGAAAAAAAACTATTGAACATTGCAAACTACCAAATTGAAATATATATTATTTTAATACCTAAAAAATTGGAGCGTATAATCCAAAATTTATGTAAAAATAAATAACGTTTTATGGAGGAGGAAAGAGCCTCCGACAATGAACTAAACGTACATTCTGCAGGTGGATGTTGTTACGAATTCTCGGTTTTTTGCATTCTCAGATTGCATGCTTGAGCTATTTTTATTGTCATTTTACCATAAATAACTTTTGTTAGTAATAGAGAAGTTAATAAAAAGTAAATTAACAGGTTTTATGAAGTAAAAGAAGGAAGAAAAGAGCCTGAGGAATGTCTTCAGATAAAGTATTTTTTTCCCTACCCGGAAGTTGTTAAGAAGCTCGGCTGTGTTTACATTCTTTCGAGTGAAAATTTTCAACTCCAATTTGTGGATTAATTTGCTTATTTTCTATTTCTATTCTCATTTATGTGTTTTCTAGCATATTACTTTGTTCATCTACATACCTCCAGGAAGTTATCCCCCTATAAAAGACAAGTTTAGCATATAGGTAGGTTAGGTTAGGTAAGTGAGAGAGCGTGTTACCTTTGCTGAGTCACTGGAGGTTCTGGTGATGGCTCTTGAGGCATTGCATGAGGAGACAAAACCTTTTGGTCTTCATGTGACCTTGTCCAATACTAAGGTACAGGTGCTTGGAGGCTTGCCAGATGAAACAGTAGAGTCTATTCATGCGTTTGGTGTGGACATTGATATCTTGGAACACTTCACATACCTTGGTAACGTAGTCCATATCAATGGTGGGTCACGTCAAAAAGTCCTCTGGTGGATTGGCCCACGGTGTTATGGACTAATTCAGCACGAATATCTGCCCTTTTCGGTATTTATGCAGACGGACAAAGATTCAGATCTTCAAGTTGCTAGTGATTCCTGTCTTACTGTATAGTTGTGAGACATAGACACTGAACACCGACCTGAAAAGGCGCGTATATGTCTTATGGTAAGGAGTGCCTTTGCAGAAACATGGAGTATTGCTGGAATGACTGTGTTAAATTAGTGATTGCTCCGTGGCACTGAATCAAGGTTTATTACCAGCATAATTCGCCAACGATAACTCTGGCTGTATGGGCATGTAACACGTTTTCCAGGAGGTTATCCTGGCTATTAGATTGTTTCTGAAATGGATAACCCGGAGTGGAGGAGGCCAAGGGTGCACCCACAAAGTTCGTGGCTTGGGCTAATAGATGTGTTCTGTAGGGAGTTATTTGGGAAGTAAAGTTTAAAATTTTTTTTTAGAGAGAAACTTGCTCGGGATGATCGCAAGGGTTGACGTCTAAGGATAGGCAAGGCGACGCGCTCTTCTGTATATGTCCCCAATGTTTAATTGATCGGGATAACACATGGAAAACAAATACTCTGTCAAGCAATTATGAATTTGAAAAAAATAGTAACTATGCCCGATGATT
The DNA here is from genome assembly GCA_029783475.1 of Metacarcinus magister. NCBI lineage: Eukaryota > Metazoa > Arthropoda > Malacostraca > Decapoda > Cancridae > Metacarcinus > Metacarcinus magister. The sequence goes on from JAPQNM010000008.1 coordinate 2,774,804, forward strand.
GTAATTTCTATTATTTTTTATCTATGAATCTTGCACATCTGCTGCCATACAGGCCATAGAAGAGATTTGTCATCTGCGGTTAGTGTTAGGTAACTATTTTCTTGATCAAGAAGATAAATCCATTCATGCAAAGGCATTCAACAAGTCATTTGGACAAATGTTAACTGAATGTGATATTTATCAACATCGCGACACTGAAAAAGCATGTGGTTTGGAGAAAGAAGATTGTTATACCATTAATGAAAAGGCAAACAACATTATGTTTTGGACGCTGACGTAAGGAACACTACATTTACAAAACTTTACGAAACTAACACTTATTCATGTTATAAAAATTCAAGTACTTATTCATTTATATAATGATGTGTACTATTTACGGCATAATGTGACAATATTATTTCTAATCCAACATTTTCTGTATGCTACTGTTTCTTACTGTTTCTATCATTTTCAGATAGAATCATTGCATAATGAAAGTATCTAGGTGTTTGCTGTTGATGTGCTTTGCTCCTTTTCTGGTCAAAGCTAAATCACCGACAGAACGCAACATATTATCTGCATCTGATTGGCAGCAACATTTGATTCATAGACACTCACCCCTTAACCATTTTGGTAATGAAAGCGGGACATTGTGGGAAACCGAAGAGATGCAAATAACCCCTCTTAAGCCATGGAGCTCATCACTTGGACATGAGATTGAGAAATTTAGAACTGACGAGCTTGAGACCTTAACCATGTTGTTGCTAGACATCGTGAGAGTTGAACTATCTCAATGCGTCCTTGCGATTGTGTGGGATTTTGGCTTTCATGGATCAGTTGTCGTTGACCGGCTTTCTCTGCTTCCTAATGCAAAACAGGTGATTTTTATTTTATGAATATCTAATTAATATAGAATAAGATATGTCACTTTTCTGATAATTTTGCATATCTGAACGACATATACAATTCATAGTTTGTTTCAACAAATCAGCTAAAATAAAGATCATCAAGGAAATTATTTGTTTATATATTGAATTGTAGGTTGTATCGATTGTGAAAGGCGATGAGATGAGTCAAATTGTGTGGCAGGCGGGGCAGTGCCGAGGTTACCTCCTGCTACTTACTAACGATTCGTCTCTTATGCACCTGGCGCTTCACACACCTTACTACGATTGGGACTATTCTGGCAGGTGAGTGGATAACATATGAGAAACCCAAGCATATACACAATTTCACCCTTTGCACCTAATCCCCTAATAGAGAAGAAAATTGTACACTGCCCAATATATATATATATATATATATATATATATATATATATATATATATAAATAAAAACATATGTATATATATATATATATATATATATATATATATATATATATATATATATATACATATATATATATATATATATATGTATATATATATATATATATATATATATATATATATATATATGTATGTATATATTATATTTATATATACACATATATATAAATTTTCTATATCATTAACCGTTGGCGCCAGTAGGCTTATAGAGGAACAGCTCGACTTG
>JAPQNM010000008.1:2801340-2828840 GCA_029783475.1 Metacarcinus magister
GAGGGAGAGCGGCGGGGAGGGTGTTGTCTCTGCCCCCTGCTGTGAGCTAGTAATCTCGCGCATGCGCATCTCCGCTGGAGCCACTCTATCCTGGGTGGACACTTCACACTGCTACACCGGACAAGTAGCCCGCCATCACCAGCCGGCGGCCCACCACAGCACCGACCACCACAGACAGACTCTTCTTTCAAGCCCCAGAGATTGTACAGCTTGTGACAGTGACTTAATGTGCATTGCTTCATTGTCTCATCATTTTCACCGTTAACTCCATATTCTTAGAGGCGGGAAACGAGAAGCAGAGCGACACATCTACTCTCCATTACGCGGAGCGGAAGAGAGGTGGTAGTCAGGCTGCGCACGGCTTGTATGCACTGCCCAGGCATCCACCACCACCACACTGCCACAACGATACACTTTTAATATTTTTAAAAAGTTTGTTTTAAACCCTTGTTTTCTTACGGGTTTTTCAACACCTGCCTCGTCACGGGCCTTCGTAGTCAACCAATGCAGAATCACCGTCTCCCTCTGAGTGCAGTGATATGGAATAAGCCCATGGTGACGGCTCCTCACACGAGAATCCTGGCAGCCCGTTTACACATCCTCCCCTGCTGACACCTCGTCAGATTAATTCAAAACCATCAAAATCAATAAGAGAACAAATTTCTTTAAGTAAGCCTAAGCAAACCTAGTTAAACATAACCTAACCAAAGCAAATCTAATTAAACCTAACCTAACCTATCTGAACATGTATCTGAGGTTGAATTTGCAGTGCATTACAAAGGTAGCGAGATATCGAGTGGGTCATCTTACGAATCTTTACCTGGTTTGGTTATGTAAGGGTAGATTTAGTTAAGTTAGGTTTAATTAGATTTGCTTAGGTTTAATTAAGTTTAATTAAAGCAATTTTTCTCCTATTGATTTGATGGTTTTGAATTAATCTGACTTTTTTGTGGCAATTTTTACCTTGGGGAAAAATAATTACCTGGCATAACAAACAAACATCAGATTAATTCAAAACACATTAAAATCTATGAGAAAAAAATTTGCTTTGTCCAAAAAACAGACTGGGTCGTCTTCCGAATCTTTACCTGAACCTAACATAACATAACCTAAATTAACCAAACCTTAACCTACATTGACAAATAACAGAACCTTGTTCAAACCAAACTAAACTTTACTTTTCGAAGAGGTCTCACAGAAAACATTGAATATCTCACAAACTAAGAATTTGCGACGGAAATTTAATTAAGAAAACCTTTTCAAAATGCAACAGGTAAAGCAAAAATACAACCCTAAATTCTCTAGAGCATTCTGATGAAGATGTAAAATAATACTGTGTCAGGGCCGGGGTGACTACCAATTAATATTATGCTTCTATAGAGTTGTGGGGAAGAAAAATCATGGAGTATGATACCCCGAATATATTTACACATACAAAAATAGCAAACAGCAGGCTAAAAGCCAAAATAAATCATCAACGACAATCTGCTCGTAAACAATTACCAGAGCAGGGGTAAGGCACCCAAATAACTCCCTGAACAACTGTCTGGAGGGTGAGATGCGTGGCAGCAACACTCGGCAACGTAGATAACACCTCAGACAGCAGGGAGGGTCAAATGGTGTAGGTACAGTTGAAGGGCACACTGGAAGGGAGCCCAAGTCTCCAGAAATGCCTTCGGAATGTTGAGAACCAGCAGCAGGTGGTGAGGTGTTCTCAGGTGAGAGAGCTGAGGCGTTCTGTCTGTCCCCGGTCCGGTGGCGTGGAGCTTGCCTCGGTTAGACTACCCCCCCTACCCCTGGACAAGGGGGTTGGGTAGTGGCGGGGAAGCCGGTGAACAAGCAGTTGGAGAGGTGAACCAGCGCCGGCAGACTAGAGTGGTAGTTCAACCACTAATTAGGGGGAGACGAGGCAGGTGCAGTTCCTCACATACTGGTTATGGTTAGGTTACATTAGGTTATGGTTAGATTAGGTTTGGTTAAGTACGGTTTGGCTCGGTTAGGTTCGGTTATATAAGCTTTTTATATTTCATTAGTTAGGCATTTCACTCTAGATTTTTTTCCGGATTGCCATATTATAGCCTGAATCTAGGTAAATTTCTCTAAGTCAATTACTCGAAATCAATTGCTCGAGAAATAATTTCTCGAACTATCAATTGCTCGACAGTAAATTGCTCGAAATAACCTAACCTAAATAGAAATGTACCCGTTCTTGATTTTAACTGTTCAATTAACAATAATAAAGTTGTATTTTTTTATCATATTTATTGATATTCTTCATTAGACCACTTTTTTCGAGCAATCTGCCTTGCAAGCAATTGATCATTCGAGATATTATTTTTTCGCGCAATTGATTTCGAGCAATTTACTGTCAATCAATTGATTTCGAGAAATTTACCGGATACCTTAAGGTCTATATTTGATTATAATGACGAACACCGCCTGAAACCTTCAGAAATGTGTTAAGTACACTATGTATATTATGTAGGACTTCATATTTATATTGGTACCGTCCGAGCAGTAGTTATGCAGATTTACCAGCAGTTTCGAGTACATTGAATGAGCTTTATGTTTTCATATATTTGTTTTCTAAGTGTGAACTGAAAGATTACGTTACCCTGAAGGTGATCCCAGCATTGTACATCCTTTTTGGCAACTCACTCAGTCTTTTTAGGTGTCCAAACCATCTGAGTATTCATATTAAATTATTGTTGTAATTTACAAAAAAAAAGATAAATAAAAGGTGAATAAAGGTAAATAAAAGGTAAACATGATAGAAAACCAAGAAAATTTATTGACTTGTAAATACAATATATTAGATTATCTTAGATTAGAAACAAACATTCAAGACATAAACCCATATGCATTAATGAATACAAGTATGTACATGTTTGGGAGACTGCACTGAGTAAAAATTTTAAGTGAAAGTAGCTGAGGAATAATATGGAGATAAAATTAGTGTCCAACTTCCGGAAACTTTTTAAGGCAAAAAAAAAAAAAAAAAAAAAAGGTAAAAATGCAGTATATGGTTACAGCCCCGCAGTGTTAAGTTATGTTGAGGTTAGGTTAGGTTGGGATTATCGTTAGGTTAATTTAGCTTAAAGCCACGGGAAAAAATGGAGATATGGTTAGCCTACTAATTTTGTGGCACGGATTATTTATTTCTGGGCAAAATATGATGCTTTTAATTACGAGATATTTTTTTCTTCTGAAAATCACCAGAAAGTAGTTTTTTTTCAATTTTAAAATAAAGTCATAGTTGAGGCTTACTTAACCCTGTGGGACTCTAAGCTAAATTAACCTAACCCTAACCCCAACCTAACCTAACCTTAATCCTAACCACAACCTAACCTAACCCTGCGGGGCTGTATGCAGATACTGCAATCTTCCCTTTTTTTTAGGGGGGGGACTTTAACAAGTTTCCGGAAGTTGATATATAGTGCATGATATTCTGCAACATTAATTCTATCTGACATGTAAGTATTAACCTTGGGAGAAGACGCTAATGTTATCTCCATATTATCCTAAATTAGTATTATCCTATCAAGTCTGTTATTTTATGTCGCCTCTGTCTGTATATAGACAGTTAGGTACAGTAAGTACAGTACAGTAAGCTGGGTCTCAGGGCGTTTCTTGACCATCTGTTGTAAGACGAATTCCTTATTACCGAGACGGCAATATTAAACAACGTCTTATTTCATCATATATACGAATGTATTGACTTCACTGTTTTAATTACTTATTCTACAACTTCAAAAGATCTTAGTGCATTGTTCCTGGGTGAACCTCAGTCTCTAACAGATAAGAAAATTAGCTTAAATGTCTCCGACAGTGGAAATTTAAGATTCTGCAGCTCCTCAGTCCTTCCTCCGGTCGTTTTGTAAACAAACACCCCGCCAGTTCCACATCGGGGGTTTGGCTGATCCTCCAAATCCGCATCGATGCATATCGATGGTGGGAAGAGCCATCGATGCTCGGCTAGAGAAACGCGGCGTTGTGATTGGCTGAGCTCGGCTAACGATCATTGCGGGGGTAGCTATTGAACAGAGGGCCGTTCTCTCCACCTCATTCATCTGATCCTCACCACACACTCAACCCTATTTTCTCCTGCATACGACTCATTGGCAACCAGTCCCGCAGTCCCGCAGTGACGGCAAACACAGCTGCCGTCACTACCGCCACTACAGTTGTTGCCCAAAACGTCATCATGACTACGACTCCTACGCCTTCACCAGGCCCCCCTGCGGGCAAATCTGTGGCTCAGAGTCCTCCCACCCTGCAAGCTGACTCAACCTACCAAGTGTTCAGGCAATGTCGTCGGCAGGGGCACGATATTTCAGTCATGATCGACCTACAGCGCCTCTCCAGGGAAAAAGAGCTCATCCGGCTACGGATGTCAGTCTCTCTGGACGTTCAACGGACTCTGGAACACACTCTCGGGATCGCACCTGACACCCACCTAACCGCCGCCGTGAACTTCTTTGTTGCAAACAGGCAGCCGGCGAGACTTTTTCTGAGTTTTATTTCCACCTGAAAAACTTAGCTGAGGAGGTTGACCTGTGCTCAGGCGACCCAGTGACGTGTGCTGAGACTCAACTTAAGATGGTGATGATCATGGGCGTCAGAGAGGAAGGGCTGGTTCAACGCCTCATCTCTCTGAACCCAGGGGCACCTCTCTAGAACGTGGTCACCTGCTGCCGCTCATTTGCAGCTGCTCGGGACACAGCATCCGCCATCCAGTCTGCACCAAGTCAGTTGTGCGCCACGACGCGGCAAGGCAACCTATCCACCTCAGTCATTGTTCTCAGGGCATCGAGGGAAGTCCCTAGCTGCCGATGCAGCCCAACCCTGCCAGTGTTGTACCTACCGGCATGGGCCCAGTCAATGCCCTGCCACAGAAGGCACCTGCAACAACTGCAGACGTAAGGGCCACTGGGCAAATACTACCAAGTGCCCTGTCAAGAAAGTCCTGTGTCTTTTCTGCAAGAGGCCTGTACACTATGACAAGTTTTGCTGCGTGAAGTGGAATGGCCAAGGCCAGGGGAAGTCACACCTGCACGGAAGTCAAGCTCCTGCCGTCGTGTGTCTCACGCCCCCACTTCAAACGACACGGCTCCCAAGCCCGTGTGTGTTCACCTGGTTTACGGAGAGTCCACCAGACACCGGCGCGGACGTCACTGTCATCGGCAAGCAACACCTTGTCATGTTGCAAATCCCCAGGAGCAGCCTACAACCTCTACCTTTCGTCCACATGCTGAGGGCGGACGGGTCAGAGATGTCTCCTGCCCTGAGATGTTTTGTAGCTACCTTACGGCTTGGGCAGAAGTCGTGTGTCGCCCAGATACAAGTTCACGAGGGAGTTCAGACTCCAATCTTCTCCTATGGTTACTGCAAGGAATTGGCCATCATATCACAGGAGTTCCCGAAGCCAATCCTAAAGATCAAGCACGTTAACCTGTGTGGTGAACTGCCGCTACCCGTCCTCACGTCCCCCTCTGCCGCGAAGGAGTACTTTCTTCGGGAGTTCAGGGACGTTCTACTCTCTAAGGAGGATTTGAAGCCAATGGTTGGCCGACCCATGAGGATTCACCTGAAGGAGGACGCGGTACCGTTCGCCATTCACACACCAAGACAAATCCCCTTCGCGTTCCAGCAGCAAGCCAAGGACGAGCTGGAATCAATTACACGTCAGGTGACAATTGAGCCTGCGGCGACGCGCCATCTGACTGATGCCACCCATTTCATTGGTCATCTTCGCCAAGGAGAGAGGTGTTCGGATCACGGTAGACCTCACGAAACTTAATGGTCAAGTTTCCCGCCCGACTCATCCTTTCGCTGCCGTCCGCAAGGGTAACCCGTCAGCTCGTTTCTTCACAACAGCGGATACCCTGTGCAGGTACTGGCAGCTGTCTTGACAAGGAGGATCGGACCTTACGACCTTCATAACCCTGTACAGCCAATTCACGCACTGCAGAGGATCCATGGTCTTTGCGACCACTTGTGACGCTTACTGCCCCCGGTGGTGACATGGCACTCCAGGGGATGGAAAATTGTGTCAAGGTGGTCGATGACATTCTCCTCTTTGAAGACGACTTCCCTACACACCTGAAAAGAATTCGTCAGATGTTGGTCAGATGCCGCGAGCACATGTCGTGACCATATTATGTGTTGAAGGGGAAGATACATGTGTTTGTGTGGAATGTGGAAGTAACACGAGGTGAAGATTCAGAGAGGGGTCAGGAGTGCAGGTGTGCGCGGTCAGAGAAAGGTAGCAGAGAGGTAAACAACATTGTTTTCCCCAGGTGTTTCCCAGCTGTGTTGACCACCCAGGTGTCACGGGCAAAATGATCAAATTAAGGGATATAAGCGCGATTAAGGAGTTTGTCGCTCCATTTTACGGGACCATTAGTCGGGCTAGGTAATAAAACTTGCCAGCTTTTATTGTTAAATATACTGACAGAATGTAGAATTTTGAGGGAAAATAGCCTCTACTGTCAGGATAGAACAACTACTTATACAGACGTTGGAGCCTCAGTAACTCACTTCACTTGGGTCTTCCAGCTAGGAAGAGCCACAATCTATCAGCTCAGATGGAAGCTCTGAACGGACTGGTGAGTAGAAATTCTTTCTAATAATGCAGTCTTAGAAAGCAGCTTGTTAGGATGTTGATTTAAGAATACTTTATGTAGGATTTGTGATTTGTGATTTGTATTATGTTTTTGCTCCACGGAAACTGAAAGATTATGAATATTGTTATAGCTCCTTGGGAAATTAAGTACATGTGCCTGATTATATGTATATGTTAAAAATAGTAGAAAGGATAATGTGGAATTAATTAATTAATCAAAATTGTAGAAAACTCAACACGGTGCTCCGTAAACCCGTAACCGGTATATCTCAATCAACGAAACACGAAAAACGTTGCAATAACAGCGACGAAATTGGTGGCAGCGGTGGGATGATTGCATTATTGCATTAATTGATAAATAGATTAATAGATTGCAAGCAATCATGCAATTGAAGAAAAAAAAGTTTGGTATTTGCAATTTCAACCTAGTTTGAAATTGTATGATTTTCAGTGACCTATATGAATGAAACGCATTAATCCCGAACTATTTAAATCTAGCAGATTAAAGAAATTATTGAAACCTAGAGAATTAACCCCATTAACTTTTGGTCCTGTGTTGCAAGAAAATCTTAAAAACAAAATGGCACCAGCACCTATTCCTACCAGCACCAGTACCTGGTTTAGTAAGGATGACATTGTACAGATGATGCAAGGAATAATTTTAACAAGGTTATAGGATTACCTTATTTTTGTGGAGGAAGTGAATCCAGTCCTTCTGCAGCTAATTCAAAATATATCACAAGTGCTCATTCCTGGATTGTTGACATCGAAAATAGAACTCGAACCAATGTGGATGATGAAGGACGTATTGAGTTAGCTAAGCAGTATGCATTGGATAGTGCATATACTCACATAAATTATTGTGACTCCAAATATAAGCTTGATTGGGCTAACGTAAAAGAGGCATTTTTAGAAATATATCCAGAAGACCGTTCTCTTCCCAGTCTGATGCATGAATTATCATCTGTCACCCGTAGAACAAGAGAGACATTAACTGAACTCTACATTAGAATCGAAGACATTGTTGAACAGTTAGAATCACTTAAGCCTACAGGCAAGGAAGTTTATAGTGATATGTTTATTTCCATTTTTATAAATGCATTACCCAAGGACTTTTCATACATCTTAACAGAAGCCGATATGAAAATTCCTTTAACTGTCTACAAAAAGGCGTTAAAATATGTAGCTTCCCATCCAAGCCTTCAGCTTACTGATGTTGCAATAAGAAAAGAAATGAGTAATGATATACCAGTAACTTCCATCACTTCACGTGAAACACCTGTGCATCAGACTACAACAGGAAGGAGTAGGACTTATTGTCAGAGATGTGGGTTAAATAATCATGATACCCAACACTGTCGAGCCTCAGAGTGTTTTAGATGTCACAGGTTTGGTTTTACCACTAGGTATTGTAAAATTCAAATTCCACAATGGCGCCGACCTACAGTCACTTGTTTCACCTGCGGCATGCCTGGGCACACTAACAGACAATGCCGGAATGTGCAATGGTATGCACCACAAAAAAAAACGCCGATTCATTCATGGTAGTTATAGGAGCAGTAAATGGAAAATCAGGCCACATATTTATTGAAGTGAAACGAGGAGATGGAAATGATAAGGAGCAATTAGCATTATTTGACACTGGAGCAGGAATTTCCATAATAGGAGCTTAATTAGCAAGATCATTAGGAAAAATAAAATAACTCAAAACCTAACCACAATCGCAACTGGAAATGTTATGGCCACTGCAGGGAAAATTTGGTTGACACTAGAAATAGGAGGAAGGAATTATACACATGAACTAATTATTAGTGAGGAAAAGGGATTCACATCACAATTAATATTAGGCTTGGACTTATGAAAACGTACGATGTAAGATTCCAGACTAACCCATTGAAGGGAATAATGTGACTACAGTAGAAATACCGTTAGAACATGCAGTGCATATAACGAAAGAAAATAAAACGCCACAAAAGGAGGAGGTTACAGAAAATAGTAGATTCAAGTGTTCAGTAGCTGATACAACAGTATTAGAAGAAGAAAATATAAGTTTTATTGTACTAGAAACCAATTTGGTGGAATATGATACAGCTATTTTTGAGCCAGTAGTAGGAAATGCTGGATCTCACACATTATGCCCGGGAATAGTGAAATTAGAATCTGATAGAGAAAATAGAAAATCTAGAATATGACAAATGAAAAAATTGAGTTAGAGCTAAGGAAAACTTTAACCTTTGTTCAGCCATGTAATAAAGAAAATTGTCTGGTGATCAGTATAATATTGTGATTACCATAACAAAAAAATATGGAGGAACAAAAGAAATGTTACTTTCAGAAAATAGATGATATGTATCCTATAAACAGTAATGAAAATAAGATCCTGAAAGGACTTATTATGAAATATCCATCAGTCTTTGCAAATGGGGAGGCGGTGGTCTAGTGGCTAGCGGTCGGGCATACCAGCTCAGGGTCCCGCGTTCGAGCCTCGGCACGGGCTGGCCACTTTTCTTCGTTACTACCGCCGTGTGGCCTAAGAACACCCACATGCTGCCATAACACCATCCTCGCCGGGACTGCAACGTTATATGCGCGAGGAGCTTCCGCTGGCAGCATGAGCCTATCAATAAGAAGAAACAAGGCGTCACTTAAAAAATCTAACCCGCGCTACTAACGGGCGGAGGCCAACCATCTAAGGTCTCCCTGAAGCCTACCGGCGCCATGGGTAAAAGATAAAAGATGATGATCTTCCAAGTGTTACTCCATTTTATTATCATACTATCTAATTAGAGTTAACCCCTAAGCTTAGAAAACCATAACCTATTACAGTTTGTTTCCATGAAAAAGTAAAAGAACAAATAAAAATAATGGAAAAACATGGAATAATAAGACATTCAAGATCATCGTTTCAGTCACCCTTGGTGCCCGTAATAAAAAAAAATGGAAAATTATAGATTTCAGGAATCTAAATTCTCATGTTATGAATGATTCATATTTCTTACCTAACATAAACAATATCCATCATAATTTAGGAAAGGGAAAGTTATTTTCATGTCTAGTTTTAAAAAAGGTTATCATCAAATTCCCCTTACAGAAGACAGTTAAGCCTTAACTGCCTTTGTGTGGCTTCACCACACCCAGCCTCGGAGTCCCCATCTTTGGAGGGGACCACAAATGTCCCCAGGTAGGACTGCCCTCTGCTGACGACCTCGGGTGTCTTGACACTTCCTCTAATAATTTTACTCTCGATTTCTGCCTTAGCTCTAATTTCCAATCTGTGGAACACCATCTCTCCTCCACTAAACCTCATCTTCTCTTCCTAACTGAAACACAGTTGTCTGTGACTACTGACAGCAGCCCCTTCTCTGTTCCCTCCTACTTTCTCTATCCTCATTTTCATTCCAAAGCTGGCTGTTGCGCATATGTGCGTAACGACATTACTTGCTCTCGTGCCCACAATCTTGAATCTTCAGAATTTTCTACCATCTGGCTAAGACTTCAATGTCACTCTCTAACTAAATTCATCTGTGCTGTATATCTCTCACCTAATTCCTCTGACTATGTAAAATTCTTTGACTATTTGACTTCCAAAGTGGAGTACATCCTATCTCACTGTCCTTATGCTGAAATCTCCATTTTAGGGGATTTCAATGTTCACCACCAGCTTTGGCTTTCATCTTCTTTCACTGACCAACCTGGTGAACAAACCTTCAACTTTGCTATCCTTCATGACCTAGAGCAGCTAGTGCAGTTCCCTACCCGTATCCCTGACCGCCTTGGAGACACGCCCAACATTCTTGATCTTTTCCTAACTTCCAACCCTTCAGCTTACTCTGTTAAACTTTCCTCTCCGTTGGGCTCCTCCGATCACAATCTTATTTCCGTTACCTGTCCCATCACTCCAGTGCAGCCTCAGGACCCGCCTAAGCAGAGGTGCTTTTGGCATTACAACTCTGCTAAGTGGAAGGACCTGAGGCAGTACTATTCTGATTTTCCTTGGGATGATTATTGCTACCATGTCAGAGATCCTTCTCTGTGTGCCGAGCGCATAACAGAGGTGATTATCTCTGGCATGGAGCAATACATTCCTCATACTTTCTCTAATACTAAAGCTAAAAAGCCCTGGTTTAACTCTGCTTGTTCTCGTGCTGTCAATGATAGAGAGGCGGCTCACAAACGGTACCGTAGCCATCCATCTGCTGAAACTCATGCCCTATATATTTCTGCCCGTAATCATGCCAAATCTATTCTCCAACTTACTAAAAACTCTTTCATCAATAGAAAATGTCAAAGTCTTTCCAACTCTAACTCTTCTCGTGATTTCTGGCATCAAATAAATGATATCTCTAAAAATTTTACTTCTTCATCTTTCCCTCTACTTCAACCAGATGGCCCCACAGCTGTCTCTTCTTTCTCTAAAGCTGAACTCTTCGCTCAAATCTTTGCTACCAACTCTATTTCGGATGATACTGGGCATATTCCTCCTACTCCTCCACCCTCTGACTCCTTCATCCCTAAAATTAAAATTCTTTATTATGACGTTTTCCAGGCCCTCTCTGGTCTTGATTCTCGGAAGGCTTGCGGTCCGGATGGAGTCCCTCCTGTTGTTCTCAAAAACTGTGCTTCCGAACTCGGTCACTGCCTGCTCAAACTCTTTCGTCTGTGTCTCTTTACTTCTACCTATCCTTCTTGCTGGAAGTTTGCTCACATTCAACCTGTCCCTAAAAAGGGTGACCGCTCCAATCCTTCTAACTACCGCCCTATAGCTTTGATTTTCTGTCTTTCTAAAGCCTTTGAATCTGTCCTTAACAAGAAGATAATGAGGCATCTATCAGCTCACAACCTTCTCTCTGATTGCCAGTATGGTTTCCGTAAAGGCCGATCTACTGGTGATCTTCTTACTCTCCTAACTGAATCTTGGTCATCCTCTTTTAGGGACTTCGGTGAAACCCTTGCTGTCGGCCTTGATATATCGAAAGCCTTCGATAGAGTCTGGCATAAATCTTTAATTTCTAAACTACCCTCCTACGGATTCTATCCTTCTCTCTGTACCTTCATCTCTAGTTTCCTTTCCGACCGGTCTATTGCTGCTGTAGTGGACGGTTATTGTTCTTCTCCTAAAACCATCAATAGTGGTGTTCCTCAGGGTTCTGTCCTATCACCCACTCTCTTTCTATTATTCATCAATGATCTCCTAAATCTGACTCAATGCCCTATCCACTCATATGCTGATGACACCACCTTGCATTTTTCAATGTCGTACAACAGACCCCCAACCCAACAAAAATTAAATGACTCAAGGCGAGATGCTATAAGACGGTTAACTTCTGATCTTTTACTTGTTTCTGATTGGGGCAGAGCAAATCTAGTATTGTTCAATGCCTCAAAAACTCAATTTCTACAACTATCTACTCGACATAACCTTCCAGATAACTATCTCCTCTTCTTCAATGACACTCAACTTCCCCTCTCCTCCACATTAAACACACTCGGTCTATCCTTTGCTAAAAATCTAAACTGGCAATTTCATATCTCTACTCTTGCTAAATCAGCTTCCAAGAAGTTAGGTGTCCTATGGCGTCTGCGTCCATTTTTCTCTCCCTCTCAGCTGCTTGCTCTGTACAGGGGCCTTTTCCGCCCATTTATGGAGTATGGCTCACATGTCTAGAGGGGCTCAACTCATACAGCTCTTTTAAACAGGGTGGAAAGCTTTTCGCCTCATCAACTCTCCTTCTCTAACTGACTTTCTTGATTCTTTAAGTCACCGCCGCAATGTTGCATATTTATCTATCTTCTACCGCTATTTTCATGCTGACTGCTCTTCTGAACTTGCTAACTGCATGCCTCCCCCCCTCCCGCTGCCTCGCTGAACAAGACTTTCTACTTCTTCTCATCCTTATTCTGTCTATCTTCCTAATGCAAGAGTTAACCATTATCTTCACTCTTTCATCCCTTACACTGGTAAACTCTGGAACTCTCTTCCTTTGTCTGTTTTTCCATCTGCCTATGACTTAAACTCTTTCAAAAGAGGAGTGTCAAGACACCTCTAATGTTAACTGGATCTCCACCCCTTACTTCTATTCTCCTACTGTCCTTTTTACAGGGTCTGGCGACAAGCGGTTTTTTTTTTTTTTTTTTTTTTTTTTATTTTACTTATTTTTGTTTTCCCTTAGCCAGTACCATTTTAATGTAAAACCTGAAGGATTATACGAACATATGTCTTGCCCATGGGTTTGAAATAATCGCTCATGTCTTTTTGTAGGATCATAAATCAAGTATTAATGGGCTTGACAGGCCACAATACACATGTGTACTTAGATGACATTATAATTCAAGGTATAAATTTGATGGATAATATAGATAATCTTGAAAGGATATTTCTTAGACTCCAAGAATCAAAATTAAAAGTAAATTTAAAGAAATATACTTTCTTTAAGACAAATGTAAAGTATTTAGGACATATTATCTCAGCAGAGAGATTAAAATCTCAGTCGAATAAAATACAAACTGTTAATAAGATGCCAACACCCAAAACAATATAATAATTACAATAATTTTTGGGGATGACAAATTATTTTAGAACACTTATACAAGGTCATGGTGGAATAGCAGTTCCCCTAAATAAACAGAAGTTCACATGATTGGAAAAAATAATAAAAATACATAGAATCGAATAAGGAAGCTGAAGAAGCATTTGTTAAAATCAAAAGAGTATTGTCAGAGCAAGTAACACTTATATTTCCTAATTAAATTTTTTTTTTTATCTCACCACGGAATCTTCTAATATTGCAATTGTTGGTGATCTACAGCAAAAGGATGAATATGATAATCTTAGATCACTCACAAATTTTTGCAGAAAGTTAAATAAACCTGAAATTAATTATAGTACTATTGAAAAAGAAGCATTAGCAATTGGTCTAAAAATAAACAGAACATTATGTCTAGGATATCCTATATTTGTTCACACTGATCACCGACCACTGGTATGGCTACTAACTACCTCAAACACGAACAGTAGAATCGCTAGATGGCAATTAGTAGTAGTTGAATTTGATATAAAAGTAGAATATATCCCGGGTAAGGAAAATAATGTAGCTGACTGTTTGTCTAGATTGAGGCATCAAGAGGATAGCCTAGAAGATGAAAATATATGTGTAGTATCAGAAGAAAAAGCAGATATGTATCGCGAATGCAATTTAGAAGAAAACAAATTTAATTACAAGATAAGGATGATAATTATGGATTATTGAAACAGTTATTGAAGAAAGATTATGATGTTGACACATTGAAAAAAGAATTAAGTAAGCACAAAAAGAAAATTGGAAGATTGAATTTAGAATAAATGAATTTGGATAATAATGTTTTATATAGAATGGCTCAAAATAATTATGATGCAGTGACACGTCAAATAATAATACCTAATTCTTTTAAACATCGAGCTTTACATCTAGCACACTATCTGCCAACTGCCCAACTGCAGGGCATGGGGGTGTACAAGTTACCTTAGCTAGGTGTCAAAAGTTTTCATACTGGCCAGGTATGAAAAAAGATGTTGAGAATTATTGCAAAGCATGTCAGATATTCAATCGCCTAAAGAGAATGGAAGGCCTTCCAGCACCACTCCGGAGTTATCCAGATGTAAACATGCCTTTTGAACGTGTACACATGGATTTAATTGGACTCATAGGAAATTCCGAAAAAGGATATAAATATTGTTTAGTTTTGATTGATGTGCTAACGAGATATTTGATTGCTGAGCCAATTAAGACAAAGACAGCTATAGAAGTAGCTAAAGTATTTTTTGAGTCTGTGGTATGTAAACAAGGAGTTCCTAAAACCTTGGTTACGGACCAAGGTAAAGAATTTGTTTATGAAATATTAAAAGAAGTAGCTAACTTGTTGCAAATGAAACATATAACCACCACTCCATACCATCCACAAGCAAATGACGTCATAGAAATATCAAATGGTATTGTATTAAATATATTGCGCACCCTAGTGCAAGATAATGTTTGTAGTCTGGCGGTGAAGAAGGGATTTTAGCCCTAAGCGGGAAATCCCTGTAATAGTTTTTTTTTCCCCTCTTGATTATTCATCTATGGGATCCCTAGAATGATTATCTGGCGGATGTGTTGTTGTCACCCTTGGGCGTTTTGAGAAATTCAAGATGGCCGCCACCGACTCCCCCTAAAACTAGAAAAGTGAATATTTCTAGTTCTAATCAACATAGAAACATGAATAAAAAATATAGGAAGAGGTTTTTAAGGTTAAAATTTTTTTAAATAAATATTTTATTTGTCTATGACAAGCCATTTGTAACTTAAATGAAAATGTAAAGGTTTTCCAATTGACAACATTAGAGATTTAGGATGTATCAGCACCAGTACACTGCTATATGCATTCAAATTTCTGTCATTAGATTCCAGGAATTGTGAACAGTTTCAAACATCAATTATTTGCCAATGTGCTCTACAGGTATGGCAAGCCATTTTTGTAAGAGATTATATCAAACCAGACAGAAAAAAATCATTAAAATCTACTGTAATATTATCAATCTAAATACATGCCCAACAAAGTTCCTATCTACTTAATAATTCCCATATATTTACCTACTTTTGATCACTTTGTTTGATAGTCCTCTTCTTCATAAAATATCGTTAGCAAAGTATCATTCAAGAAATCATTAATGGGAAGTCTTTGACATTAAAGAGCCGAGTAGTCAAACGCTCAGTTACTTTCATTGTCCCCTTGGTTTTTGTCACCAGTGTCCTCATTCACAGTGTTGTTGCTATTACAGCAGGTGCTTCCTCCCTCACATGCACAGAAAGGGGTACATGCCATACCATGACTCTTGCAACCACAGTGGTTTGTCTTGCATGGTCTCGCTAGAGCACGTGCAGCAAAGAGACCTCAACAGACTGTCAGGTGCAAGTGATACTCCATCTGGTACCATGCGTGGGACTAAGTATGGCAGAGATTCATCCTTCATCCAACCATACTTTTCATGGTCTAACTTAGTGGGATGGGCCTCCATAGCATGGCTCCAGTCCAGAGCTTGTAAGTGTCCTCTTAAGACATATGGTCGGAACCCCTCATTAGTGGGGGGAAGTTCTTTCAAATTTGGGGGTTCATTGCTGTTCTTTGCTAGCTTCTTGATCCATGTTTTGTGCCGGGCTTCTGTCATATTCTTGCATTGAGACTGTCCATAGCATGCCTTAATGAAGGCGGTGGCTTGTTGGCAGATCTGAGCCTCAGTAATGTTAACATCGCCTATCGCTGAGAGGGGATACTTTCCAGAGCACAGTACACGCAGAGCTGTTAGCTTGTCTATACCATGGTAAGATGCCACTGTGTCACAGCCGGTCAGGGCATGCATTGCCAGGAGATCCGACATTATATCCCTATGCTTTGCCACTGACGCATTAATGTCTAAGAGCTTCCGCTCTTTCTTGGGGGTATCCATGTAGACCTGGCCACTAATGTCACCTTTAAACACAAAGTGACTGAGTAGGACGAAGATGTCCGTGTCATCCTCAATTACCAAAACTTTTGAGAACCTCTCACTCACTACCAACAAGTAAATTATGGTGGAGTCTGCCTATTCGTGTGTGACTTTCAGGTCCTCTCTTTGTATGAGAATGTTCCTGTGAATTTCAACAGGTGTACTCTCCCAACCCACGATGACTAGTCTGGCCTACTTCCGCGCGATGAGTCCTTAACAATGAGGTCAATGAACTGCTTCTTGTTCCCACTGACTGTCAGGACAACGTCTTGGGAGGGCAATGTTGCATCTGCATGCAGGTTGAAGATGCGACAAATACCTTTATCCAGGGAAACACGGGTAACAGCCTTAAGACTGTCAGCGTAATACCTGAAAGTAAATCAAGAGTTAGTCTATGGTATTGTAAATGGATGTAATATTCAAGAAAAGATTTCATTACATATGATCAAGATGTAAATTTTTCATACATACCTATCAAAAACTAGGTGTAGATTGACATTCGATCCCAAGTACCCGCAGAGACTCACACGGAAGATGTTCAGGAAGTCCTGAATAGTCCCCTGTTTTGGCCAAGGAACAACCGAGAGCAGAGCACAGCCATCAATGAATGTTCCATCTGGACTGACCAAACGACTAGAGACATTGACTTTGAGGGCATTCATCAGCTTGGACTTGGCTTTTGCTTCACGCATTTCATTCTCATCGCATATAGAGGCTGAGCATGGTGAAAGTTCATAGCTTATAAGTGTTTTTATATCCAGGTCCTCTGATGTGTTCTGCATTACCATGGCACGAGTATATGTATATTCTCAATATTGTAGACTTTGGCATCTCCGGCCTTCAGATGTTTTATGACAATTGCCATGGTCTTTACAAACTTTTTGATGGGAACATGGAACCCATTTGGCCAACTTCTTTCAAATTCTGCCATCTGTTCCTTTCCAACATCAATGGCCTTGTCGACATTCACTGCTTTTTTTATGATGACCTGGCCAGTGGCAATGTTGACCAAGTCCTCAGTGTACAGTCCAGAAATGAGTGGGTCAATGCAAACAGAGAGCTTCTCGCACAGTATCTCCCTGTCCCGAGCATCGGACGCGATATTCTGTACAAATATCATCTTTATTATCA
Organism: Metacarcinus magister; assembly: GCA_029783475.1. NCBI lineage: Eukaryota > Metazoa > Arthropoda > Malacostraca > Decapoda > Cancridae > Metacarcinus > Metacarcinus magister. Next base: position 2,818,596 of record JAPQNM010000008.1, read on the forward strand.
TAAAAACAAAAATATTGTAATTAGGGTACAAATGGTTTGCCATACAGTTCTGAACTGTTGATATTCTAATTCCTTGACCATAAAAATCCTTTTCTAGACTTCTTATTCATGTTTCTATGTTGATTAGAACCAGAAATATTCAAATTTCTAGTTTTAAGGAGGGGTCAGACAGCAACACATCCGCCAGAAATTCAATGTAAGGATCCTAAGGATGAATAATTAAGAAAGAGAAAAACTATTACAGGGATTTCCCGGTCATGCTCCTTATTTTTGCCTATAACACGGCATTTCACAGAAGTCTCCAAGACAGTCCATTTTTCTTAATGTATCCTAGGGATCCTTGTTAACCTTTTGAAATAATGAAAGAAGAGAAAACATGGTATAATATTGATAATTATAAGCAATAAATGGAAACTAAAGCTAGTAGAGTTTATGCTAAATGCCAACAATATTTAGAAGAAGCTAAAGGAAGGTCACAGAGAAAACAAAATAAGAGAGCAAAAATAAAACTAATTGAAATAGGAGACAGAGTCTATGTAAAACAAGTACCAAGAAAAGGGTTACCTTCAAAACTACAACCAGCCTACAATGGTCCATTCAGAGTGTTAAATAAAGTGAGTGATGTAGTAATAAAAGTAAGAAATATTAGATCCGGCAATATAAAGATAATACATACAGATAGAGTACGTGTTATGCATGAAGATAATATTACACCACATTTAAATCCTAATGTGAAGAGAGTCTATTCAGTACATGACAATGGTGAAACAAGAGAGAAAAAAATAAGTCTTCAACCCGTAGATCCATTTCCGTTTTTCTCAGGATACAGATGATAATTCAATGGATAATTCAATGGATATAATTCAATGGAAAGTGCTATGAAAAATTCAATAGAAGAGAATAGAGCTCTAGCACCTCATGCCCAACATAGATATAACTTACGGTCAACTTCACATGTCCCTGACTTGCCACGAATTATGTCTAAACCTGTAGAATATACATAAAATGTATATAAGTAATTAATTATTGTTCCAGATTTTCTACCTCTGCCTTGGAGTCATATACTTCATAAGTGCCCTACAAGAGTCAATTGTTCGGCCAGGCATGAGCTTCACACATGAGCTCAAGTTAACTCTGATCGGGAATAATTACATTGTCCCGTTTAAAATAAGGATTGATTACATAACTGAACCTGTTAGAAGGGCTGAAAATCTTACAGCCAATATCATTCGCAATCTTGATCAAGTAAAAGATAATAATTTCATGAGTGATTTAATTCTGCGACATGTTTTTGAGCTTGATTCAAAATATATAGAATTGCATTTTGCTATAAATGATTTTTTAATTCACATATTGGGTTATAACTTAAATGATTCCTGGAAATATAGACGTAAAAGAGGTGCTTTAAATATTGTAGGATCAATTGCAAATACTCTTTTTGGTACAGCAACACAAGACCAAATCGATCACATACACGAGAAACTACAATCTCTCAATTCATTTACGGAACAGGAAAGGAAAATCCTCAATGTACATTCTCTTATTTTGAATGTTACTCTAGGTGACTTAACTAATGTACACCAAGCATTAAATAAACTGGAAACGGCTACGAGAATGACTGAAAATTTGTTAAATATTATAAACACTAAAATAACAAAAACAAATCAAGTGTTATTAATGTTAGAGATTCTTTTACATGTACAATTAGCTTTAAGTTTTACCTCTGCGGATTATATCAATTTAAGAATTGGGTTACAAACCATGATGAAAACCCACGTTTCTCCTCACATTGTTACTAACACTATGTTGTTGAAACTATTGGATGATATTTCTGTTAAAACTATTGGATTGTTGATCCCTCCTAAACCAGAATTTTTAGGTTTACATAGAGCTACTATTCGTATTGTTCACAAGACTGCATTAGATGGATTGAGTTTTTACTTACTTATTCCCCTCAGAGGTAATCCCACAGACACTTTTGATTTCTTAGGAATGGCTTCTTTACCATATCCTCTTCCACATACTAATGTTTTCATGTTACATTCTACAGCAAAGCATTATTTGGTTATTAGTGAGTCTAGGAATCATTATTTTTTAATGGACAATCTTAATATATGTAGGAAATATGATGATTTATTGATTTGTCCACCTCTGGGGCCTATTTATAATAGAAATACTGATAGTTGTGAATTAGCATTATTTCTTGAAAAACAATCTGTATCTAAACTTTGCAAAACAAAGATTGTTAAGGAGTTTCCATCTATATTCATTAGAAATGTCCAAGGATGGATTTATGCAACTAGTAATTTAATTGACATTACTTTGAATTGTGTAAACCAAACTATTCCAAAGTCCAGGCATATGTTATATGGCACTGGAATATTAGAAGTTGGTCATGGTTGCAGTATCCATAGCGATACATTCTCACTTCCAGTTATAGAATCACATATAACAATGGTACCTTTAAAAATCAAGCCATACCCCTTCTCGTTGCCTCTCCGCTTTACAACATGGTAACATGGATTTCTCATGAAAATCACTAATATTACCCTACTCAGCTGTACTAGATTGGAGCCTTTATCCCTCAACAACTACATTGACCAGTTGCAGCCAATACTGAAACAGCAGACTACCGACGCAGAACTTCCGGAATAGTCACTAATGGGTATTACAGTGTTGATTGCCTTACTCTTCGTGATACTGGCTGTTGTTCTCAAACGGGTGCGTAATTGCTGGTACGCTTCTCGGTTATCCAATCGACCGGACGACACCCAGGAATCTCACGAATTGATGCCGGATCCTCCAGCTTCTACATCAGCGTCGTGTCAACATTATTAGTATGGTGCCCGTGGACGTGCACTTGGTGAGGGGGTTATGTTGTGACCATATTATGTGTTGAAGGGGAAGATACAGGTGTTTGTGTGGAATGTGGAAGTAACACAAGGTGAAGATTCAGAGAGGGGTCAGGAGCGCAGGTGTGCGCGGTCAGAGAGAGGTAGTAGAGAGGTAAACAACATTATTTTCCCCAGGTGTTTCCCAGCTGAGTTGGCCGCCCAGGTGTCACGGGCAAAATGGTCAAATTAAGGGATTTAAGCGCGATTAAAGAGCTTGTCGCTCCATTTTACGGGACCATTAATCGGGCTAGGTAATAAAAAACTTGCCGGCTTTTAATGTTAAATATATGGACTAGAAAAACAAGTATGAGAGAATGTAGAATTTTGAGGGAAAATAACCTCTACTGTCAGAATGTAAAATTTTGAGGGAAAATAACCTCTACTGTCAGAATGTAGAATTTTGAAGGAAAATAACCTCTACTGTCAGAATGTAGAATTTTGAGGGAAAATAGCCTCTACTGTCAGGATAGAACAACTACTTATACAGACGTTGGAGCCTCAGTAACTCACTTTACTTGGGTCTTCCAGCTAGGAAGAACCACAATCTATCGGCTCAGATGGAGTCTCTGAACGGACTGGTGAGTAGAAATTCTTTCTAATAATGCAGTCTTAGAAAACAGCTTGTTAGGATATTGATTTAAGAATATTTTATGTAGGATTTGTGATGTATGGTATTATGATTTTGCTCCACGGAAACTGAAAGATTATGAATATTGTTATAGCTCCTAGGGAAACTAAGTACATGTGCCTGATTATATGTATATGTTAAACATAGAAGAAAGGATGATGATATGTATATTGAGAGAGGAGCAAGGAATGATGTGGAATTAATTAATGAATTAGAATTGTAGAAAACTCAACACAGTGTTCCATAACCCCGTGACCGGTATATCTTAATTAACGGAACACGAAAAACGTTGCAATAATAGCGACGAAACACAGAATCATCCTGAACAAGGAAAGGTTCGCAGTCGCCGATCCTAGGATGCGATTCTGTGGCTACGACCTCTCCGCTGCGGGCGTCTCTGCAGGCGAAGACCGAGTCAGTGCCTTCCAGGACATCCCGACTCCCGCAAACTTCTCTGACCTCCGGTCGTTCATGGGCCTGGTGAACCAGTTGTCGGAGTTCACCCCAGACATAGCAGCTGCGGTCCAACCTCTTCGTCCCCTTATGAGCACAAAACGGACCTTCACATGGACTGCAGACCATGACGAGGCTTTCAACCGCGTCAAGACGGCCCTAAATCAACCAGTTGCCCTGGCACATTTCGACCCGGCGCTACCAGTCATCCTTCAGACGGATGCTTCTCGCCTTCACGGGGTCGGATATACTCTCATTCAGGTCTATGGCCAGGGAAGGACACACCTAGTTCAGTGTGGCTCACGCTTCCTTGCTGATGCTACGACCCGCTACGCCACCATTGAATTAGAGCTACTCGCCGTCGTCTGGGCCATGTCAAAATGTAGACTCCACCTCATTAACCTACAAAACTTCACGCTGATGACGGATCACCGACCACTGGTACCAATTCTGAACGTGTACGCTTTGGATGCAGTCGAGAACCCCAGCCTCCAGCGTCTCAAGGATACAATTTCGCCTTACCTTTTCACAGTCGTGTGGCGTGCTGGAGAACAGCTCTGAATCCCTTATGCTTTGTCGAGAGCCCCAGTTAGCCGCCCCACACCGGAGGACGAGATGGCATGCACCGACGCCGCCGCACACTTACGGTGCGTTTTGACCACAAACGCCAGATTCTCCGACCAAGACACATCGCATCCTGACAGGACGCCGATAGGATCCTACAGGAACTACGAGCTGAAGCGAGCGCGGACCTGTCGTACGCCCGCCTTAACTTCTGCGTGATGTCTGGATTCCCGTCCAATCGGTATGAGTTACACAATTTTCTACTCCTCTACTGGAAACTTCGTGATCACCTCTACGCGGATGGGGAGCTGGCCCTGTATGGCCAAAGAATGGTGTTTCCTGCTGCTCTTCGCCGTCGCACCCTCGCACGCCTCTACGACAGCCATCGGGGTGTGATGTGCAACGACAGCCCCTCCAGGCCCTTCGAGTCCGTCTCTGCAGACTTTTTCACAGTCGCGAGGAAGTCCTTCCTCGTCATTGCAGACCGACTCTCGGGATGGCCTGTGGTTGTCCCCTGTGGTATGGACGCCACCGACTCGCACACCATTAAGATGTTCTGCCGCTATTTCTGTGAAGTGGGTCTTCCCCTGCGTCTACGCACTGATGACGGACTCCAGTTAACCAGTGCCCCTTTCTAGAACTTCATGGAGCGCTGGGGCGTCCACCACGTATTGTGACATCGCCGCACTACCCCAGTCGAATGACCACCCTGAGGCTGCTGTCAAATCAGTGAAACACCTCATGCTGAACAGAATAGAAAAGTTAGCCAAAGGTCTCCTGGAGCTGTGCAATGCTCCCAACTTCACAGGACGATCCCCTGCGAAACATCTGTTTGGCCACCCTCCTCGCTTCTGCACGAGGCCAACGTTAGGGGATGCCGGGTCACTGGGGTAGTGACGTCACCTCAGTGGTGCGTTCCGATTTTTACATATTTATTCTTATTATCTTTAATATTCATTTCATGTTAATATTTAACATGTATTTAATAGTATCTTTTTATAAATTACATGCAGGTGTAAGCATCATCCTACCAGGATACAGCCGAGGCCTCCGAGAGGGTGAAGGAGGCCTCGGTAAAGGACGAGTATACGAAAAAGATATATTGTACACATTTTATTATTACGTATATTCATTTAACAACACGTGCATTAGCATGAATATTTACTTTATATACATATATATATATATATATATATATATATATATATATATATATATATATATATATATATATATATATATATATAGTGTGTGTGTGTGTGTGTGTGTGTGTGTGTGTGTGTGTGGTTTACTGTGTGTGTGTGTGTGTGTGTGTGTGTGTGTGTGTGTGTGTGTTTTACTGTGTGTGTGTGTGTGTGTTTTACTGTGTGTGTGTGTGTGTGTGTGTGTGCGTGTGTGTGTGTGTGTGTGTGTGCGTGTGTGTGTGTGTGTGTGTGTGTGTGTTACTGTGTGTTTTCTTTTCTTTTTCTCTCTCTTGATTAAGTTAGCGTTTCCATCTTTCTTTTCTGTCCCAGCTGCATGATTTTATTTTCAGAGAGAACATTTTTTTTTCCCTGCAGTAATTGTTCAAGAGGACATTAGTTGCTGCCCAAATTACCATTTTTTCAATTTTTTCTGTGCTGTGACCAACATCGAACGAATCTACTGAAAATAAAAGCATCATCATCAGCTAATTTGTTATAAGTGATGGCACTTCCAGCAGGTCTCTGATTAGCAAGCCTATAAAAATGGTGATGTTGGGCCATTTTATTCATTACAATGTAATTGTAAAGCACAATATTCGTGATTAAGGGATCGGGGTGCATCAAAGACCCACTGCTTATGCCATCAACATAATGATAATTTTCATGTACATTATTTTCTTTTTTCATTGGGAGATTCTCTTGCAAAGGCTGGTGAAGACAGATACGATGGACAGTTTGGAAGTAATGAAGGAATGACACAAGGTTTCAGCTTCGGTCTCTTAATTGATTGATTGATTAATTGGTGACAATAGATCATGGTGCCGCAACATCGAGGTCATTTGGCACCGTACTAAAAACACTAATAATTAAAAAGCTACTTAAATACTACATAAAAAGAAAAATAAATCTACAGGAGGTGGAGAAAGTCACTTTCCTGTAGGAATTTTAACACTTCATGTCCCGGGGAGAGTGCCTCCTCCCCCAGCACCAGAGAGAGAGAGAAACTCCCATCTCTGCCCCGACACTGGGCGAGGTACTGCTCTCGCAATTCCCTCAGACTGGGGCACTCGACCAACAAGTGCCGCACAGTCAGGGGAACTAAGCAATCATCACAATAGGGCTCAACTCCCCGGGACATGAGGAAACCGTGGGTGAGGCGGGTATGGCCCGTCCGTAGACGGGCCAATGCTGTCTCACGGCAGCGGCCTCGGACGTGCGCATAAGACCAGGGGCTCACAGCCCTTGCGGTAATTGCACCCATCTTGGAGGTAGCTCTATTGGCATTCCATCTCTCTTGCCAAACTACAACAATAGCATCTCGAATTGTGGGAAACAGGTCTCTGTGAGGGACGGGGCAGGTAGTGACTTGACGTGAGGCGCCAGTCTTAGCTAGCTCATCTGCCTTCTTGTTCCCTTTAACAGAGACATGGGCCAACAAAAAGAAATTATGTGCCCACGACGGGCTGCTAGTACGAGCCAGTTGAAAATTTCTGAGACTATTGGATGTGCGTTATTAAAATTCTCAAGGGCTGACAAAGCTGCTCTGGAGTCTGAAAAAATAACAAAACCTCCAACATTCAAGGTAAAAAGAGATTTTATCGCTACTAAAATGGCCCACAGCTCTGCGGTAAAAACTGATGTACAGGGGGGTAGACTGCCGCACCGGGTAAAATCAGGGAAGACAGCTCCAAATCCAACGCCTGCATCGGATTTGGAGCCGTCAGTAAAAATGGGCGTGCAACCCTCATGTACGGAGGCATGATCGGTGAACAAAGTCCTCGCAGCATGTTCCGACATAGCACTCTTGTTAGCCGGCATGTAACGGCAATACGATACTGCCAGCCGCTTCCACGGCGGGACATGCAATAATCGTGGGACAGCTATGGCAGGGCGAGGAAGGGACAACTCTTCAATCACGCCACGAGCCCGAAAGCTAAAAGGCTGTGGGAAGTGCGGGTGCTGGGTGAAAGTGGCGTCCCGTGAAGTGTCCGTCACAGCACTGTAAATGGGATCACCATAGAGACTTTAGCATCTGAACCACAAACGTGCCATCTGAGTCTGACGGTGAAGGTCGAGGGTAGACTGCGAGTAGACTGGGGATTGGGCAAGACCGAAAGGCGCCCGTCGCCAGTCTGATTCCACCGTGATGTACAGAGTCGAGAGTACGAAGGCGAGGGGATGTGGCTGAAGCGTAGACTTGGGAACCGTAATCTAACTTCGACAGAACGAAACAGTGATATAAACGGAGGAGAATGGTGCGGTCAGCTCCCCAAGACACATGGGAAAGAAAACGGAGCAGGGACATCCGCCGCTGGCAAGCAGCTTTCAGGTCCCGTGTAAGGCGTCTGTCAAATATTAAGCCCAAGAATCGAGTCGTTTCAACTACTGGCAGTCTCCTGCCATAGAGGTATAGGTCTGGATCTCTAAAATCACCTCTGCTTCGAGAGAAAAGCATAGCAACCGTCTTTGTGGGGGAAAAGTTAAAACCATAACTATCGGCCCAACGGGTGACCCGGCCAAGAGCCAACTGGATGTGTCGCTCGGCCACATCGAAACGAGAGGAAGCGTAGGAGAGGGAAAAGTCATCAGCGTATAGCGTGCATCGAAAGTCCCGGTGGACGCACTCGGTGATGCTATTGATGGCAACGCTGAATAGAGTGACACTGAGGACACTACCTTGTGGGACTCCTTCTTCTTGCTCAAAAGAGCTAGAAAGAGCAGTGCCCACCCTCACCCTAAAAGTACGGTCCTGTAAAAAAGACCGGAGGAACAGAGGGAGGTGACCCCTGAGTCCAACCGTATGAAGAGCTCGTAGAATGCCATACCTCCAGGTGGTGTCGTATGCCTTTTCAAGGTCGAAAAAGACGCTCACAACCCGCTGCCTGCAAGTAAAAGCTTGGCAGATAGTTTTTTCTAATCGCAGAAGAGCGTCTAAAGTAGAGCGAGATCGACGAAAACCACACTACTGCCGAAAATGGCCACCCTTCTCAAGGAACCAGACTAGACGAGTGTTAACCATCTTCACCAAAACTTTAATCATGCAAACGGTAAGGGCAATGGGTCGATAGCTAAGGGGGAGTGAGGCGTCCTTTCCAGGCTTGGGGATTGGTATGACTATAGCAGACTTCCAGGAGGGTGGTACGTATCCGTCACTCCACATCCTATTAAATAATCCTAGGAGGAAGGACAGTGATCCAGAATTTAGGTGACGGATCATTGAGTATGTAATGTTATCTGCCCCTGGGGAAGAGTCCTTACACGAAGATAAAGCTGAACGCATTTCCGGTGGAGAGTAAGGGACATTGTAGTTTTCACCCCCACGAGATGAAAAGTCTAGTTGGCGAGCCTCGTCTGCCTCAAACTGGCGACGCACTGCTGGAGATCTCGAGGCCCGGCTGGACACCAAAGAAAAAGTCTCAGCGAGTGTGTTGGCTACCGCCTGGCTGTTAGATACCTTATCCCCGTTGACATGGAGGACCGGAGGCGGGCCTGGAGAGAACTTTCCTGCTATCTTCCGCACGCGCTTGAATACCTGCGACATAGGTGTTTGCACGTTCAATGTGGAGACAAAAGATGCAAGGGACTTACGGCGAGCATCCTTGAGGACTCGACGAGCCTTAGCTCTAGCCAGTCTGTATTGTCCCCGGAAAAATTCGGTTTTGTGTCGACGGTACCTACCAAAAGCTCGACGACGCTCTGTCACTGCCTGTCTACACTCATCAGACCACCAGGGGACCGGTCGGCGCTTAGTAAACCCTGTGGTCTGAGGGATGGAAAGCTCACCAGCTCGCTGGAGTATAGATGTAAAATACTCGACAGCGCTGTCTATGTCTAAAAAATCATCAACCTCGCAGTCAATTATAGCAAGTTGTTTAAAAAGTCCCCAGTCAGCGCGGTCTAGCCGCCAGCGGGGGACACGGGGTAAGGGGAGGACGTCGGGAGAAGACAGGAGTATAGGTTAGTGGTCACTCCCACAAAGATCTCCTGTGACGCTCCATGTGAAGTCAAGTAGGGTGTCGGGAGAACACAATGATAAATCTAAGGCCGAGGTGGTGTCTGTCTGGATGTGGTAGTGTGTATGGTCACCGGTGTTAAAAATATCTAGATCCAAGGCTTCAACCACAGTGGCAATCATTGCTCCCCTGGGGTTGATAAGTGTATCTCCCCACAGGGTGTGCCGACCATTAAAATCTCCTAAAACAATAAACGGGGAAGGCAATTGCTGGACTAGGGAAACGAAGTCCTCTCTGTCTACTGGAGAATTGGGAGGGAGGTATAAAGAGCAGACAGTGTAAGTTCTCCTGAGGTGGAGCTGCAGGGGGGAGACAATATTAAAAGATGTAAAAGCAATGCCTCGTGAGTTATCTAAAAAAATTGCTGTTCCACCATGATGGCCTTGCGCGCGATCATGAGGAGAGTAAAAGCCAGAGTAACCCCTGGGTGTAGGATGGGAGGACGAACCAATCATAGTCTCCTGCAGACAGACACAGACCGGCTGGTGTCTTCGCAGGAGTAGACTGAG
>JAPQNM010000008.1:2838840-2841333 GCA_029783475.1 Metacarcinus magister
TATATATATGTATATATATATATATATATATATATATATATATATATATATACATATATAATATATATATATATATATATATATATATATATATATGTATATATATATATATATATATATATATATATATATATATATATATATATATATATATATATATATATAAAAGGGGAGGCGGTGGTGCAGTGGTCAGCGTTCGGGCATGGAAGCCTATGCACTCGGGTTCGAATCCCCGATATCCGCTGACCACTTTTCAATATTTGATATCACGGCCGAGTGGCCAAAGACTACCCAAATTGCTGCGATACTGTCCACAGACGGGACCTACAACGTTAATATGCATCTGAGGCTGTAGCAGTAATAAGCCTCACTCGTTCTCAACATATTCAAGAGAGAACGTAAACATTCGAGGCGACTCTATAAAATTTTTTAAAAAATTATAAAACCTACACCAAATAACAGGCGAGGCAAGTCCATCTGTGCCTCCATATGCTTACTGGTGCCAGCGGTTATTGATATAGAAAAAAAATGAAATAATATATATATATATATATATATATATATATATATATATATATATATATATATCCACTGGCAGCATGAGCCTCTCTATATGAAACAAGGCGTCGCTTAAAAAATCTAACCCGCGTTACTAACGGGCAAAGGCCGACCATTTAAGGCCTCCATTGAGTCTACCGGCGCCAGGGGTAAGGGATTAATATATATATATATATATATATATATATATATATATATATATATATATATTTATATATATATATATATATATATATATATATATATATTTATATATATATATATATATATATATATATATATATATATATTTATGTATATATATATATATATATATATATATATATATATATATATATATATATATATATTAGAGTGGTATTGATCCGCGCCCGAATACACCAGAATGTTGAATGGTCTTGTCGATGGAAGCACAGCTTCAGTTTTTATCGGTATTATTGATGAAGACGCACAATATATAATTATTATTATTATTATTATTTATTTTTTTTACATTAAAAGGGTAATAGCTAAGGGAAAACAGAAATAAGTAAAAAAAAATCCTGCTTGTCGCCAGACCCTGTAAAGAGGACAGTAGGAGAATAGAAGCAAGGGGTGGAGATCCAGTTAACATTAGAGGTGTCTTGACACTCCTCTCTTGAAAGAGTTCAAGTCATAGGCAGGTGGAAAAACAGACAAAGGAAGAGAGTTCCAGAGTTTATCAGTGTAAGGGATGAAAGAGTGAATATACTGGTTAACTCTTGCATTAGGAAGATGGACAGAATAAGGATGAGAAGAAGTAGAAAGTCTTGTGCAGCGAGGCCGCGGGAGGGGGGGGAGGCATGCAGTTAGCAAGTTCAGAAGAGCAGTCAGCATGAAAATAGCGGTAAAAGATAGATAAAGATGCAACATTGCGGCGGTGACTTAAAGAATCAAGAAAGTCAGTTAGAGGAGGAGAGTTGATGAGGCGAAAAGCTTTAGACTCCACCCTGTTTAAAAGAGCTGTATGAGTTGAGCCCCCCCAGACATGTGAGCCATACTCCATACATGGGCGGATAAGGCCCCTGTACAGAGCAAGCAGCTGAGAGGGAGAGAAAAATGGACGCAGACGCCATAGGACACCTAACTTCTTGGAAGCTGATTTAGCAAGAGTAGAGATATGAAATTGCCAGTTTAGATTTTTAGCAAAGGATAGACCGAGTGTGTTTAATGTGGAGGAGAGGGGAAGTTGAGTGTCATTGAAGAAGAGGGGATAGTTATCTGGAAGGTTATGTCGAGTAGATAGTTGTAGAAATTGAGTTTTTGAGGCATTGAACAAAACTAGGTTTGCTCTGCCCCAATCAGAAACAAGTGAAAGATCAGAAGTTAAGCGTCCTATAGCATCTCGCCTTGAGTCATTTAATTCTTGTTGGGTTGGGCGTCTGTTGTACGACGTTGAAAAATGCAAGGTGGTGTCATCAGCATAGGAGTGGATAGGGCATTGAGTCAGATTTAGGAGATCATTGATGAATAATAGAAAGAGAGTGGGTGATAGGACAGAACCCTGAGGAACACCACTGTTGATAGTTTTAGGAGAAGAACAATGACCGTCCACTACAGCAGCAATAGACCGGTCGGAAAGGAAACTAGAGATGAAGGTACAGAGAGAAGGATAGAATCCGTAGGAGGGTAGTTTAGAAATTAAAGATTTATGCCAGACTCTATCGAAGGCTTTCGATATGTCAAGGCCGACAGCAAAGGTTTCACCGAAGTCCCTAAAAGAGGATGACCAAGATTCAGTTAGGAAAGCAAGAAGATCACCAGTAGATCGGCCTTTACGGAAACCATACTGGCAATCAGAGAGAAGGTTGTGAGCTGATAGATGCCTCATTATCTTCTTGTTAAGGACAGATTCAAAGGCTTTAGAAAGGCAGGAAATCAAAGCTATAGGGCGGTAGTTAGAAGGATTGGAGCGGT
>JAPQNM010000008.1:2841433-2873933 GCA_029783475.1 Metacarcinus magister
GAGCGAATCAAAGGGCCGGCCGGACCGAGCGAGCGAGCGAGCGAGCGAGCGAGCGAGCGAGCGGCCGGGCCGACCGAGCCGGCCGGCCGGACCAGCGAGCTGAGCGAGCGAGCGAGCGCAGCGAGCTGAGCGAGCGAGCGAGAGAGCGAGCGAGCGAGCGAGCGAGCGAGCGAGCGAGCGAGCTGAGCGACGATGCGAGCGAGCGAAGCGGCCGGCCGACCGAGCGAGCGAGCGAGCGAGCGTAGCGAGCGAGCGAGCGAGCGGCAGCGAACCAGCGTAAGCGAGCGACGCGAGCGAGCGAGCGATGCAGAGCGAGCGAGACGAGCGAGCGAGCGGCCGGCCGACCGAGCGAGCCAGCGAGCCGAGCGAGCCGAGCGAGCGAGCGAGCGAGCACGAGCGACGAGCCGACGCGGAGCGACCGAGCGAGACGCGAGCGAGCGAGCAGAGCGAGCGGCCGCCGACCGAGCGAGCGAGCGAGCGAGCGAGCGAGCGAGCGAGCTAGCGAGCGAGCGAGCGAGCGAGCGAGCGAGCGAGCGAGAGAGACGAGCGAGCGAGCGAGCGAGCGAGGAGCGAGCGAGCGGCCGGCCGACCGAGCGAGCGAGCGAGCGAGCGAGCGAGCGAGCGAGCGAGCGAGCGGCCGGCGACCGAGCGAGCGAGCGAGCGAGCGAGCGAGCGAGCGAGCGAGCGAGCGGAGCGAGCGCCGGGACGAAGAGCGAGCGAGAGCGAGCGAGCGAGCGAGCGGCCGGCGAGCAGCGAGCGAGCGAGCGAGCGAGAGCGAGCGAGCGACCGGCCGAGCGAGCCGCCGAGCGAGCGACAGCGAGCGAGAGAGCGAGCGAGCGAGTAGCGAGCGGCGGCACGAGCGAGCGAGCGAGCGAGCGAGCGAGCGAGCGAGGAGCGAGCGAGAGGAGCGAGCGAGCGAGCGAGCCGACCGAGCGAGACGAGCGAGCGAGCGAGCGAGCTCGAGCGAGCGAGCGAGCGAGCGAGCGAGCAGCGAGCGAGCGAGCGAGCGAGCCGGCCGACCGACCGCGCGACGCGAGAGAGCGAGCGAGACGGCCTGACCGACGAGAGCGAGCGAGCGAGCGACGACGCGAGCGAGCGAGCGAGCGAGCGAGCGAGCGAGCGAGCGAGCGACCGGGAGAGCGAGCGAGCGAGTCGACGCGACGCGAGTCGATGCGAGCGTAGCGAGCGAGCGAGCGAGCGAGCGAGCGAGCGAGCGAGCGAGCGACGGCGTCCGGCTCACCAGAGCGACCGACTAAGCGAGCGAGCGAGCGAGCTAGCGAGCGACCGTACCGACGCGCGCTGTCGCGCGCGAAACGCGAGAGCGAGCGAGCCGAGCGCGCGCGCGCGCGCGCGCGAGCGAGCGAGCTGAGCGAGCGAGCGAGCGCAGCGAGCTGAGCGAGACGACGAGCGAGCGAGCGAGCGAGCGAGCGTAGTCGAGCGAGCGAGGGAGCGAGCGATGCGAGCGTAGCGAGCGAGCGACGCTGAGTCGACGAGCGAGCGAGCGAGCGAGCGAGCGAGCAGCAGCGAGCGAGCGATGCGAAGCGAGCGAGCGAGCGAGCGAGACGAGCGAGCGAGTCGAGCGAGCGGCACGCCGCGTAGCGAGCTTAGCGAGCGAGCGACGAGCGAGCGAGCGAGCGAGCGAGGCGAGCGACGCGAGCGTAGCTCGACCGAGCGAGCGAGCGAGCGACGCGAGCTGAGCGACTGCGAGCGAGCGCCGGCCGACCGACGACCGACCGACGACTACGAGACCGACCGACCGACCGACACGACCTACGACCGACCGACGACCGAGCCGACCGTACACGACCGCACCGACCGACCGACAGGAGCCGAACAGACCGACAGACCGACCGACCGACGCGCCACCGACCGACAGACGACCGACCAGACCGTGACGCGACCGACCGATACCGACCGGACCCGACCGACCGACCGACGACCGGACCCCGACCGCCGACGACCGACCGAGCCCGACAGACCGACCACCGACACGACCGACGACCGACACCACCGAGCCGACGACCGCGCCGACCGACCGACCGACCGACCGACCGACCGACCGAACCGAGCCGACCGACCGACCGACCGACAACCGACGACCGACCGAGGACGAACGACCGACCGACCACCGACCGACCGACCGACCGACCGACCGACCGACCGAACCGACGAGCGACCGACGCGACCCGACCGACCGACCGACCGAAGACCGAGGAGACCGAGCGACCGACCGACAGACCGACCGACCGACCGACCGATCCGACGACCGACCGAAGACCGACCGAGCCGACCGACCGACCGAACCAGACCGACCGACCGAGACACCGACCGACCGACGACGACCGACCGACGAGCCCGACCCGAAACGACCGACCGACCGGCGAACGAACGAACCGAGCCGACCGACCGACCGACACCGACCGACGAGACAGACCGACCGACCGACCGACCGACCGACCGACCGCGACCGACAGAAGACGACCGACCCGACCGAGCGACGACACCGGACGACCGACCGACGACCGACCCGACGACCGACCGACGACCGACCGACCGAGGAGAGAGAGCGAGGAGAGCGAGCGAGCGAGCGAGCGAGCGAGCGAGCGGCGAGCGAGCGGCAGGCGACGGAGCAGAGCGAGCGAGCGGCGCGAGCGAGCGAGCGATGCGAGTCGAGCGAGCGAGCGAGTAGCGAGCTAGGCGAGCGAGCGTAGCGAGCGAAGCGAGCGAGAGACGAGCGAGCGTAGCGCCGACAGAGCGAGCGAGCGAGCGCGAGCGAGCGAGAAGCGAGCGAGCGTAGCGGCCGACTGAGCGAGCGAGCGAGCGCGAGCGAGCGTATCGAGCGAGCGAGCGAGCGGCCGGGCCGACCGAGCGAGCGAGCGAGCACGAGTGAGCTGGCGGAGCTGAGCGATGCGAGGCAGAGGCGAGCGAGCAAGCGGCCGGCGACCGCGCGATAGCGAGCGAGCGAGCGAGCGAGCGAGGAGAGATCGAGCGAGACACGAGCGAGCGAGCAAGCTGCCGGCCGAGCTGAGCGAGCGAGCGAGCGAGAGAGCGAGCGATCGTCCGCGCGCAGGAGCGCGCGGCGCGCCGATGCGAGCGAGCGCGCGAGCGAGCGAGCGAGCGTAGCGATGGCGAGCGAGAGCGAGCGAGACTGAGCGAGCGAGCGGAGCGAGTCGAGCAGCGAGCTGAGCGAACGAGCGACAGCGCGAGGCACGGCCGATCGAGCGAGCGAGCGAGCGAGCGAGCGCGCGAGCGAGCGAGCGGCCGGTCCGACCCAGCGAGCGTAGCGCGCTATCGAGCGCAGCGAGCGAGCAGAGCGAGCGAGCGGCCGGCGAACTCGAGCGAGCGAGCGAGCGAGCGAGCTGAGCTGAGCGCGCGAGCGACGCGACGGCGAGCGCCGAGCGAGGACCGAGCAGAGCGAAGAGCGAGCAGGAGCGAGCGAGAGGCCGCCGAGGCAGAGCGAGCGAAGCGAGAGCGAGCGAGCGAGCGAGCGGCCGGCGACCGAGCGAGCGAGGCGAGCGAGCGAGCGAGCGAGCGAGCGAGCGAGCGAGCGGCCGACCGAGCCGAGCGAGCGAGCAGCGAGCGAGCGAGCGAGCGAGCGAGCGAGCGGCCGCGACCGACCGAGCGAGCGAGCGAGCGAGAGAGCGAGCGAGCGAGCGAGCGAGCGAGCGAGCGAGCGAGCGAGCGAGCGAGCGAGCGAGCGAGCGAGCGAGGACGAGCGAGCGAGGAGCGAGCGGCGACGACCGAGCGAGCGAGCGAGCGAGCGAGCGCGAGCGAGCGAGCGAGCGAGCGAGCGGCGAGCGGCCGACCGAGAGCGAGCGAGCGAGCGAGCGAGCGAGCGAGCGCGAGCGAGCGAGCGAGCGAGCGAGCGAGCGAGCGAGAGCAGCGAGCGAGCGAGCGAGCGAGCGAGCGAGCGAGCGAGCGAGCGAGCGAGGGCGAGCCGACCGAGCGAGCGAGCGAGCGAGCGAGCGAGCGAGCGAGGAGCGAGCGAGCGAGCAGCGAGCGAGCGAGCGAGCGAGCGAGCGAGCGAGCGAGCGAGCGAGCGAGCGAGAGAGCGAGCGAGCGAGCGAGCCGGCCGACCGAGCGAGCGAGCGAGCGAGCGAGCGAGCGAGCGAGCGAGCGAGCGAGCGAGCGAGCGAGCGAGCGAGCACGAGCGAGCGAGCGAGCGAGCGAGCGAGCGAGCGAGCGAGCGAGCGAGCGAGCGAGCGGCGGCCGACGCGAGCGAGCGAGCGAGAGCGAGCGAGCGAGCGAGCGAGCGAGCGAGCGAGCGAGCGACGAGCGAGCGAGCGAGCGAGCGAGCGAGCGAGCGAGCGAGCGAGCGAGCGAGCGGCGCGAGCGAGCGAGCAGCGAGCGAGCGAGCGAGCGAGCGAGAGCGAGCGAGCGAGCGAGCGAGCGGCGAGCCGACGAGCGAGCGAGCGAGCGAGCGAGCGAGAGCGAGCGAGCGAGCGACGAGCGAGCGAGCGAGCGAGCGAGCGAGCGAGCGAGCGAGCGAGCGAGCGAGCGAGCGAGCGAGCGAGCGAGCGAGCGAGCGAGCGAGCGAGCGAGGCGAGCGAGCGAGCGAGCGAGCGAGCGAGCGAGCGAGCGAGCGAGCGAGCGAGGAGCGAGCGAGCGAGCGAGCGAGCGGCGGCGAGCGAGCGAGCGAGCGAGCGAGCGAGCGAGCGAGCGAGCGCGAGCGAGCGAGCGAGCCGAGCGAGCGAGCGAGCGAGCGAGCGAGCGAGCGAGCGAGCGAGCGAGCGAGCGAGCGGCGAGCCGAGCGAGCGAGCGAGCGAGCGAGCGAGCGAGCGAGCGAGCGAGCGAGCGGCGCCGAGACGAGAGCGAGCGAGCGAGCGAGGAGAGCGAGCGAGCGAGCGAGCGAGCGAGCGAGCGAGCGAGGAGCGAGCGCGAGCGAGCGAGCGAGCGAGCGAGCGAGCGAGAGAGCGAGCGAGAGCGAGCGAGCGAGCGAGGGCGAGCGACCGAGCGAGCGAGCGAGCGAGCGAGCGAGCGAGCGAGCGAGCGCCGAGCGACCGAGCGAGCGAGCGAGCGAGCGAGCGAGCGAGGAGCGAGCGAGCGAGCGAGCGAGCGAGCGAGCGAGCGACCGAGCGAGCGAGCGAGCGAGCAGACGAGAGCGAGCGAGCGCGAGCGACGAGAGAGCGAGCGAGCGAGCGAGAGAGCGAGCGAGCGAGCGAGCGAGCGAGCGAGCGAGCGAGCGAGCGAGCGAGCCGGCGACCGAGCGAGCGAGCGAGCGAGCGAGAGCGAGCGAGCGAGCGAGCGAGCCGAGCCGACGAGCGAGCGAGCGAGCGAGCGAGCGAGCGAGCGAGCGAGAGAGCGAGCGAGCGAGCGAGCAGCGAGCGAGCGAGCGAGCGAGCGA
This sequence comes from Metacarcinus magister, assembly GCA_029783475.1. NCBI lineage: Eukaryota > Metazoa > Arthropoda > Malacostraca > Decapoda > Cancridae > Metacarcinus > Metacarcinus magister. Next base: position 2,846,778 of record JAPQNM010000008.1, read on the forward strand.
GCGAGCGAGCGAGAGAGCGAGCGAGCGAGCGAGCGAGCGAGACGAGCGAGCGAGCGAGCGAGCGAGCGAGCGAGCGAGCGAGCGAGCGAGCGAGGAGCGAGCGAGCGAGCGAGCGGCGAGCGAGCGAGCGAGCGAGCGAGCGAGCGAGCGAGCGAGCGAGCGAGCGAGCGAGCGAGCGAGCGAGCGAGCGCGGCGAGCGAGCGAGCGAGCGAGCGAGCGAGCGAGCGAGCGAGCGAGCGAGCGAGCGAGCGAGCGAGCGAGCGAGCGAGCGAGCGAGCGAGCGAGCGAGCGAGCGAGCGAGCGAGCGAGCGAGCGAGCGAGCGAGCGAGCGAGCGAGCGAGCGAGCGAGCGAGCGAGCGAGCGAGCGAGCGAGCGAGCGAGCGACGAGCGAGCGAGCGAGCGAGGAGCGAGCGAGCGAGCGAGCGACGACCGAGCGAGCGAGCGGAGCGAGCGAGCGCGGCGAGCGAGCGAGCGAGCTGAGCGAGCGAGCGAGCGAGCGAGCGGCCGCGACGACGAGCGCGAGCGAGCGAGCGAGGCGAGCGAGCGAGCAGCGAGCGGACGAGAGCGCGAGCGAGCGAGAGCGAGCGAGCGAGGCGAGCGAGCGGCCGAGCCGAGCGAGGAGCGAGCGAGCGAGGGAGCGAGGGCGAGCGAGCGAGGAGCGGAGCCGAGCGAGCGAGCGAGCGAGCGAGCCGAGCGAGCCGAGCGAGAGCGAGCGAGCGAGCGAGCGAGCGAGCGAGCGAGCGAGCGAGCGAGCGGCGAGCCGAGCGAGCGAGCGAGCGACGAGCGAGCGAGCGAGCGAGCGAGCGAGCGAGAGAGCGAGAGCGAGCGAGGCGGCGCGACGAGCGAGCGAGCGAGCGAGCGAGCGGAGCGCGAGCGAGAGCGAGCAGCGAGCGGCCGGCGACCGAGCGAGCGAGCGAGCGAGCGAGCGAGCGAGCGAGCGCGGCCGACCGAGACGAGCGAGCGAGCGAGCCGAGCGAGCGCGAGCGAGCGAGCGAGCGAGGAGCGAGCGAGCGAGCGAGCGAGCGAGCGAGCGGCGCCGACCGAGCGAGCGAGCGAGCGAGCGGAGCGAGCGAGCGGCGGCCGACCGAGCGAGCGAGCGGAGGAGCGAGCGAGCGAGCGAGAGCGAGGAGCGAGCGAGCGGCGGCCGACCGAGCGAGCGAGCGAGAGCGAGCGAGCGAGCGAGCGAGCGAGCGAGCCGGCCGAGCAGCGAGCGAGACGAGGGAGCGAGCAGCGAGCGAGCGAGCGAGCGAGCGGCAGCCGACGAGCGAGCGAGCGAGCGAGCGAGCGAGGAGCGGAGCGAGCGAGCGAGCCGGCCGACCGAGCGAGCGAGCGAGCGAGCGAGCGAGCGAAGAGCGCGAGCCGAGCGAGCGACGAGCGAGCGAGCGAGCGCGGCGACAGAGCGAGCGAGCGAGCGAGCGAGCGAGCGAGCGAGCGAGCGAGCGAGCGAGCCGGCGACCGACCGAGCGAGCGAGCGAGCGAGCGAGCGAGCGGCGCCGACCGAGCGAGCGAGCGAGCGAGCGAGCGAGCGAGCGAGCGAGGCCGGCCGACCGAGCGAGGAGCGAGCGAGCGAGCCGAGCCGACGAGCGAGCGAGCGAGACGAGCGAGCGAGCGAGCGAGCGGCCGCGAGCGAGCGAGCGAGCGAGAGCGAGGAGCGAGCGAGCGAGCGAGCGAGCGAGAGCGAGCGAGCGAGAGCGAGCGAGCGAGCGAGCGAGCGAGACGAGAGCGAGCGAGAGAGCGAGGAGCGGCCGGCCGACCGAGCGAGCGAGCGAGCGAGCGAGCGAGAGCGAGCGAGAGCTGAGCGAGCGTCGGCCGAGAGCGAGCGAGGAGCGAGCGAGCGAGCGAGCGAGCGAGCGGAGCGAGGAGCGAGAGAGCGAGCGAGCGAGCGAGCGAGCGAGCGAGAGCGAGCGGACGGCCGAGCGAGCGAGCGAGCGAGCGAGCGAGCGAGCGGCCGGCGACGAGCGAGCGAGCGAGCGAGCGAGCGAGCGAGCGAGCGAGCGCGAGCGAGCGAGAGCGAGCGAGCGAGCGAGCGAGCGAGCGAGCGAGCGAGCGAGCGAGCAGCGAGCGAGCGCGACGAGAGAGCGAGCGAGCGAGCGAGCGAGCGAGCGGAGCGAGGAGAGCAGAGCGAGCGAGCGAGCGAGCGACGAGCGAGCGAGCGAGCGAGAGCGAGCGAGCGAGCGAGCGAGCGAGCGAGCGAGCAGCGAGCGCGAGCGAGCGAGCGAGCGAGCGAGCGAGCGAGCGAGCGGCGAAGCGAGCGACGAGCGAGCGAGCGAGCGAGCCGGCGAGCGAGGAGCGAGCGAGCGAGCGAGCTAGCGAGCGAGCGAGGAGCGAGCGAGCGAGCGAGAGCGAGCGCGAGCGAGCGAGCGAGCGAGCGAGCGAGCGAGCGAGCGAGCGAGCGAGCGAGCGAGCGAGCGCGGCCGAAAGCGAGCGAGCGAGCGAGCGAGCGAGCGAGCGAGCGAGCGAGCGAGCGAGCGAGCGAGCGAGCGAGCGAGCGAGCGAGCGAGCGAGGGAGCGAGCGAGAGGCGAGGAGAGGACGAGCGAGCGAGCGAGCGAGCGAGCGAGCGAGCGGCCGGCGAGCGAGCGAGCGAGCGAGCGAGCGAGCGAGAGCGAGCGAGCGAGCGAGCGAGCGGCCGGCGCGACGCGAGCGAGCGAGCGAGCGAGCGAGCGAGCGAGCGAGCGAGCGGCCGAGCCGACCGAGCGAGCGAGCGAGCGAGCGAGCGAGCGAGCGAGCGCGAGCGAGCGGCAGCGAGCGAGCGAGCGAGCGAGCGAGCGAGCGAGCGAGCGAGCGAGCGAGCGAGCGAGCGAGCGCGGCCGACCGAGCGAGCGAGCGAGCGAGCGAGCGAGCGAGCGAGCGAGCGCGAGCGAGCGAGCGAGCGAGCGAGCGAGCGAGCGAGCGAGCGCGAGCGAGCGAGCGAGCGAGGAGCGAGCGAGCGAGCGGCCGGAGCGAGCGAGCGAGCGAGCGAGCGAGCGAGCGAGCGAGCGAGCGAGCGAGCGGCCGCGACGAGCGAGCGAGCGAGCGAGCGAGCGAGCGAGCGAGCCGGCCGACCGAGCGAGCGAGCAGCGAGCGAGCGAGCGAGCGAGCGAGACGAGCGAGCGGCGGGGCGACCGAGCGAGCGAGCGAGCGAGCGAGCGAGCGAGTCGAGCGAGCGAGCGAGCGAGCGAGCGAGCGAGCGAGCGAGCGAGCGAGCGAGCGAGCGAGCGAGCGAGCGCGAGCGAGCGAGCGAGCGAGCGAGCGAGCGAGCGAGCAGGAGCGAGCGAGCGAGCGAGCGAGCGAGGAGCGAGCGGCGACAGAGCGAGCGAGCGAGCGAGGGAGAGCGAGCGAGCGAGCGAGCGACGAGAGCGAGGAGCGAGCGAGCGAGCGAGGCGAGCAGACCGAGCGAGCGAGCGATCGAGCGACGCGAGCGAGCAGCGCGGCCGACCGACAGACCGAGCGAGCGAGCGAGCGAGGCGAGCGAGGAGCGAGCGAGCGAGCGAGCGGCGAGCGAGCGAGCGAGCAGCGAGCGAGCGAGCGAGCGAGCGAGCGAGCGGCACGAGCGAGCGAGCGAGCGAGCGAGCGAGCAGCGAGCGAGCGAGCGAGCGAGCGAGCGAGCGAGCGAGCCGAGCGAGCGAGCGGCGAGACGAGCGAGCGAGCGAGAGCAGTCGAGCGAGGCGGCCGGCCGACCGAGCGAGCGAGCGAGCGAGCGAGCGAGCGAGCAGAGCGAGCGAGCGGCGGCCGACGAGCGAGCGAGACGAGCGAGCGAGCGAGCGAGCGAGCGAGGCGAGCGGCCGAGCGACGAGACGAGCGAGCGAGCGAGCGAGCGAGCGAGCGAGCGAGCGGCCGGCGACGCGAGCGCGAGCGAGACGAGCGAGCGAGCGAGGAGCGAGCGGCCGGCCGAGCGAGCGAGCGAGCGAGCGAGCGAGCGAGCGAGCGAGCGAGCGAGCGAGCGACCGAGCGAGGCGAGCGAGCGACGAGCGAGGAGCGAGCGAGCGAGCGAGCGAGACGACGCGAGCCGAGCGAGAGCGAGCGAGCAGCGAGCGAGCGAGCGAGCGAGCGAGCGAGAGAGCGAGCGAGCGAGCGGAGCGAGAGCAGCGAGCGAGCGAGCGAGCGAGCGAGCGAGCCGAGCGAGCGAGCGAGCGAGAGCGAGCGAGGCGAGCGAGCGAGCGAGCGAGCGGCCGGCGAGCGAGCGAGAGACGAGCGAGCGAAGGAGCGAGCGAGCGAGCGAGCGAGCGAGCGAGCGAGCGGCGAGAGCGAGCGGCGAGCGAGCGAGCGAGCGAGCGAGGCGACGCGAGCGACGAGCGAGCGAGCGAGCGAGCGAGCGAGCGGCCGAGCGAGCGAGCGAGCGAGCGAGCGAGCGAGCGAGCGAGCGAGCGAGCGGCGCCGACCGAGCGAGCGAGCGAGCGAGCGAGCGAGAGAGCGCGCGAGCGAGCGAGCGAGGAGCACGAGCGACGAGCGAGCGAGCGAGCGAGCGAGCGTAGCGAGCGAGCGAGCGAGCGAGCGGCCGGCCGACCGAGAGCGAGCGAGCGAGCGAGCGAGCGAGCGAGCGAGAGCGAGCGAGCGAGCGACGCGAGCGAGCGCGAGCCGGCCGAGAGAGCGAGCGAGCGAGCGAGCGAGCGAGCGAGAGCGAGCGAGCGAGCGAGCGAGCGAGCGAGCGAGCGAGCGAGCGAGCGAGCGAGCGAGCGGCCGGCCGAGCGAGCGAGCGAGCGAGCGAGCGAGCGCGAGCGAGCGACGAGCGAGCGAGCGAGGACGAGCGAGCGAGCGAGCGAGCGAGCGAGCGCCGACGAGAGCGACGAGCGAGCGAGCGAGAGAGCGAGCGAGCGAGCGAGGAGCGAGCGAGCGAGCGAGAGAGCGAGCGAGGAGCGAGCGAGCAGCAGCGAGGAGCGAGCGAGCGGAGCGAGCGAGACGAGCGAGCGAGTCGAGCGAGCGAGCCGAGCGAGCGAGCGAGCGAGCGAGCGAGCGGCGAGCGAGCGAGCGAGCAGCGAGCGAGCAGAGCGAGCGAGCGAGCGCGAGCGAGCGAGCGAGCGAGCGAGCGAGCGAGCGAGCGAGAGCGAGCGAGCGGCCGGCCGACCGAGCGAGCGAGCGAGCGAGCGAGCGAGCGAGAGAGCGAGCGAGCGAGCGAGCGAGCGAGCGAGCGAGCGAGCGAGAGCGAGCGAGCGAGCGAGCGAGCGAGCGACGAGCGAGCGAGCTGCGGCGAGCCGACCGAGCGAGCGAGGCGAGCGAGCGAGCGAGCGAGAGCGAGCGAGCGAGCGAGCGAGCGAGCGAGCGAGCGAGCGAGCGAGCGAGACGAGGCGAGCGAGCGAGCGAGCGAGCGAGCGAGCGGCGAGCCGAGCGAGCGAGCGAGCGAGCGAGCGAGCGAGCGAGCGAGTCGAGCGAGCGAGCGAGCGAGGCGAGCGGAGCGAGCGAGCGACGAGCGACGAGAGCGAGCGAGCGAGGAGCGAGCGAGCGAGCCGACCGAGCGAGCGACCGGGAGCGAGCGAGCGAGCGAGCGAGGCGAGCGAGCGAGCGAGCGAGCGAGCGAGCAGGCGAGCGAGCGAGCGAGCGAGCGAGCGCGAGCGAGCGAGCGAGCGAGCGGGCGAGCGACCGAGCGAGCGAGCGAGCGAGCGAGCGAGCGAGCGAGAGCGAGCGAGCGAGCGAGCGAGCGAGCGAGCGAGCGAGGCGCGACGCGAGAGAGCGAGCGAGCGAGGAGCGAGCGAGCGAGCGAGCGGCGACGAGCAGCGAGCGCGGCGACCGAGCGAGCGAGCGAGCGAGCGAGCGAGCGAGCGGCCGGACGAGCGAGGAGCGTAGCGAGCGAGCGAGCGGCGAGCGAGCGAGCGAGCGAGCGAGCGGCGAGCGGCCGGCCGACGGCCGGGCCGACCGAGCGAGCGAGCGAGCGAGGCGAGCGGCGGCAGACCGAGCGAGCGGAGCAGGAGCGAGCGAGCGAGCGAGCGACGAGCCGAGCGAGCTAGCGAGCGAGCGAGCGAGCGAGCGAGCGAGCGAGCGAGCGGCCGGCCGACCGAGGCAGACGACGAGAGCGAGCGAGAGAGCGAGCGAGCGAGCGAGCGAGCGAGCGAGCGGCGACGAGAGACGAGCGAGAGAGGCGAGCGAGCGAGCGAGCGAGCAGCGAGCGGCGAGCGAGCGAGCGAGCGAGCGAGCGAGCGAGCGAGCAGCGACAGAGAGCGAGCGAGAGAGCGAGCGACGCGAGCGAGCGAGCGGCGGCCGACCGAGCGAGCGAGGCCGGCGGACGAGCGAGCGAGCGAGCGAGGAGCGAGCGAGCGGCCGGCCGGCGCGACGCGAGCGAGCAGCGAGCGAGCGAGCGAGCGAGCGAGCGCGGGCCGGCCGACCGAGCGAGCGAGCGAGCTGAGGAGCGGCGAGGCCGACTGACCGAGCGAGCGAGCAGCGAGCGAGCGAGCCGCGAGCGAGCGAGGGCAGCGAGCGTGCGAGCAGACGACCGAGAAGCGAGCGAGCAGCGAGCGAGCGAGCGAGCGAGCGAGCGGCCGGCGACAGAGCGAGCGAGCGATGGAGCGAGCGAGCGAGCGAGCGAGCGAGCGGCGGCGCGACCGAGCGAGCGAGCGAGGCAGGAGCGAGCGAGCGAGCGAGCGAGCGGCGAGCAGCGAGCGAGGCGACGAGCGAGCAGCGAGCGAGCAGCGAGCGACGACGAGCTGAGCGAGCGAGCGAGCGAGCGAGCGAGCGAGCGGCCGGCCGACACGAGCGAGCGAGCGAGCGGAGCGAGCGAGCAGCGAGCAGCGAGCGAGCGAGGAGCGAGCGGCCGGCCGACCGAGCGAGCGAGCGAGAGCGAGCGAGCGAGCGAGCGAGCGGCCGGCAGACCAAGAGAGCGAGCGCAGCGAGCGAGCGAGCGAGCGAGCGAGCGAGCGAGGAGCGAGGCGGCGACCGAGCGAGCGAGCGAGCGAGTCGAAGCGAGCGAGCGAGCGAGCGAGCGAGCGAGCGAGCGAGCGAGTCGGCCGGCCGACCGAGCGAGCGAGCGAGCGAGAGCGAGCGAGCGAGCGAGCGGGCCGGCCGACCGAGCGAGGCGAGCGAGCGAGGAGCGAAGCGTAGCGAGCGAGCGAGCGAGGAGCGAGCGACGCGAGAGCGAGCGAGCGAGCGAGTCGAGCGAGCGAGCGGCGGCCGACCGAGCGAGCGAGCGAGCGAGCAGAGCGAGCGAGAGAGCGACGGCGAGCGAGCGAGCGGAGCGAGCGAGCGAGCGAGCGAGCGAGCGGCCGGCGGAGCGAGCAGAGCGAGCGAGCGAGGCGGCGAGCGAGAGAGCGGCCGAGCGAGCGAGCGAGCAGCGAGCGAGCGAGCGAGCGAGCGGCGAGCGAGCGAGCGAGCGAGCGAGCGAGGCGAGCGACGAGCGAGCGAGCGAGCGAGCGAGCGAGCGCGGAGCGAGCGAGCGAGCGAGCGAGCGGACGGGCCGAGCGAGCGAGCGAGACGAGCGAGCGAGCGAGCGAGCGAGCGAGCGACCGAGCGACCGAGCGAGCGAGCGAGACGAGCGACGAGCGAGCCGAGCGACCGAGCGAGCGAGCGACCGACGCGAGCGAGCAGAGCGAGCAGAGCGACCGACCGAGCGAGCGAGCGAGGGACGAGCGACGAGCCGAGCGAGCGAGCGACGCGAGCGACCGAGCGACGCGACGCGAGGGCGAGCGAGCGAGCTGACCGAGCCGAAGCGACGCGAGCGAGCGAGCCGACCGAGCGAGCGAGCGACGCGAGCGAGCGAGCCGACGAGCGAGCGAGCCGGCCGACCGAGCAGCGAGCGAGCGAGCGAGCGAGCGAGCGAGCGAGCGATCGAGCGAGCGAGCGAGCGGCGGCCGACGGCGAGCGAGCGAGCGAGCGAGCGAGCGAGCTAGGCGAGCGAGCGGCGAGCGAGCGAGCGAGCGAGCGAGCGAGCGAGCGGCGAGTCTAGCGAGCGAGCGAGCGAGCAGAGGCGCCGGAGAGAGCGAGCGAATCGCGTGATCGAGCGAGCGAGCTGCCGGAGCGACGAGCGAGCGAGCGAGCGAGGCGAGCGGACGAGCGAGCGAGCGAGCGGCCGAGCGAGCGAGCGATGCGAGCGAGCGAGCGAGCGAGCGAGCGAGCGAGCGAGCGAGCGAGCGAGCGAGTCGACCGAGAGCGAGCGAGCGCGACGCGAGCGCGCGAGAGAGCGAGCGAGCGAGCGAGCGAGCGAGCGAGCGAGCGCGCCGAGCGAGCGAGCGAGCGAGCGAGCGTAGCGAGCAGGCGAGCGAGCGAGCGAGCTAGGAGCGAGCGAGCGAGACGAGCGAGCGAGCGAGCGAGCGAGCGAGCGAGCGTGCCGGCCGACCGAGCGAGCGAGCGAGCAGCGAGCGAGCGACGAGCGGCGGCGACGCAGCGAGCCGAGCGAGCGAGCGAGCGAGCGAGCGAGCGAGCGAGGCGGCCGCCGAACGAGCGAGCGAGCGAGCAGCGAGCGAGCGAGCGACGAGCGAGACGCCGGCCGACGATCGAGCGAGCGAGCGAGAAAGCTGAGCGAGCGAGCGAGCGAGCTAGCGGCCGCGAGCGAGCAGCAGCGAGCGAGCGAGCGAGCGAGCGAGCAGCGAGCGAGCGGCGGGCCGACCGAGCGAGCGAGCGAGCGAGCGAGCGACGAGCGAGCGAGCGAGCGAGCGGCGGACCGAGCGAGCGAGCGAGCGAGCGACGAGCGAGCGAGCGAGCCGAGCGAGCGAGCCGACGAGCGAGCGAGCGAGCGAGAGAGCGAGCACGAGCGCGAGCGAGCGAGCGGCCGCCCGACCGAGCGAGCGAGCGAGCGAGCGAGCGAGCGAGCGAGCGTAGCGGCCGGCCGAGCGAGCCGAGCCGAGCGAGGAGCGAGCGAGCGAGCGAGCGAGCGAGCGAGCGGCGGCCGACCAGCCGAGCGAGCTAGCGAGCGAGCGAGCGAGCGAGCGAGCGAGCGAGCGAGCGAGCGAGCGAGCGAGCGAGCGAGCGAGCGAGCACGAGCGAGCGAGCGAGCGAGCGAGCGCAAGCGGGACCGAGCCGACCGAGCGAGCGACCGCGACCGACGCGACGACCGACCGACCGAGCGAGCGACCGAGCTAGCGAGCGAGCGAGCGAGCGAGCGCGAGCGAGCGAGCAGCGAGCGAGCGAGCGAGCGAGCGAGCGGCGAGCGGCCGGCCGCGCGACCGAGCGACCTAGCGAGCGAGCGCGAGCGACGACCGAGCGAGCGAGCGAGCGAGCGAGCAGCGAGCGAGCGAAGCGCGAGCTGAGCGAGCGAGCGAGCGAGCGAGCGAGCAGCGAGCGAGCGGCCGGCGACCGAGCGAGCGAGCGAGCGAGCGAGCGCGAGGCGAGCGAGCGAGCGACGAGCGAGCGAGCGAGCTAGCGGCGAGCGAGCGAGCGAGCGAGCGAGCGAGCGAGCGAGCGAGCGAGCGAGCGAGCGGCGACGACGAGCGAGCGAGCGAGCGAGCGAGCGAGCGAGCGAGCGAGCGAGCGAGCAGCGAGCGAGCGAGCGCGAGCCGACCGACGCGAGCGAGCGAGCGAGCGCGAGGAGCGAGCGAGCGAGCGAGCGAGCGGCGAGCGAGCGCGAGCGAGCGAGCGAGCGAGCGACGACCGAGCGAGCGAGCGAGCGAGCGAGCGAGCGAGCGAGCGCAGGCGGCCGAGCGACCGAGCGACGCGAGCGAGCAGCGAGCGAGCGAGCCGAGCGAGCAGGGCCGACCGACGACGAGAGCGAGGAGAGCGAGCGAGCGAGCGAGCGAGCGACCGAGCGAGCGAGCGAGCGAGCGAGCGGAGCGAGCGAGCGACGGCCGACGACCGAGCGAGCGAGCGAGCGAGCGAGCGAGCGAGCGAGCGAGCGAGCGAGCGAGCGAGCGAGGCGAGCGAGCGGCGCGAGCCGAGCGACCGAGCGAGCGAGCGAGGAGCGAGCGAGCGAGCGAGCGAGAGCGCGAGCGACGAGCCGAGCGAGCGAGCGAGCGAGCGAGCGAGCGAGCGAGCGCGGCCGACCGACGAGCGAGCGAGCGAGCGGAGCGAGCGAGCGAAGCGAGCGAGCGAGCAGCGAGCGAGCGAGCGAGCGAGCAGCGAGCGAGCGAGCGGCCGGCCGAGCGCGAGCGAGCGAGCGAGCGAGCGAGCGAGCGAGCGAGCGAGCGAGCGGCGAGCGAGCGAGCGAGCGAGCGAGCGAGCGAGCGAGCGAGCAGAGCGGCCGGCCGACCGACCGACGAGCGCGCGAGCGAGCGAGCGAGCGAGCGAGCGAGCGAGCGAGCGAGCGAGCGAGCGAGCGGCCGGCCGACGAGCGAGCGACGAGCGAGCGAGCGAGCGAGCGAGCGAGCGAGCGAGCGAGCGAGCGCGAGCGAGCGAGCGAGCGAGCGAGCGAGCGAGCGAGCGGCGAGCGAGCGAGGAGCGAGCGAGCGACGAGCGAGCCGAGCGAGGCGAGCGAGCGAGCGAGCGAGCGGCGAGCGAGCGAGCGAGCGAGCGAGACGAGCGAGCGACGACGAGCGAGCGACCAGCGCCGACGACCGACGCGACCGAGCGACGCGACCGACCGACCGACCGACCGACCGACGCGACCGACCGACTCCGACACCGACGACGACCGAGCGACGACCGACCGACCGACGACCACCGACCGACCGACCGACCGACGACCGACGACCGACCGACGACCGCCGACCGACCGACCTACCGACCGACCGACCGAGCGACCGACGCGACCGACCGACCGACCGACGCGACCGACCGACCGACCGACCCGACCGACCGACCGACCGACCGACCGACCGAGCCGACCGACCGAGCGACCGACCGACCGACCGACCGACCGACCGACCGACCGACCACGACCGACGACCGACCGACCGACCGACCGACCGACCGACCGACCGACCGACCGACCGACCGACCGACCGACCGACCGACCGACCGACCGACACCGACCGACCGACCGACCGACCGACCGACACCGACCGAACGACCGACCGACCGACGACCGACCGACCGACCCGACCGACCGACCGACCGACGACCGACCGACCGACCGACCGACCGACCGACCGACCGACCGACCGACCGACCGACCGACCGACCGACCGACCGACCGACCGACCGACCGACCGACCGACCGACCGACCGACCGACCGACCGACCGACCGACCGACCGACCGACCGACGACCGACCGACCGACCGACCGACCGACCGACCGACCGACCGACCGACCGACCGACGACCGACCGACCGACGAGCGAGCGAGCGAGCGAGCGAGCGAGCGAGCGACGACCGACGAGCAGAGAGCGACGAGCGAGCGAGCGACCGAGCGAGCGAGCGAGCGGCGGCCGAGCGACGAGCGAGCGAGCGAGCGAGCGAGCGAGCGAGCGAGCGAGCGAGCGGCGAGCGAGCGAGCGAGCGGCCGGCGACCCGAGCGAGCGAGCGAGCGACCGAGCAGCGAGCGAGCCGAGCGAGCGGCGATCGAGCGAGCGAGAGGCCGGCAGCGAGCGAGCGGCGAGCGAGCGAGCGAGCGATCGGCCGAGCGAGCGAGCGAGCGAGCGAGCGAGACGAGCGAGCGAGCGAGCAGGCGGCCGGACCGAGCGAGCGAGCGAGCGAGCGAGCGAGCGAGCGAGCGGCCGGCCGACCGAGCGAGAGCGAGCGAGCGAGCGAGCGAGCGAGCGAGCCGAGCGAGCGCGACGAGCGAGCGAGCGAGCGAGCGAAGCGAGCGAGCGAGCGAGCGAGCGACGAGCAGCGAGCGCGCGGCCGACCGAGCGAGCGAGCGAGCGAGCGAGCGAGCGAGCGAGCGAGCGAGCGAGCGACGAGCGTAGCGAGCGAGCGAGCGAGCGGCCGGCCGACAGCGAGCGAGCGACGAGCGATCGAGCGAGCGAGCGAGCGAGCGAGCGAGCGAGCGAGCGAGCGAGCCGGCGAGCGATCGAGCGAGCGAGCGAGCGAGCGAGCGAGAGCCGGCCGACCGAGCGAGCGACGACCGAGCGAGCGAGCGAGAGCGAGCGAGCGAGCGAGCGAGCGAGCGAGCGAGCGACGAGCGAGCGAGCGAGCGAGCGAGCGAGCGAGCGAGCGAGCGAGCCTGCGGCCGGCAGCCGAGCGAGCGAGCGAGCGAGCGACCGACGACCGACCGACCGACGCGAGCCGACGCGAGCCGACGAGCGACCGAGCGAGCGCCGAGCGACCGAGCGAGCGACGACCGTACCGACCGAGCGAGCGACGAGCGAAGCGAGCGAGCGACGAGCCGAGCGAGCGAGCGAGCGAGCGACGACCGAGCGAGCGAGCGAGCGAGCGAGCGAGCGGCCGGCCGACCGAGCGAGCGAGCGAGCGAGCAGCGAGCGAGCGAGCCGAGCGATGGCGAGCGAGCGGCCGGCCGACCGAGCGGCGAGCGAGCGAGCGAGCGAGCGAGCGAGCGAGCGAGCCGGCAGAGCGAGCGAGCGAGCGGAGCGAGCGAGAGCGAGCGAGCGAGCGAGCGAGCGAGCCAGCGAGCGAGCGGCCGGCGAGCGAGCGAGCGAGCCGGCGACGACGAGCGAGCGAGCGAGCGAGCGAGCGCGTAGCGAGCGAGCGAGCGAGCGAGCGAGCGGCGGCCGACCGAGCGAGCGAGCGAGCAGCGAGCGAGGGACGGCCGCGAGCGAGCGAGCGAGCGAGCGCGCGAGAGGCCGGCCAGACCGAGCAGCGAGCGAGCGAGCGAGCGAGCGATCGAGCGAGCGAGCGCGAGCGGGCGAGCGAGCCGCCAGCGAGCGAGGAGCGAGCGAGCGAGCGAGCGAGCGAGCGAGCGCCGGCGACCGAGCGAGCGAGCGAGCGAGTCGAGAGAGCGAGCAGCGAGCGGCCGGCCGACCGAGCGAGGGGCGCGAGCGAGCGAGCGAGCGAGCGGCCGGCCGACCGAGCGAGCGAGCGAGCGAGCGAGCGACGCGAGCGAGCGAGCGAGGGCCGGCCGACGCGAGCGGAGGCGAGCGAGCGAGACGAGCGAGCGGCCGGCCCGACCGACGAGCGAGCGAGCGAGCGAGCGAGCGAGGAGCAGCGAGCGAGCGAGCGGCCGGCCCGAACGAGCGAGCGGCAGCGACGAGCGAGCACGAGCGGCGAGCCGACGAGCGACGAGCGAGCGAGCGAGCGAGCAGGAGCGAGCGAGCGAGCGGCCGGCGACGACCGAGCGAAGCGAGCCGAGCAGGAGCGAGCGAGCGAGACGAGCGAGCGAGCGAGCGGCCGGCCGACCGAGCGAGACGAGCGGAGCGAGAGAGCGAGAGCGAGCGAGCGAGCGAGCGAGCGAGCGAGCGACAGCGCGAGCGAGCGAGCGAGCAGCGAGCGAGCGAGCGAGCGACGAGCGAGCGAGCGGCACGGCCGACGGCCGGCCGGCCGGCCGCCGGCGGCCGGCCGACCGGCCGGCCGACCGACCGACCGACCGACCGAGCGAGCGAGCGAGCGAGCGACGAGCGACGCGAGCGAGCGAGCGAGCGACGCGGCGTGCCGACCGACCAGCGAGCGAGCGAGCGAGAGCGGCCCGGCGACCGACGAGGAGCGGCGAGCGAGCCGAGGGAGCGAGCGAGCACGGCCGACCGAGCGAGCGAGCGAGCGAGCGAGCGAGCGGCCGGCCGAACGAGGCGAGCGAGCGAGCGAGTCGAGGAGAAGCGAGCAGCGAGCAGGCCGGCCGGGCCGAGCGAGCGCGAGCGAGCGAGCGAGCGAGCGACGGCGAGCGAGCGAGCGAGCGACGAGCGAGCGAGCGAGCGAGCGAGCGGCCGGCGACCGAGCGAGCGAGCGAGCGAGCGAGCGAGCGGCCGGCCGACCGAGCGAGCGGCGACGCGAGCGAGCGAGCGAGCGAGCGCCGGCCGACCGAGCGAGCGAGCGAGCGAGCGAGCGAGCGAGGCCGGCCGACCGAGCGAGAGCACGAGCGAGCTAGAGCGAGCGAGGAGCGAGCGGCCGGCCGACCGAGCGAGCGAGCGAGCGAGCGAGCGAGCGAGCGAGCGAGCGAGCGAGCGAGCGGCCGCCGACCGAGCGAGCGAGCGAGCGAGCGAGCGGGGCGCGGCACGAGACCGAGCGCGAGCGAGCGAGCGAGCGAGCGAGCGAGCGAGCGCGGCCGGCCGACCGAGCGAGCGAGCGAGCGAGCGAGCGAGCGAGCGAGGGCCGAGCCGAGCGAGCGAGCGACGAGCGAGCGAGCGAGCGACGAGCGAGCGAGCGGCCGACCGACAGCGGCGAGCGAGCGCGAGCGACGAGCGGGAGCGAGCGAGCGAGCGAGCGGAGCGAGCGGCGACACGAGCGAGCGAGCGAGCGAGCGAGCGAGCGGCCGGCCGACCGAGCGAGCGAGCGAGCGAGCGAGCGAGCGAGCGAGCGGCCGGCCGACCGCGAGCGAGCGAGCGAGCGAGCGAGCGAGCGAGCGAGCGAGCGGCCGGCCGACCGAGCGAGCGAGCGAGCGAGCGAGCGAGCGAGCGAGAGAGCGAGCCGACGACGAGCGAGCGAGCGAGCGAGCCGGCCGACCGAGCGAGCGAGAGCGAGCGAGCGAGCGAGCGAGCGGCGGCCGACCGAGCGAGCGAGCGAGCGAGCGAGCGAGCGAGCGAGCGAGCGAGCGAGCGACGAGCGAGCGAGCGAGCGAGCGAGCGAGCGAGCGAGCCGGCCGACCGAGCGAGCGAGCGAGCGAGCGAGCGAGCGAGCGGCGAGCGAGCGAGCGAGCGAGCGACGAGCGAGCGAGCGAGCGAGCGAGCGAGCGAGCGCCGGCCGACCGAGCGAGCGAGCGAGCGAGCGAGCGAGCGAGCGAGCGAGCGAGCGAGCGAGCGAGCGAGCGAGCGAGCGAGCGGCGCGAGCGAGCGAGCGAGCGAGCGAGCGAGCGAGCGAGCGAGCGAGCGAGCGGCGGCCGACCGAGCGAGCGAGCGAGCGAGAGAGCGAGGGCGACCGAGCGAGCGAGCGAGCGAGCGAGCGAGCGAGCGAGCGAGCGAGAGCGAGCGGCGGCCGACCGAGCGAGCGAGCGAGCGAGCGAGCGAGCGAGCGAGCAGAGCGCGAGCGAGCGAGCGAGCGAGCGAGCGAGCGACGGCGAGCGAGCGAGCGAGCGAGCGAGCGAGCGAGCGGCGACCGAGCGAGCGAGCGAGCGAGCGAGCGAGCGGCCGGCCGAGCCGAGCGAGCGAGCAGCGAGCGAGCGGGCAGCGAGCGAGCGAGCGGCCGGCCGACCGAGCGAGCGAGCGAGCGAGCGAGAGCGAGCGAGCGAGCGAGCGAGCGAGCGCGAGCGAGCGAGCGAGCGAGCGAGCGAGCGGCCGGCCGACCGAGCGAGCGAGCGAGCGAGCGAGCGAGCGAGCGAGCGAGCGAGCGAGCGAGCGAGCGAGCGAGCGGCGAGCGACCGAGCGGAGCGAGCGAGCGAGCGAGCGAGCGAGCGAGCGAGCGAGCGAGCGAGCGAGCGGCCGACCGAGCGAGCGAGCGAGCGAGCGAGCGAGCGAGGCGAGCGAGCGAGCGGAGCGAGCGAGCGAGCGAGCGAGCGAGCGAGCGAGCGAGCGAGCGAGCGAGCGAGCGAGCGAGCGAGCGAGCGAGCGAGCGGCCGGCCGACCGAGCGAGCGAGCGAGCGAGCGAGCGAGCGAGCGAGCGAGCGAGCGAGCGAGCGAGCGAGCGAGCGAGCGAGCGAGCGAGCGAGCGAGCGAGCGAGCAGCGAGCGAGCGAGCGAGCGAGCGAGCGAGCCGGCCGACCGAGCGAGCGAGCGAGCGAGCGAGCGAGCGAGCGAGCGAGCGAGCGAGCGAGCGAGCGAGCGAGCGAGCGGCCGGCCGACGAGCGAGCGAGCGAGCGAGCGAGCGAGCGAGCGAGCGAGCGAGCGAGCGAGCGAGCCGAGCGACCGAGCGAGCGAGCGAGCGAGCGAGCGAGCGAGCGAGCGAGCGAGCGGCCGGCGACGAGCGAGCGAGCGAGCGAGCGAGCGAGCGAGCGAGCGAGCGAGGAGCGAGCGAGCGAGCGAGCGAGCGAGCGAGCGAGCGAGCGAGCGAGCGAGCGAGCGAGCGAGCGGCCGGCCGACCGACCGAGCGAGCGAGCGAGCGAGCGAGCGAGAGCGAGCGAGCGAGCGAGCGAGCGAGCGAGCGAGCGAGCGAGCGAGCGAGAGCGAGCGAGCGAGCGAGCAGCGAGCGAGCGAGCGAGCGAGCGAGCGAGCGAGCGAGCGAGCGAGCGAGCGAGCGACGAGCGAGCGAGCGAGCGAGCGAGCGAGCGAGCGAGCGAGCGGCCGGCCGACGAGCGAGCGAGCGAGCGAGCGAGCGAGCGAGCGAGCGAGCGAGCGAGCGGCGAGCGAGCGAGCGAGCGAGCGAGCGAGAGCGAGCGAGCGAGCGAGCGAGCGGCCGGCCGAGCGAGCGAGCAGCGAGCGAGCGAGCGAGCGAGCGAGCGAGCGAGCGAGCGAGCGAGAGAGCGAGCGAGCGAGCGAGCGGCGAGCCGAGCGAGCGAGCGAGCGAGCGAGCGAGCGAGCGAGCGAGCGAGCGGCGCGACCGAGCGAGCGAGCGAGCGAGCGAGCGAGCGAGCGAGCGAGCGAGCGGCGCGACCGAGCGAGCGAGCGAGCGAGCGAGCGAGCGAGCGAGCGAGCGAGCGAGCGAGCGAGCGAGCGAGCGAGCGAGCGAGCGAGCGAGCGAGGGCCGGCCGACCGAGCGAGAGCGAGCGAGGAGCGAGCGAGCGAGCGAGCGAGCGGCCGGCCGACGAGCGAGCGAGCGAGCGAGCGAGCGAGCGAGCGAGCGAGCGAGCGAGCGAGCGAGCGAGCGAGCGAGCGAGCGACCGAGCGAGCGAGCGAGCGAGAGCGAGCGAGCGAGCGAGCGAGCGAGCGGCGGCCGAGCGAGCGAGCGAGCGAGCGAGCGAGACGAGCGAGCGAGCGAGCGAGCGAGCGAGCGAGCGAGCGAGCCGAGCGAGCGAGCGAGCGAGCGAGCGAGCGAGCGAGCGAGCGAGCGAGCGAGCGAGCGAGCGAGCGAGCGAGCGAGCGAGCGAGCGAGCGAGCGAGCGAGCGAGCGAGCGGCCGGCCGACCGACGAGCGAGCGAGCGAGCGAGCGAGCGAGCGAGCGAGCGAGCGACGAGCGAGCGAGCGAGCGAGCGAGCGAGCGAGCGAGCGAGCGAGCGAGCAGCGGCGAGCGAGCGAGCGAGCGAGCGAGCGAGCGAGCGAGCGAGCGAGCGAGCGAGCGGCCGGCGACCGAGCGAGCGAGCGAGCGAGCGAGCGAGCGAGCGAGCGAGCGAGCGAGCGCGAGCGAGCGAGCGAGCGAGCGAGCGAGCGAGCGAGCGAGCGAGCGAGCGAGCGGCGGCCGACCGAGCGAGCGAGCGAGCGAGAGCGAGCGAGCGAGCGAGCGAGCGAGCGAGCGAGCGAGCGAGCGAGCGAGCGAGCGAGCGAGCGAGCGAGCGAGCCGAGCGAGCGAGCGAGCGAGCGAGCGAGCGAGCGAGCGAGCGGCGACCGAGCGAGCGAGCGAGCGAGCGAGCGAGCGAGCGAGCGAGCGAGCGAGCGAGCGAGCGAGCGAGCGAGCGAGCGAGCGAGCGAGCGAGCGAGCGAGCGAGCGAGCGAGCGAGCGAGCGAGCGAGCGAGCGAGCGAGCGAGCGAGCGAGCGAGCGAGCCGAGCGACGAGCGAGCGAGCGAGCGAGCGAGCGAGCGAGCGAGCGACGCGAGCGAGCGAGCGAGCGAGCGAGCGAGCGAGCGAGCGAGCGAGCGCGGCGACCGAGCGAGCGAGCGAGCGAGCGAGCGAGCGAGCGAGCGAGCGAGCGAGCGAGCGAGCGAGCGAGCGAGCGAGCGAGCGAGCGGCCGGCCGACCGAGCGAGCGAGCGAGCGAGCGAGCGAGCGGCCGAGCGAGCGAGCGAGCGAGCGAGCGAGCGAGCGAGCGAGCGAGCGAGCGAGCGAGCGAGCGAGCGGCGGCCGACCGAGCGAGCGAGCGAGCGAGCGAGCGAGCGAGCGAGCGACGGCCGACCGAGCGAGCGAGCGAGCGAGCGAGCGAGCGAGCGAGCGAGCGAGCGAGCGAGCGAGCGAGCGAGCGAGCGAGCGAGCGAGCGAGCGAGCGAGCGGCGAGCGAGCGAGCGAGCGAGCGAGCGAGCGAGCGAGCGAGCGAGCGAGCGAGCGAGCGAGCGAGCGCGAGCGAGCGAGCGAGCCGAGCGAGCGAGCGAGCGAGCGAGCGAGCGAGCGAGCGAGCGAGCGAGCGAGCGAGCGAGCGAGCGAGCGAGCGAGCGAGCGAGCGAGCGAGCGAGCGAGCGAGCGAGCGAGCGAGCGAGGCGAGCGAGCCGAGCGAGCGAGCGAGCGAGCGAGCGAGCGAGCGAGCGAGCGAGCGAGCGAGCGAGCGAGCGAGCGAGCGAGCGAGCGAGCGAGCCGGCGACCGAGCGAGCGAGCGAGCGAGCGAGCGGCCGGCCGACCGAGCGAGCGAGCGAGCGAGCGAGCGAGCGAGCGAGCGAGCGAGCGAGCGAGCGAGCGCGAGCGAGCGAGCGAGCGAGCGAGCGAGCGAGCGAGCGAGCGGCCGGCCGACCGAGCGAGCGAGCGAGCGAGCGAGCGAGCGAGCGAGCGAGCGAGCGAGCGAGCGAGCCGGCGACGAGCGACCGAGCGAGCGAGCGAGCGACGAGCGAGCGAGCGAGCGAGCGAGCGAGCGAGCGAGCCGAGCGAGCGAGCGAGCGAGCGAGCGAGCGAGCGAGCGAGCGAGCGAGCGAGCGAGCGAGCGGCCGACCGAGCGAGCGAGCGAGCGAGCGAGCGAGCGAGCGAGCGAGCGAGCGAGCGGCCGGACCGAGCGAGCGAGCGAGCGAGCGAGCGAGCGAGCGAGCGAGCGAGCGAGCGAGCGAGCGAGCGAGCGAGCGAGCGAGCGGCCGGCCGAGCGAGCGAGCGAGCGAGCGAGCGAGCGAGCGAGCGAGCGAGCGAGCGAGCGGCCGGCCGACCGAGCGAGCGAGCGAGCGAGCGAGCGAGCGAGCGAGCGAGCGAGCGGCCGAGCCGAGCGAGCGAGCGAGCGAGCGAGCGAGCGAGCGAGCGAGCGAGCGAGCGAGCGGCCGGCCGAGCGAGCGAGCGAGCGAGCGAGCGAGCGAGCGAGCGAGCGAGCGGCCGGCCGACCGAGCGAGCGAGCGAGCGAGCGAGCGAGCGAGCGAGCGAGCGAGCGAGCGAGCGAGCGGCCGAGCGAGCGAGCGAGCGAGCGAGCGAGCGAGCGAGCGAGCGAGCGCCGGCCGACCGAGCGAGCGAGCGAGCGAGCGAGGAGCGAGCGAGCGAGCGAGCGAGCGAGCGAGAGCGAGCGAGCGAGCGAGCGAGCGAGCGAGCGAGCGAGCGAGCGAGCGAGCGAGCGAGCGAGCGAGCGAGCGAGCGAGCGAGCGAGCGAGCAGCGAGCGAGCGAGCGAGCGAGCGAGCGAGCGAGCGAGCGAGCGAGCGAGCGAGCGAGCGAGCGAGCGAGCGAGCGAGCGGCCGGCCGACCGAGCGAGCGAGCGAGCGAGCGAGCGAGCGAGCGAGCGGCCGAGCCGAGCGAGCGAGCGAGCGAGCGAGCGAGCGAGCGAGCGAGCGAGCGAGCGAGCGAGCGAGCGAGCGGCCGACCGAGCGAGCGAGCGAGCGAGCGAGCGAGCGAGCGAGCGAGCGAGCGAGCGAGCGAGCGAGCGAGCGAGCGAGCGAGCGAGAGCGAGCGAGCGAGCGAGCGAGCGAGCGAGCGAGCGAGCGGCCGAGCCGAGCGAGCGAGCGAGCGAGCGAGCGAGCGAGCGAGCGAGCGAGCGAGCGAGCGAGCGGCGAGCGAGCGAGCGAGCGAGCGAGCGAGCGAGCGAGCGAGCGAGCGAGCGAGCGAGCGAGCGAGCGAGCGAGCGGCGACGAGCGAGCGAGCGAGCGAGCGAGCGAGCGAGCGAGCGAGCGAGCGAGCGAGCGCGGCCGACCGAGCGAGCGAGCGAGCGAGCGAGCGAGCGAGCGAGCGAGCGAGCGAGCGGCCGGCCGAGCGAGCGAGCGAGCGAGCGAGCGAGCGAGCGAGCGAGCGAGCGAGCGAGCGAGCGAGAGCGAGCGAGCGAGCGAGCGAGCGAGCGAGCGAGCGAGCCGAGCGAGCGAGCGAGCGAGCGAGCGAGCGAGCGGCCGACCGAGCGAGCGAGCGAGCGAGCGAGCGAGCGAGCGAGCGAGCGAGCGAGCGAGCGAGCGAGCGAGCGAGCGAGCGAGCGAGCGAGCGAGCGAGCGAGCGGCGGCCGAGCGAGCGAGCGAGCGAGCGAGCGAGCGAGCGAGCGAGCGAGCGGCCGAGCGAGACGAGCGAGCGAGCGAGCGAGCGAGCGAGCGAGCGAGCGAGCGAGCGAGCGAGCGAGCGAGCGAGCGCGGCCGACCGAGCGAGCGAGCGAGCGAGCGAGCGAGCGAGCGAGCGAGCGAGCCGAGCGAGCGAGCGAGCGAGCGAGCGAGCGAGCGAGCGAGCGAGCGAGCGAGCCGGCCGACCGAGCGAGCGAGCGAGCGAGCGAGCGAGCGAGCGAGCGAGCGAGCGAGCGAGCGAGCGAGCGAGCGAGCGAGCGCGGCCGACCGAGCGAGCGAGCGAGCGAGCGAGCGAGCGAGCGAGCGAGCGAGCGAGCGGCCGGCCGACCGAGCGAGCGAGCGAGCGAGCGAGCGAGCGAGCGAGCGAGCCGACCGAGCGAGCGAGCGAGCGAGCGAGCGAGCGAGCGAGCGAGCGAGCGAGCGAGCGAGCGGCCGAGCCGAGCGAGCGAGCGAGCGAGCGAGCGAGCGAGCGAGCGAGCGAGCGAGCGAGCGAGCGGCCGGCCGACCGAGCGAGCGAGCGAGCGAGCGAGCGAGCGAGCGAGCGAGCGAGCGAGCGAGCGAGCGAGCGAGCGAGCGAGCGGCGAGCGAGCGAGCGAGCCGAGCGAGCGAGCGAGCGAGCGAGCGAGCGAGCGAGCGGCCGAGCCGAGCGAGCGAGCGAGCGAGCGAGCGAGCGAGCGAGCGAGCGAGCGAGCGAGCGAGCGAGCGAGCGAGCGAGCGAGCGAGCGAGCGACGAGCGAGCGAGCGAGCGAGCGAGCGAGCGAGCGAGCGGCCGGCCGACCGACGAGCGAGCGAGCGAGCGAGCGAGCGAGCGAGCGAGCGAGCGAGCGAGCGAGCGAGCGAGCGAGCGAGCGAGCGAGCGAGCGAGCGAGCGAGCGAGCGAGCGAGCGAGCGAGCCGAGCGAGCGAGCGAGCGAGCGAGCGAGCGAGCGAGCGAGCGAGCGAGCGAGCGAGCGAGCGAGCGAGGCGAGCGAGCGAGCGAGCGAGCGAGCGAGCGAGCCGAGCGAGCGAGCGAGCGAGCGAGCGAGCGAGCGAGCGAGCGAGCGGCCGACCGAGCGAGCGAGCGAGCGAGCGAGCGAGCGAGCGAGCGAGCGAGGCCGGCCGAGCGAGCGAGCGAGCGAGCGAGCGAGCGAGCGAGGAGCGAGCGAGCGAGCGAGCGAGCGAGCGAGCGAGCGAGCGAGCGAGCGGCGGCCGACCGAGCGAGCGAGCGAGCGAGCGAGCGAGCGAGCGGCGGCCGACCGAGCGAGCGAGCGAGCGAGCGAGCGAGCGAGCGAGCGAGCGAGCGAGCGAGCGAGCGAGCGAGCGAGCGAGCGAGCGAGCGCCGAGCGACCGAGCGAGCGAGCGAGCGAGCGAGCGAGCGAGCGAGCGAGCGAGCGAGCGAGCGAGCGAGCGAGCGCGGCCGACGACGAGCGAGCGAGCGAGCGAGCGAGCGAGCGAGCGAGCGAGCGAGCGAGCGAGCGACCGAGCGAGCGAGCGAGCGAGCGAGCGAGCGAGCGAGCGAGCCGAGCGAGCGAGCGAGCGAGCGAGCGAGCGAGCGGAGCGAGCGAGCGAGCGAGCGAGCGAGCGAGCGAGCGAGCGAGCGAGCGAGCGAGCGAGCCGAGCGAGCGAGCGAGCGAGCGAGCGAGCGAGCGAGCGAGCGAGCGGCCGGCCGACGCGAGCGAGCGAGCGAGCGAGCGAGCGAGCGAGCGAGCGAGCGAGCGAGCGGCCGGCCGACCGAGCGAGCGAGCGAGCGAGCGAGCGAGCGAGCGAGCGGCAGCGAGCGAGCGAGCGAGCGAGCGAGCGAGCGCGAGCGAGCGAGCGAGCGAGCGAGCGAGCGAGCCGAGCGAGCGAGCGAGCGAGCGAGCGAGCGAGCCCGGCGACCGACGAGAGCGAGCGAGCGAGCGAGCGAGCGAGCAGCGAGCGAGCGACGAGCGGCCGAGCCGACCGAGCGAGCGAGCGAGCGAGCGAGCGAGCGAGCGAGCGAGCGAGCGAGCGAGCGAGCGAGCGAGCGAGCGAGCCGAGCGAGCGAGCGACGCGAGCGAGCGAGCGAGCGAGCGAGCGAGCCGCCGACCGAGCGAGCGAGCGAGCGAGCGAGCGAGCGAGCGAGCCGAGCCGAGCGAGCGAGCGAGCGAGCGAGCGAGCGAGCGAGCGAGCGAGCGAGCGGCCGACCGAGCGAGCGAGCGAGCGAGCGAGCGAGCCGAGCGAGCGAGCAGCGAGCGAGCCGAGCGAGCGAGCGAGCGAGCGAGCGAGCGAGCGAGCGAGCCGGCCGACCGAGCGAGCGAGCGAGCGAGCGAGACGAGCGAGCGGCCGGCCGACCGAGCGAGCGAGCGAGCGAGCGAGCGAGCGAGCGAGCGAGCGAGCGAGCGAGCGCGGCCGACGACGAGCGAGCGAGCGAGCGAGCGAGCGAGCGAGCGAGCGAGCGAGCGAGCGAGCGAGCGAGCGAGCGAGCGAGCGAGCGAGCGAGCGAGCGGCCGGCCGACGAGCGAGCGAGCGAGCGAGCGAGCGAGCGAGCGAGCGACGCGGCGAGCGAGCGACCGAGCGAGAGCGAGCGAGCGAGCGAGCGACGGCCGGCCGACCGAGCGAGCGAGCGAGCGAGCGAGCGAGCGAGCGAGCGAGCCGACCGAGCGACGAGCGAGCGAGCGAGCGGCGAGCGAGCGACGGCGAGCGAGAGGAGCGAGCGAGCGCGACGAGCGAGCGAGCGCCGACGACGAGCGAGCGAGCGAGCGAGCGAGCGAGCGAGCGAGCGGCCGGCCGACCGAGCGAGCGAGCGAGCGAGCGAGCGAGCGAGCGAGCGAGCGAGCAGAGCGAGCGAGCGAGCGAGCGCGCGAGCCGACGAGCGAGCGAGCGAGCGAGCGAGCGAGCGAGCGGAGCCGACGAGCGAGCGAGCGAGCGAGCGAGCGAGCGAGCGAGCGAGCGACGCGAGCCGCGAGCGAGCGAGCGAGCGAGCGAGCGGAGCGAGCGAGCCGAGCGAGCGAGCGAGCCGAGCGAGCGAGCGAGCGAGCGAGCGAGCGAGCGAGCGAGCGCGGCCGACCGAGCGAGCGAGCGAGCGAGCGAGCGAGCGAGCGAGCGAGCGAGCGAGCGGCCGGCCGACCGAGCGAGCGAGCGAGCGAGCGAGCGAGCGAGCGAGGCGCGGCACGAGCGAGCGGAGCGAGCGAGCGGAGCGAGCGAGCGAGCGAGCGAGCGAGCGAAGCGAGCGAGCGAGCGAGCGAGCGAGCGAGCGAGCGAGCGAGAGCGGCCGACCGAGCGAGCGAGCGAGCGAGCGAGCCGAGCGAGCGAGCGACGAGCGAGCGAGCGAGCGAGCGAGCGAGCGAGCGAGCGAGCGATCGGCGCGACCGAGCGAGCGAGCGAGCGAGCGAGCGAGCGAGCGAGGAGCGAGCGGGCCGCGACGAGCGAGGAGCGAGCGAGCGAGGAGCGGAGCGAGCGGGAGCGAGCGCGGCGAGCGAGCGAGCGAGCGAGCGAGCGAGCGAGCGAGCGAGCGACGCGAGCGGCCGGCCGACCGAGCGAGCGAGCGAGCGAGCGAGCGAGCGAGCGAGCGAGCGGCCGAGCGAGCGAGCGAGCGAGCGAGCGAGCGAGCGAGCGAGCGCGAGCGACAGAGCGAGCGAGCGAGCGAGCGAGCGAGCGAGCGAGCGAGCGCCGACGAGCGAGCGAGCGAGCGAGCGATGCGAGCGAGCGAGCGAGCGAGCGAGCGAGCGAGCGGGCGGCCGACCGAGCGAGCGAGCGAGCGAGCGAGCGAGCGAGCGAGCGAGCGAGCGAGCGAGCGAGCGAGCGAGCGGCGGACCGGCCGAGCGAGCGAGCGAGCGAGCGAGCGAGCGAGGCGAGCGAGCGAGCGAGCGAGCGAGAGCGAGCGCGAGCGAGCGAGCGAGCGGCCGCCGAGCAGAGCGAGCGAGCGAGCGAGCGAGCGAGCGAGCAGCGAGCGAGCGAGCGAGCGAGCGAGCGAGCGAGCGGCGAGCGAGCGAGCGAGCGAGCGAGCGAGCGGCGAGCGAGCGAGCGAGCGAGCGGCCGACCGAGCGAGACGAGCGAGGACGAGCAGAGCGAGCGAGCGAGCGAGCGAGCGAGCGAGCGGCCGACCGAGCGAGCGAGCGAGCGAGCGAGAGAGCGAGCGAGCGAGGCCGGCGAGCGAGCGAGCGAGCAGCGAGCGAGCGAGCGAGCCGAGCCGAGCGAGCGAGCGAGCGAGCGAGCGAGCGAGCGAGCGAGCGAGCGCGAGCGAGCGAGCAGCGAGCGAGCGAGCGAGCGAGCGAGCGAGCGAGCGGCCGACCGAGCGAGCGAGCGAGCGAGCGAGCGAGCGAGCGAGCGAGGCGAGCGAGCGAGCGAGCGAGCGAGCGAGGAGCGAGCGAGCGAGACGAGCGAGCGAGCGAGCGAGCGAGCGAGCAGCGAGCGAGCGAGCGAGCGAGCGACGATCGAGCGAGCGAGCGAGCGAGCGGGCGAGCGAGCGAGCGAGCGAGCGAGCGAGCGGCCGACAGCGAGCGAGCGAGCGAGCGAGCGAGCGAGCGAGCGAGCAGCGAGCGAGGACGAGCGAGCGAGCGAGCGAGCGAGGCGAGCGAGCGAGCGAGAGCGAGGAGCCGAGCGAGCGAGCCGGCCGAGCGAGCAGAGCGAGCGAGCGAGCGAGCGACGGAGCGAGCGAGCGGCCGGCCGACGCAGCGAGCACGAGCGAGCGAGCGAGCGAGCGAGCGAGGCGAGCGAGCGAGGAGCGAGCGAGCGGCCGGCCGACCGAGCGAGCGAGCGAGCGAGCGAGCGAGCGAGCGAGCGAGCGCGAGCGAGCGAGCGAGCGAGCGAGCGAGCGAGCGAGCGAGCGAGCGAGCGAGCGAGCGAGCGGCCGGCCGACCGAGCGAGCGAGCGAGCGAGCGAGCGAGCGATCGAGCGAGCGAGCGAGCAGCTGGCGAAGCGAGCGAGCGAGCGAGCGAGCGAGCGGCCGGCCCGACCGAGCAGGAGCGAGCGAGCGAGCGAGCGAGCGAGCGAGCGAGCGAGCGAGCCGAGGAGCGAGCGAGCGAGCGAGCGAGCGAGCAGCGGCCGGCCGACCGAAGCGAGCGAGCGAGCGAGCGAGCAGCGAGCGAGCGAGAACGAGCGAGCGAGCGGCCGGCCGAGAGCGCCGAGCGTAGCGAGCGAGCGAGCAGCGAGCGAGCGAGCGAGCGAGCGAGCGAGCGAGCGAGCGAGAAGCGGCCGCCGACCGAGCGAGCTAGCGAGCGAGCGAGCGAGCAGACGAGCGAGCGAGCGAGCGAGCGAGCGGTCCGCGAGCGAGGAGCGAGCGAGCGAGCGAGCGAGCGCGAGCAGCGAGCGAGGAGCGAGCCGACCGAGCGAGCGAGGAGGAGCAGCGAGCGAGCGAGCGAGCCCAGCGAGCGAAGCGAGCGAGCGCGCCGACGAGCGACGTGCGAGCGAGCGAGCGAGCCGAGCTACGAGCAGCGAGCGAGCGAGCGAGCGAGCGAGCGAGCGAGCTGCCGGCCGGCAGCGATCACGTACGACACGAGCGAGCGAGCAGCGAGCGATGCGAGCGAGCGAGTCGAGCGAGCGAGCCGAGCTGACGAGCGAGACGAGCGAGCAGCGAGCGAGCGAGCGAGCGGCGACGGACGAGCGAGCTAGCGAGCGAGCGAGGAGCGAGAGCGGCCTGGCGACCTGAGCGAGCGAGAGTACGAGAGCAGAGCGTAGTCGAGGAGCGAGCGAGCGAGCGAGCGAGCGAGCGGCGGCCGACCGAGCGATGCGAGGCGAGCGAGCGAGCGAGCGAGCGAGCGAGCGAGCTCAGCGGCGGCGGAGAGCCGAGCGAGCGAGTCGAGCGAGCGAGCGACGAGCCGAGCGAGCGAAGCGGCCGGCCGACCGAGCGAGCGCGAGCGGCGAGCTAGGGAGCCGAGCGAGCGAAGCGAGCGAGCGAGCGATCGATGGCGCGAGCGCGTACCGACGCTGAGCGATCGCGCGAGCGAGCGAGCGAGCAGCGAGCGAGCGGCCGGCCGATCGGCTATGGCGACGCGAGCGAGCGAGCGAGCTAGCGAGCGAGCGAGCGATGGCACGGCCGACCAGAGCTATCGAGCGTAGCGAGCGAGAGGGTCCGATCGGATCGAGTCGAGTCGTAGCGCACTCGAGGAGCGCTGCGTACGATCGAGCTAGCGAGTGCGAGCTGAGCGAGCGAGCGAGCTAGCGATCGAGCTATCTACGAGCGATCGATCGGCTGACCGACGCGATCGTCTACGCGATCGATCTATCTAGCTATCGATCGATCTAGCGATCTCACCTATCTATCGAGCGATCGATCTACGCTAGCTAGCGATCATCTATCTAGCGAGGATCATCTAGACTATCTATCGATCTTCGTCCTGCGTACTACCTAGCTATCCTCGATCTATCTATCTATCTATCTATCGAGCTATCTATCGAGCGATTTCTACCTACTTCTGATCTAGTCGATCTATCATCTATCTATCTATCTATCTATCATCTATCTAGCTACTATCTATCTATCGCTATACGTCATCTACCTAGCTATCGTAGAGCTATCGTATCTAAGCTATCTATCGCCTTACGATCTATCGACTATCTATCTATCTATCTATCTATCGATCTATCTATCTAGCTATCTTCCTTCCTACCTAGTGCTATCTATGTATCTATCTATCTATCTATCTTATATCTTCCTTCTATCTATCTATCTATCTATCTATCGATATCTAGCTGATCTATCTATCTTCCTTCCTACCTATCTATCCTATCTATCAGATCCTATCGTTCGTTCGACTATCTATCTATACTATCGATCTATCTATCTATCTATATCTATCTATCTCCTTCCTACCATATCTATATATCTATCTATCTATCTATCTATCTTCCTTCCTACCTATCTCTATCTATCTACATCTATCTATCTATCTTATCTATCTATCTATCTATCTATCTATTATCTACTATCTATCTATCTATCTATCTTCCTACCTACCTATCTATCTATCTACATTTCATCACTATATCAATCAACTCTCCTGGCTGCCCAATTCCCCCCAAATACAGCGGAATAATATACCTGTGCACGAGTGAATGTTTCGTCCGCCGCACACCACCGCATTGCAAACAGAGGTGACCACTGCTTCTGACACTCCGAGATGCTATAGTGATGGCTATGTCAGGGACATACATCTTTTCACAGACTCCCTAACCTCACTGCACGCCAAGGATTATATACACACCATACACGCCCACCATCACCACT